>CM064509.1:16259164-16754164 GCA_032716605.1 Paralithodes platypus | reverse complement strand
AGAACTGCACACCATATTCAAGGTGGGGCCTCACCATACTTTTGAACAGTGGCACTATTACGTTCTCATGTTTATATGTAAATTTTCGTTTAATAAAGCCCAATGCTATGTTTGCCTTATTTGCAGCTGCTATACATTGGTAGGAAGTTTTTAGGTTTTCAGATATTAGTACCCCTAGGTCTTTTACTACCGTTGCAGTTTTTATTTGTTTGCCATTCATTTCGTTTTTGTATTTCATATTTCTGCTACCAACCTGCAGCACCTGACATTTATCGACATTGAAGGGCATCTGCCATTTTTCCGACCACTCTGATATCTTGTTTAAATCAGATTGCAACGCATTTCTATCTTCTTCGTTCAGGACTGTATTTCCTATTTTTGTATCGTCGGCGAATTTGGAAATGGTGTTGTTTACCCCTACATCAATATCGTTAATGTAAATGAGAAACAGGGTTCGGTCCTTGGACCGGTCCGGTCCAAGGATCGAACCCTGTGGAACTCCATTAGTGACAGTCTCCCACTCGCATTCCACTCCATTTATCACCACTCTCTGTCTTCTGTCTGTAAGCCAATCTTTTATCCAAGAATGAATTTCACCTTTGATACCTATCCTCTCCAGTTTAGCTAATAGTTTTCGGTGTGGCACCTTGTCGAAAGCTTTTTGAAAGTCCAAGAAGATTATATCTAGTGATTTCGTCATGTCGTTATATGTGAATAGTTTGTTATGAAATTCAATCAAATTTGTTAGGCATGACTTATTTGATCTAAAGCCGTGTTGACTATTTTTGCATTAGGTTGTTCGATTCGAGGTAATCTACTATCTTATCTCTAAGGATTTTTTCCATGATTTTTCCTACAATTGAAGTTAGACTAATTGGTCGGTAATTACTTGCTTTGGCCTTGCTCCCTTCTTGTATGTTGGCGTAATGTTCGCATCTTTCCAATCACTCGGTACAATCCCCTGTAGTAACGATAAGTTAAATAGTTGTGTCAGGGGTTTTGCTATTTCGTCCTTAACATTCTTAATTATTTTCGGGTGGAGCATGTTGGGTCCAGGGGTCTTATTTACATTTAAATTACTCAATTTGCTTTGTACTTCGCTAACACTGATGGTGAAATCTCCTATCACATGAGTTGAGGTGTTATTTTCAGGGGTATGATCGATAACTTCTGTGAAAACTGAACCAACATAGTTGTTGAGCATATTTGCCGTGTTTGTGTCACCTGTTATCGTCTGGCCATCTTCTATTAGCGGTCCGATTCCGCTTTTGATCTGTTCATTTTTATTTACGTAACTGTAGAATTTTGGGGGGTTTGTGGCACTCTCTCTGGCAATAGTCATTTCGTAATTTTGTTTGTTCACCCTAATTATTTTTTTCACTTCCCTTCTACTATTTTTGTACAAGTTTTTAATTACTTCAGTGTTTGTGTTATTTTTTACAAGTTTGTGGAGTTGATTCCTTTTCCTTATTGCCTTGCTAATGTCTCTACTGTACCAAGGGGGCATACTTGATTTCGTATTACGTTTGGTTTCATGGGTACAAATTGTTTATGCGCTTCTGTAATTGTGGACTTAAAATGTCCCCATAGTTCATTTACTTTGTTTATATTTATGAGGCTTGAGTGTATATTTGCTAGCGATTCCTTAAGTCCGTCATAATTTGCGTTTTTAAAGTCCGAAACCATTCCTGTTGTTTTTACTGTGGAATATTTGCTTATAACGTTGATTCTTAAGATTTTATGATCGGATGTTGCCAGATGTTCACCTACATCCAGGTTTGATAATAGATTTTCTTGGGTAGTGATTACGAGGTCAAATATATTCCTGTCTCGCGTCGGCTGTTTTATGTGTTGAATCAAAAAAATTGTCCTGGATGAAGCTTGTCATTAGGCGTGACTCAGCATTTTTTCCGGCCAGGGTATTCCAGTCAATGAGGGGGAGGTTATAGTCACCTAGTAAAACTGTTTCATCTGAATTAAGGGTTTTCTCTAGTATTTCATAACAAAATTGAATCATCGGCAACAGTTTGTCTCGGTGGTCGGTACGCCGTAGTGATATTTAAGTTCATGTTTTTTGTATTTATTTTGACGCACACTATTTCTGCATTACTTTCGGGGAGCGTCACCTCAACTGGGTTTAAGTAGGTTGCAACATACATTCCATCCCCCCCCTCCCCCTCTTTGTTTTCCATTATTACGGTCTTTATGAAAACAATGATATGGCTCAATGTGATATTCATGAATTAGATCTTTATTTTTAAGGTTCAGATGTGTTTCTGTTATACAAGTAACGTCAACTTTCTCATTTAATAATAGACATTTAAGTTTGTCTATTTTGTTTCTTATTGAGCAGGCATTTATGGATATTTGTTTTATATAATTTCTCTCAGCATGCGCTGGATTTGTTTTTCTTATTGGTCAGGATGGGTTTGAGGTTGTGACTTGAAGCCGCGGCTGGTTGTCAAATTCATTCAATTGGTTGGGTTGGTTTGGATGAGGTTGGGTGGGGTTGTTTAAGTTTTTAAGTGGTTCAGATGGGTAAATTTTCGCAACTTGTGGACCATTGTGGTCGACGGTTTCATGTAAATGGTTGTGATGGACTTGGAAGGGTTGGGCGGGGTTATTTATTTCTCTTAACTGTGCGGGTGGGTTAGGATGCGTGAGCTTTAAACCAAAGGGGGTATTTATTTCATTAGTTTGATTGGGCGGGGTTGTAGGAGGGCTTTTCCCGGGGTAGCGATGTCAATACTCAGAGGAGTCTATTAGCATAATTATCTCTCGGTCCTGACTGGTGTTGTTTTCATGGGCAATGTAGGTTGTGTGATTTAGGGCGTCACTCATGTGCTGAACGCCTTTATCTGATAAACGAATGCCATCTCCGCTGTACAGGGACGAGTTCCCTACAAAGTTGGTCCAATTGTCCACATACAGTACCTTCTCTTGTTCGCACATGACCTTGACTGCGTTGTTAATTTCTATGGCTCTATTTTTTCCGTATGAGCTTGTTTTAATCCGGGGTATGATGCCGCTTACCACACATTTAATGGTCTTCCTTTTCATGACTTTAATTAGGTTCTCGAAAAAAAATTATATGGTCTTAATTGGGACCTTACCTCCGTCAAAGCAGTCATTTGAGCCAACATTGACGACTACACAGGCGCCCTCTGGTATGGCGGAGTTAGTTATGTCTTTCAAGGTATGTTCGACTTTACCGCCTGGAATGACCTTTACTGACCTTTTTCCACTGTTCTTGGTGGTAAAGGCATCTCTTTGACCTCGCATGAGACTGTCACCATAAACTACGGTGAGTTTCTCCTTCCCGTTGACTCCGTGATTAGATGGTTTCGTTGTTTTCCCGTCATTAATGTTCTTACCTTTCGAGCTTGCTTTCACGTGGTCAGTTACCTCGTGTTCCTTGTTTTTGGCGAGAACAGCAAATCTGTTTTTGGTAGGGATACCTGGTGTCGCTTTCCCATTCCCTTGGGATTTGTTTTTGTTACGCCTGTTGTCTACTGTTTGAAATAGATCATTGGATGGGTTTTCGTTTTGAGGATTTTTAACAACGTCGACTTGCTTATCTGTATGTCATTTACTCGCTCTTTTAGTAAGAATTTTTGATGCAAAAATAGGCCTACAGTCTCCTTTAGTGTGAGATTATCTCGCTTCAGTTAGTCAGCCTGTGCCTTGTATGCCTCTAATGTGCACTCCAAGAGCAAAAAGTTTTCACCGGTTAAACATATAAAACATTTGGCGTTTGGATACCCGTGATGCGGATACCACTCCTTGTAGTAGTTCTTGTTACAGGAGGGGCATGTAACTCTGATCGGTGCCATGATTTGGGGTTAGTGAGAGAAAGAGAGAGAGAGAGATTCACCATGACCAATAGGTAAGTACAGGCTTGCTTACACCCCGCCCTCTCTCTCTCTCTCTCTTTTCCTAAATACCCTTTCTCTGTAACCTTATATTTTATTTCCTTCTGCATGACTCTCGTTCATACTCACTCACACACTCACTCTTTATCTCACTCTCTCTCACTCACTCACAAACTCACTCACTCTCTCTCACACTCACTCACTCACTGTCTCTTTTCAGTAACAACAACAACAACAACAACAACCCCCCACCTTAGCTAAGGGCACAAACAAACAGACAAACCAATACAAATATTACTACTACTACTACTTCTACTGTAATTCTAATAATAATAATAATATATACATTAATAATATATATATATATATATTTTTTTTTTCTATGTGAGTGAGGGAGACAAAAGGCAGAACTGCCTGTATCGAGTGCCTCTCTCAGAGTTGAAAGAGGGACAGGGCTAAAATCAAGGGACGTTCGAGTCAATATGCCTGGACACACAGTGTTTGAAGCAATTTATAACATAGGAAGAGGGAAAGACTGATTCTGGGAGACAGTTCTAGAGCTCAGATGTTGAATAAAGGAAAGACTGAGAGTATCATTCTATTATTGGGTTGGAAAGTTGCACAGAGTAGGTGTGGGATTGTGTTGCAAGATGGGTACCACGTACCCTACTTAGAGGAGGTAGTATACACTAGGAGAGCTCTGAGGAACACTGATTATTGTAGTAGCAATTGAATAGCGAGAGAGATGCAACATTGCGGCAAAGAAAGAGAGATTTTAGAAAGTTGGTGACTGGACGGGACACGTTATAACGACAATCGAAAGGTATGGGCATGAGCCTATTACTTGAACCACGACAGTCACGCAATCGATCCCGCGTGACGTCACATTTTGTACGACCCTACTGGTCTCCCAGCTAAATATGGTTACTTCATATGTGATCTGGTCGTGTTCTTATGTCCAAGAAAAACATTTATTCCATTGCCCTAAACATTTTTGTTATCATATTATGGGGAAGCCAAGACATTGCACGGTTAGTGGATGTGAACATGGTATAAAGACCGACGTTGGATATATTGGAACCGCGACAAAAGATGGTGACCTTCATTCGACTCGCCTAAATATGGTCTTCAAACAGGATCGGTATATTGTGTTTTCCACCAAAAATGTAAAGTGACATGGATAAATATATACATATTATAGTGTGACAGGACCCTAGTCTATTTGCTAAAGTTGTTATTTTTTGCATTTGAAGATTGTATATACCGCTTTGAGGTAGTTTACAGCCGACATCGCTTCAAATTTTACCGCGGAAATGCAGAAATGTTACGATCACTCATATTTTGGTTCACCTAATATGTAGAGTAACGTCGATTGATATCGACAATTTTATTGTAGTAGGACCCAATCTACATGTCAGCATTGTTATTCGATATATTTGTAGTTTATATGAAGAGATATTTTGAAGGTGTTGGTGATTTTCCCTTTGTCGGTCGGAAGAAAGGATGGAGGTATACGGATTCTTGCTAATCCCTTGTTCAACTGCCATTAAATTCACGTAGCTTGCTGCCGACACTCGTCAACTTTCATCCAGGGATGGCACGTGAGGGTGTAGGAAGGCCCAGAGGATGTGGAGAGATGATATATACTGTATAACTATATAGCCAGCTAAGAATCTAAGAGGGAATCAGGGATTTCGACAAAGCGAAATATTGGTGGGGGAGCATATCGGACGGTGCAGCCGTCTCGCGGCCAAAGAGAAGACTATAGCGGCGCCTATGTCAACAAACAAGCGACGCTGGTATAAGAATATTTCTCTATATATTCGCTTATAGAATAATCAACGTTATTCCGACAACTATATCCTATCTTAGGACGGTATTATGGTTGAGCATGAAGTCACAGAAGAAAAAGAAGTGATAGACGTTTGTTTACTGTTTTTTATAAGCCTGCATGCATATGAGTTCAAAACTTTCAGTGCGGTTACCTTGTGAGTTATTATACCATGGGATGGGAGTTAATGATAGGAAAGGCCTTCCTTTCTACTTTGACTAAGAGTGCGGTGTGTGAGAATCTCTCTCTCTCTCTCTCTCTTTCTCACACACACACACACACACTGTCTTCCTTTTTCTGAGTAGGATAAGTCTGGGAAGGTTGTTGTTATCAGTGGTAAGATAAGAGAGTCCTGCCTAATGACCCACCTTTTCATTAGTCTGGCTCAGGTAAACAACAGGTGGTGGTGGGTGCTGAAAGACAGTTAGAGGGGGGTGGGGGGTAGGCGGAGGGGAGAGTTCCTATACTTGATCTCTAGGGAGGAGGACAAGTGTTTGGAGACGAAGCTAGGGGGAGGTATGGGAAACACTTGGGGGAGTTTTATTAAGAGAGAGAGAGAGAGAGAGAGAAGGAAGCTAGGGTGAGGTATTTGAATCACTTGGGGGAGGGATACCAGATCCAATCAACGCCTTCAAGAACAGTATCTTAACCCTTTCAAGATCCAATGACGCTTTTCTTTTATGTTTTCTGGCTATTATTAGACAATTTTATTCATATAAGGAAGGGTACATGGTAGTCAGACGGTTATTTGAGATGAACTTTACCCTTATAATTCCCACAGATCCTTCCTATATTGTATAAAATCGTCAAATGATAGCCAAAAATAACTAAAAATGCAACACAAGCTTAAAAGGGTTTAATAATTATCTCCCTTCGCAGTTCCTTTAATAAACGAAATAATTTGAAATATAAGGCTATCTTCTAGAGATGGTAAAGCTAATCCATGAAGTGTGCAGTCAGTCATAAAAGAAAGGTACACCCTGAGCGAGAACTAGAATGACTCACGCTATTTAATTGTGGTAACACACACGCGCTCTCCCTCTTTCTCCCTCTCTCTTTCTATATATATATATATATATATATATATATATATATATATAGATATATTATAATATATATATATATATATATATATATATATATATATATATATATATATATATATATACTATATATATATATATATATATATATATATATATATATACAGTATATATATATATATATATATATATATATATATATACAGATATATATATATACTGTATATATATATATATTGTTACGTCCTGGTATATATAAACACTGGGCTCTTTCAATTGGACTAGGTATGCGGCAACAAGCAACAACGAAAAACGCTAGATCCAACCCTTATCTATAAACCCAGGCAACAAACCACCCTAAACCGTCAAGAGTCCTGCCTGGACAACGAGGTATCCTATGACTCGGTTACAGGGTGCACGCACTATAGACTGGTGATAGTCAAGCAGGCTATATAAAAGATCACACAATTAAGTTGACTTAAAGCTTCAAGGAAAAGATAGATAACGGAATTAAATTGCAGAAACAATTTAGATAACAAACTAGAAGAAAGTACATTTAACGTTACGTTAATTAATACAACTAATCACCCCTGCATGAAAGAAGGTGAAAGCAAACAGTCCTCAAAACATCGTACAGGTAGACAAGATGCGGGTTTCTAAACTGCATGCGGATACTGTAGGATCTGATGCTTAGCAAAGAAAGTACGTTACGGATTTCGAGAACTCTTAACTCATAAGCAGGAATAAATACTAGTGATTGGACATACAGTGTATAATGGCATAGGTATAATTAAATAAAGGTAGCAACTCGCAACATAACCACATACAGGTGTGCTTCTCACTCTTAGTCAGGCAAGCCTGCTCGGACAGAGTCTCTAAGCCACACCCTGACTCACAATGCTCACGAAAACGGTAAACTGTGGCACAATAACAAGCATACAGAGATAATAAACCCCTATCTGTTAATCTGCCAGGTGGCAGAGGTCTAGCCGGAAGGATATAGGCTTCGGATACCCGGGCTGAGCCACCTGCTCTAGCCTAGGGACGTTCCCAGGTCTGTGCGCCAAATTACTCTAATTGAAAGGGTGCTCTCTTGAGAGACTCAGATCGCAAGTATCTGACTCTCTCCTGGCGACCCTAAAACAAAAGCAAGACGTGCTAGCGCAGTGCTGAGTGGACTAGGCAATGGCCCTCACACAACACAATGCTAGACACACAGGGACATAGACAAGAAAATGCCCCCAGACTCCCACGGGTGTCCTAGTAAAGTCGTGCGGGTCCACGGGACTCGCACCAGCAGACTTTACTTAAAGGATCGCAAAAAGCCTCCCCTCCGGTCTAGCCCCTGCTAACCTGACACAAGAACACACTAGCAAGCATGAAACCACCAAATATGAGACAACAAAAAAGCTTCCTAGGTCTCATTAACAATTACATCCCTGCATAAGGCCCAAAATCCTATCTAGTTATCTGAGAGCTCATCGTTAATACAATAAAAGATATAAGGTCTATCAAGGGGATGGGATAATTAAATAGATTGGTGAAGTAGTGGAAAGAAGGTATACAAAGTAAGAGAGAACGTTTCTAAGTGGGGTTGAGAGGGATAGATATCAAGGGGGTCCGAAGGGTACGACAATGAGGTGAGCTCTGAGTCTTGAATCTGTCTGGACCCCACCCTAGGCATGCAGAATCCATCCCAGGCTTGGCAACACTCAACACAGTTGCCTGGTCAAAATCCTCTACCCCGTGCGTGAGTCGAAACTAAGCCTAACGTTGCAATCAAATGCATGTGGCAGCGCTTCAGGCTCGTCCCAAGCTGGTCTCTCCTTGCGAAGCAACGTCCCAAGCCGGTCTCTCTCTCCCGCTCATCTCTTCCCGCTCTCACTAGACTTACATCTTATATATTATAATGAAACAATCAACTATCGAGAATAAAATATAGTAAGATGCGTTGGTAAAGAATAAGGGCAGCTTCAAGCTGTGAAACAACATAAGAATATCCCAGACATTAGTTACATTGTCGTAGGATATATACTAAGGGAAAGCCTGCCGGCCGGCTACCACCAGCCGGTTTCTAAACGGCTGGGCAGCCGACGCGCGCGCATGCCCGCACGTGGTTACTATGCAGAAGCGTCACACCTCCCCCAAGATATAAGACCCTTGACTAAGTTCTTCATATCTAACAGAAAGCTTCTCATAGTACCACACACTGTTGCGACACAAGGCACTATATATACAAAAAAAAATAAAGACTGTTGCGCTCCACCGAGCAAGTTCAACTAACTCAGCGACAATAAGCGAAAACATTCAACTTAGATACTGCTACAACATCTTATACAAAATTCTACACGTTATAAAAAATAAAGAGTTTTTATAAGGTTTTTTGCTTTTTTTTTTTTTTAAATTTCGGCTGAACTACAGTGACAGCCTATTTTCCTCCACACTCAACCCTCAACCCTGTGGCAGTCTAACCAACATCATCCACCCTTGATAGACAATCCGCTATCACGTTATCAGAACCGGCAATATGGCGTATGTCCAGATTATACTCCTGAAGCATGAGTGACCACCTGGTCAGCCTCATATTCCGGTTATGAAACTGATTCAAGAATTTCAGAGGGTGATGATCAGTATAAACCACTACGACTGGTCCGAAAGCAGGAACATATACATCGAAGTGCCTGAGTGCCAGCACTATCGCCAGGAGTTCTTTTTCAATTACAGAGTAATTCCTTTGTGCACTATTGAATTTTTTACTGTAAAAACTCACTGGATGTTCGATACCTTCATCATCTGTCTGTAACAAGACAGCCCCAGCCCCTACGCCACTGGCATCAGTCGCCAGCTGAAAAGGTCTGCTGAAGTCCGGGGCCCTGAGTATGGGGTGGGTACATAACAGGTGTTTCACCAAGGAAAACGCCTCTGCACTCTCAGGAACCCACCGGAACTTCTTGTCCTTAGATAGTAATTCAGTTAAAGGTGCAAGTACAGTCGAATAGCCTTTGATGAAGTGACGATAATAGCCTATCATACCTAGAAACCGCGTGATTTGTTTCTTAGTCGTAGGCTGGGGAAACTGATCGATGGCTTTGATCTTTGTCTGTGGAGGGCACACCTGACCCATCCCCACCTCGAACCCCAGGTACAAAACTGTGGCTTTGACAAAATCGCACTTACCAAGGTTTACCACCAAACCTGCTTCATTCAGTTTATTAAAAAGCTGTCCGATGTGAGCACAGTGACTGTTAAAATCATCGTCGTATATTATGACATCATCTAGGTACACCGTACAGTTGGGAATGTCGGCTACAATGTCGTTCATTAATTTCTGAAACGTTGCAGGGGCATTTTTCAGCCCGTATGGCATAACATGGCAACGATATGTGGCACCGTCCACCACAAACCCACACACCTCTCGCGCTCGCTCAGACAAGGGCACTTGCCAATAACCCTTAACAAGGTCTATCTTAGTGAGGAACTTGGCTTTTCCTATCTTATCCACACTGTCGTCCACGCGAGGGAGAGGGTAGGCATTTGTGGGGGTTAAACGATTCAACCTGCGGAAATCTATACAAAACCGCACCTTGCCATCTGGTTTGGGCTGCAGTGTGACTGGGGAAGTCCACCTTACTGCACCCTCAGAAATCAGCCCACGTTTCAGCATATAATCCAGCTCTTCCCTAAGTGCTGGTAATTTAATAGGGGGAACATGGTATGGCACTGATTTAAAAGGCGGGTGGTCCCCAACATCGACATCGTGCACCACTTGAGTAGTGAGGCCAGGATGCTCCGCGAAAACAGCTGGGTTTGAATCAAACAAGTGCTGCACAGCTACACGTTGTTGCTCAGACAGGTGCAATATCAACTCGTGAGCCACTTGTCTAGAATTCCCCGCCCACTGATCCGCGGAAACATGACAATCCCAATTATCCTCCCCCGCAGCGTGACTGTCCCTTCCTCCTTCTCCACCACGACCGCTGCAGATCAACACCGGGACAGTGAGAGGCTCGGAGGGGCGCCTCACATACTCTTTCATCAGATTTACATGGCAAAGTTGGTTCTTTTTCTTACGATCAGGAGTAGCTACTAAATAGTCTAGATCAGAAACCTTCCTTACAACCCGATACTGACCAGAATACTTGGCAGACAAAGGGTGTCCCACCAGAGGCAGTAGTATCAGTACCTCCTGATCTACTTCAAACTCCCTCAGCTTCACCTTCTGGTCGTATCTGTCCTTCATCTGAGCTTGTGAACTCTTAAGGTTCCGACCTGCTACCTCCAGGCTCTTTAGCATTCTCTCTCGGCTTTCAACAACATACTTTAGAAGCGAGCATGGCTTTGTGACTCCCTCCCAGATCTCCTTGACTATGTGGAGGGGCCCCCTGACCCTGTGTCCAAAAACCTACTCGTTCGGGCTAAATCCCAAGCTCTCCCCAGGTACTTCTCTCGCAGCAAATAAAACGTATGGGAGACCTAGATCCCAGTCCTTCCCATTTTCAATGCAATAACACCGCAACATACTCTTGAGAGTCGAGTGCCACCTTTCCAAAACTCCCTGATTCTCGGGATGGTAGGCAGATGACACCACAGACACTATCCCATGTTGCTGCATGGTCTGCTTAAACAGAGCAGAAGTAAAATTGGATCCCTGATCAGACTGGATCTCCTGAGGGTAGCCATAACGAGAGAAATAGACAAGTAGGTTTTTGACAACAGTCTTAGCCATCCCGTTGCGCATGGGGTAAGCATCTGGATACCGTGTTGCTACATCCATTACAGTTAGTAAACATTTATTGCCGGCACTAGTGGGGGGCAATGGGCCAACCATATCGATAACTACTTTGCTGAAGGGCGGCCCAATGACAGGGATGGGTTGTAACAGGGCTCTCGGGATGACCTGATTGGGTTTCCCAACAACTTGACAAGTGTGACACTGTGACACCCATGACACAACACTCGCCTTTAACCCAGGCCACCAGAATAGCTTGCTCAGAGCTGCCTCCGTCTTACGTGCCCCCAGGTGCCCTGCCAAAGGCACATCATGAGCTAATCTCAATAAGCTCTCACGGCACACCCTCGGTACTACTAACTGGTCCACTAATCCTGACCCGCCATCCCACTTTTTCTTGGGATCCTGATGTCTCTGATACAAGATCCCCTCGGACAAGAAAAAATCACCAGGCTGCGCATCCCCATCGCTCTCCAGTTCGACAGCACCATTACCACACGCCCTGACTTCAGGATCTTCCAGCTGCAAGGAACATATATCAGCAGGTGCGAGATTATCCAGGTTCATCTTAAATAATTTATTTCCACCTCCAATGTCCCGCTGAGCCATCCTTTCCTCACGCTGCGCATAACGATGCTGTCGTAGAGTCTCTTCCTGCCCTGCACCTGCACTAGCGGTGACAGGCCCCGGGGCCTCTCCAGACTCGAACATAGGTGCCAATAATGAGTCACCAAGAAACACTGCCGGCTCAAAACTCTCCAATTGACCAACACTTCCCGTTTTCTTGTGACCTTTCCTCCGCGGTTTGATAGACTGAGGTGGTGGCTGCAAGGCTCCGGATGTCTGAGAACACGTCACAACACACGCCATGGTTTGTACGCTACACTTCTCAACCCACTCCTGTTCCTCCCTACTAACGTCGGCCGCCTTCTCGGCAACGACCAAGGGTGAAACCTTAGAAGCAGGCACCGCAAAGTCGTTGCCGGGGAGGAGGTCGACGCCCCCAACAGGCAAGTTCTCTACAATTCCTACATCCAGCTCCTTCGCCACACCACCCACCTCCAGCTCCATCCGCACCAGCGGGTAGGACTTCGTAGCATTGATCCCCTGAACTACCACCACCCGAGCAGCGTTAATCGATCTACCAGTAAAGTTCTTTAACAAGGTCTGAGAAGCCCCCGTATCATGCAATAGCTTAACTCCTCGCCTTTCGCCAGCCCACCTCACAAAACCATGCCCTCTATGACCCCCAAAGACGTCGCGGACAGGGTTCGAGCCTTCCGGACTCTTGAACACAGGCTGTGTCCCACCCTCTGACGAACTACCCTTGGCAAACTCAGAAGATATAGGCGACACCCCTATGGTGCGGGCCAATGACACAACCTTGTTTGGTGGCTTGTTCGGACAAGCATTTGCAAAGTGACCCTCCTTGTGACATGCAAAGCACTCTTTACTCTTTGGTTTCCCTTGGGAGTGGGAGGTACCATTAGACTTCTTATACGGGACGGTATTTGGTTTATGTTCAGTTTTATTGTCAGTGCTAGATGGTTTTGTGTATTTATGTGTATCAAAATTCTTGGGAGGGGGAGGGGTACGATCCTTTGCACCCGACTCACTCCTAGCTGCTGCTCCGCACCCTCGAATTAATGACAGTCGGAGGTCAGCCATTTCTGCTGCCTCCTGGAGAGTTCTAGGATTTGTTTCCTTTATATTTAATGTTAAGTCCCTGCCTGTGCACTTAAATAACTGCTCCAAGAGAACCAGCTCACTCAACTCCTCAAAAGTAGCTTCCCTCTCAGAACGCAGCCAATGTCGTAGTGCATCAGACAAGTCCCGGGCGTGTTCTAGGAAGGTACTATCCTTGCCCTTAGTAACACCCCGAAACTTCAAGCGGTAAGTTTCTGGTTGTAACTCATAGGCCCGTAGCACAGCCTTCTTTAGCTCATCATAAACTACACAGGACTCTAAAGGTAGTGCATCATACGCTTTTAGCCCCTTTCCTAGGAGTCTTGATAAAACTAATGCTGCCCACTTTTCCTGAGGCCACTGGTGTTCCTGACACTTCTTCACAAATCGCATAAAAAACTCAGCCACACATAATTCATCGAACACAGGAACTAGTTTAAGCAGGTGCGACAATGATTGGTCCCGATGTCTGTTACCTCCCCCAATATTTCGCCCTGTTACCTCCACTCGAGATCTCTCCAGCTCCCTGTCTACCTAGTAGACTCTGCCTGCAGTTCAGCCTCTCGTATAGCTGATCTCTCTGCAGCCTCAGCCTGAGCTCTAGCAACCTCAGCCTGCACACTAACCTGTCTTTCGGCGGCCTCAACCTGAGCTCTACCGGCCTCAACCTTGGCCATCTCAAGCCGAAACAACAATCTGGAGTCAACCCTTGAGGAGGGGAAGGTGCATTTAATGGAGAGGGTCCCTGTGATTGAATTCCACGCTGCCATTGACCATCAACTTGGGGGTATGTACTAAATTCAGGCACCCTGACGTTTGATATGGGGGTAGAGTGGAGGGGGGGCTGGGGACCGGGGCCCCCAGTCACCTCTCCACCCAGGTCTCTCCCTTCTAAACCCAATATCAAAGTCCTCAGCTGATCTTTCCTCATGCCACTTAAACCCTGGTGACCCTGAAGACCTGCCACACACTTTAAGCCATACTTATTCAGCTTCAACACCCTGGCAGCGGTAAGGGGCACCTCTAAAAATCTTCTAGCACCCTCCTCGCTATCGACTAGCCACTCCACAGGTCTTTCTCCCTCCGAACCCGTATCGTGACCTGACCCATCACTGTGCTCCGATGTATTAAACATGTTTGTGTACTGCAGTAATTATCACGGTTATAGAATGTGCCTTATCTCCTATGCAAGTATGTATATACTAATGTTATTTAAAGTCTTTAATGTGTTATATTGGTTGCTCCAAAAAAAAACTCTATGTCCACTGTATTCCTCTAATCATAAGGAATCTCAAAACAAATGACCACTATATTCCTCTCTTCAGTAAATCCTATGCAAGGTCGCCATTTGTTAAGTCCTGGTATATATAAACACTGGGCTCTTTCTATTGGACTAGGTATGCGGCAACAAGCAACAACGGAAAACGCTAGATCCAACCCTTATCTATAAACCCAGGCAACAAACCACCCTAAACCGTCAAGAGTCCTGCCTGGACAACGAGGTATCCTATGACTCGGTTACTGGGTGCACGCACTATAGACTGCTGATAGTCAAGCAGGCTATATAAAAGATCACACAATTAAGTTGACTTAAAGCTTCAAGGAAAAGATAGATAACGGAATTAAATTGAAGAAACAATTTAATAACAAACTAGAAGAAAGTACATTTAACGTTACGTTAATTAATACAACTAATCACCCCTGCGTGAAAGAAGGTGAAAGCAAACAGTCCTCAAAACATCGTACAGGTAGACAACATGCGGGTTTCTAAACTGCATGCGGCTACTGTAGGATCTGATGCTTAGCAAAGAAAGTACGTTACGGATTTAGAGAACTCTTAACTCATAAGCAGGAATAAATACTAGTGATTGGACATACAGTGTATAATGGCATAGGTATAATTAAATAAAGGTAGCAACTCGCAACATAACCACATACAGGTGTGCTTCTCACTCTTAGTCAGGCAAGCCTGCTCGGACAGAGTCTCTAAGCCACACCCTGACTCACAATGCTCACAAAAACGGTAAACTGTGGCACAATAACAAGCATACAGAGATAATAAACCCCTAGCTGTTAATCTGCCAGGTGGCAGAGGTCTAGCCGGAAGGATATAGGCTTCGGATACCCGGGCTGAGCCACCTGCTCTAGCCTAGGGACGTTCCCAGGTCTGTGCGCCAAATTACTCTAATTGAAAGGGTGCTCTCTTGAGAGACTCAGATCGCAAGTATCTGACTCTCTCCTGGCGACCCTAAAACAAAAGCAAGACGTGCTAGCGCAGTGCTGAGTGGACTAGGCAATGGCCCTCACACAACACAATGCTAGACACACAGGGACACAGACAAGAAAATGCCACCAGACTCCCACGGGTATCCTAGTAAAGTCGTGCGGGTCCACGGGACTCGCACCAGCAGACTTTACTTAAAGGATCGCAAAAGCCTCCCCTCCGGTCTAGCCCCTGCTAACCTGACACAAGAACACACTAGCAAGCATGAAACCACCAAATATGAGACAACAAAAACACTTCCTAGGTCTCATTAACAATTACATCCCTGCATAAGGCCCAAAATCCTATCTAGTTATCTGAGAGCTCGTCGTTAATACAATAATATATATAAGGTCTATCAAGGGGATGGGATAATTAAATAGATTGGTGAAGTAGTGGAAAGAATGTATACAAAGTAAGAGAGAACGTTTCTAAGTGGGGTTGAGAGGGATAGATGTCAAGGGGGTCCGAAGGGTACGACAATGAGGTGAGCTCTGAGTCTTGAATCTGTCTGGACCCCGCCCTAGGCATGCAGAATACATCCCAGGCTTGGCAACACTCAACACAGTTGCCTGGTCAAAATCCTCTACCCCGTGCGTGAGTCGAAACTAAGCCTAACGTTGCAATCAAATGCATGTGGCAGCGCTTCAGGCTCGTCCCAAGCTGGTCTCTCCGTGCGAATCAACGTCCCAAGCCGGTCTCTCTCTCCCGCTCATCTCTTCCCGCTCTCACTAGACTTACATCTTATATATTATAATGAAACAATCAACTATCGAGAATAAAATATACTAAGATGCGTTGGTTAAGAATAAGGGCAGCTTCAAGCTGTGAAACAACATAAGAATATCCCAGACATTAGTTACATTGTCGTAGGATATATACTAAGGGAAAGCCTGCCGGCCGGCTACCACCAGCCGGTTTCTAAACGGCTGGGCAGCCGACGCGCAAGCATGCCCGCACGTGGTTACTATGCAGAAGCGTCACAATATATATATATATATATATATATATATATATATATATATATATATATATATATTAATGATGATTTCAGTGAGTTGTCCTCCAGGATAACGTATTTTCAAAAAGGAAAAGGGTAGCCAAAACAAGGAAGATATATATATATATATATATATATATATATATTTATATATAAAACATGAAAAATATTGATTCTTGTGGTAAAAATATATGCGAATATGCTTTCACACTAAAGGTGTGTAGAAACGAGTAGGTTCACTGCACAAAGTTTATAAAATGTTAGTGCTAAAATTAAATTGCATCTAAAATATATTGCATGCACAAAATAAGGGTTTACAAAGTATGTCCGAGTATCTTATTAGAAGGCTCGGACTGTTGTGTACATATTAAAATAATGTGTATGTAAAAGTGTTAATAAATAAATAACTTACAAGGATAACTCTAGTGCTGTATCGGGAGTGAAGGACCGCATGTCTGTCCACCCAACATCAACTCTTGCTCGACTCTGGTGACAAACTCGCGCACTAAACAGATCAAGAGCGCATCACAAAGCGCAAGATACCCGTACCACCTTCAATAAGTATTTAAAAGTATCCGTAATATATAAAAGCATGAAATCATAATAATTTTGTGAAAACGCTTTTGATTTTTCACGAAACACGAGGGATCTAATGAAGTATGTTATGAGATCACGTAAATGAGTTAAATATGTCAAGGAGGGAAAAGAGGAGAATATTTTTTGTTCTACGTGAATGAGGGAGACAAAAGGCATAACTGCCTGCACCGAGTGCCTCCTCCAGATTTCAAAGAGTGACAGGGCCGAACTCAAGGGACGTTCGAGCTAAAAATGCCTGGACACACGGAGTTTGAAGCAATTTAAGTCATATGGGTTGAACTATTTGTTAATAGGCATATAATGTGTATATACTGTGTGTGTGTGTGTGTGTGTGTGCTTGTGTCAGGATATTAATGGTGGTTTAGTGAATACAAGATAGAGTAATACGCTTTAGTATTATAAACATAATATAAGAGACCAAATAATAATATGCTTGACAATGAATATTATAATGATTAACACTAATTTTGCAAACAACATGTACAATATAATTCATAAATATTCCAACATTACATGGAGAAAAAATAGAATAATGAGATAATTGGCATACATATAATGAACTAATGCTGAATAATACTAGGAATGTAATATCATTATATATGTTGTTATTGGCTTAGTAAGCCAATAATACTAGGAATGTAATATATATGTTGTCATTGGCTTAGTAAGCCAATAATACTAGGAATGTAATATATATGTTGTTCTTGGCTTAGTAAGCCAATAATACTAAGAATGTAATATATATGTTGTTATTGGCTTAGTAAGCCAATAATACTAGGAATGTAATATATATGTTGTTCTTGGCTTAGTAAGCCAATAATACTAGGAATGAAATATATATGTTGTTCTTGGCTTAGTAAGCCAATAATACTAGGAATGTAATATATATGTTGTTATTGGCTTAGTAAGCCAATAATACTAGGAATGTAATATATATGTTGTTATTGGCTTAGTAAGCCAATAATACTAGGAATGTAATATATATATGTTGTTCTTGGCTTAGTAAGCCAATAATACTAGGAATGTAATATATATGTTGTTCTTGGCTTAGTAAGCCAATAATACTAAGAATGTAATATATATGTTGTTATTGGCTTAGTAAGCCAATAACACTAGGAATGTAATATATAATATGTTGTTATTGGCTTAGTAAGCCAATAATACTAGGAATGTAATATTTATGTTGTTCTTGGCTTAGTAAGCCAATAATATAGGAATGTAATATATAATTATGTTGTTCTTGGCTTAATAAGCCAATAATACTAGGAATGTAATATATATGTTGTTATTGGCTTAGTAAGCCAATAATACTAGGAATGTAATATATATGTTGTTATTGGCTAAGTAAGCCAATAATACT
Organism: Paralithodes platypus; assembly: GCA_032716605.1. Taxonomy (NCBI): domain Eukaryota; kingdom Metazoa; phylum Arthropoda; class Malacostraca; order Decapoda; family Lithodidae; genus Paralithodes; species Paralithodes platypus. The sequence continues at coordinate 16,735,783 of CM064509.1, read as the reverse complement.
AGGAATGTAATATATATATATGTTGTTATTGGCTTAGTAAGCCAATAATACTAGGAATGTAATATATATATGTTGTTATTGGCTTAGTAAGCCAATAATACTAGGAATGTAATATATATGTTATTATTGGCTTAGTAAGCCAATAATACTAGGAATGTAATATATATGTTGTTATTGGCTTAGTAAGCCAATAATACTAGGAATGTAATATCTATGTTGTTATTGGCTTAGTAAGCCAATAATACTAGGAATGTAATATCTATGTTGTTATTGGCTTAGTAAGCCAATAATACTAGGCATGTAATATCTATGTTGTTATTGGCTTAGTAAGCCAATAATACTAGGCATGTAATATATATGTTGTTATTGGCTTAGTAAGCCAATAATACTAGGAATGTAATATATATGTTGTTATTGGCTTATTAAGCCAATAATACTAGGAATGTAATATATATGTTGTTATTGGCTTAGTAAGCCAATAATACTAGGAATGTAATATATATGTTGTTATTGGCTTAGTAAGCCAATTATACTAGGAATGTAATATCTATGTTGTTATTGGCTTAGTAAGCCAATACTACTAGGAATGTAATATCTATGTTGTTATTGGCTTAGTAAGCCAATAATACTAGGAATGTAATATCTATGTTGTTATTGGCTTAGTAAGCCAATAATACTAGGCATGTAATATATATGTTGTTATTGGCTTAGTAAGCCAATAATACTAGGAATGTAATATATATGTTGTTATTGGCTTAGTAAGCCAATACTACTAGGAATGTAATATATGTTGTTATTGGCTTAGTAAGCCAATACTACTAGGAATGTAATATATATGTTGTTATTGGCTTAGTAAGCCAATAATACTAGGAATGTAATATATATGTTGTTATTGGCTTAGTAAGCCAATAATACTAGGAATGTAATATATATGTTGTTATTGGCTTAGTAAGCCAATAATACTAGGAATGTAATATATATGTTTCTATTGGCTTAGTAAGCCAATAATACTAGGAATGTAATATATATGTTGTTATTGGCTTAGTAAGCCAATAATACTAGGAATGTAATATCTATGTTGTTATTGGCTTAGTAAGCCAATAATACTAGGAATGTAATATCTATGTTGTTATTGGCTTAGTAAGCCAATAATACTAGGAATGTAATATATATGTTGTTATTGGCTTAGTAAGCCAATAATACTAGGCATGTAATATATATGTTGTTATTGGCTTAGTAAGCCAATAATACTAGGCATGTAATATATATGTAGTTATTGGCTTAGTAAGCCAATACTACTAGGAATGTAATATATATGTTGTTATTGGCTTAGTAAGCCAATAATACTAGGAATGTAATGTATATGTTGTTATTGGCTTAGTAAGCCAATAATACTAGGAATGTAATATATAATGATGTTGTTATTGGCTTAGTAAGCCAATAATACTAGGAATGTAATATATATGTTGTTATTGGCTTAGTAAGCCAATAATACTAGGAATGTAATATATATGTTGTTATTGGCTTAGTAAGCCAATAATACTAGGAATGTAATATATATGTTGTTATTGGCTTAGTAAGCCAATAATACTAAGAATGTAATATATATGTTGTTATTGGCTTAGTAAGCCAATAATACTAGGAATGTAATATATATGTTGTTATTGGCTTAGTAAGCCAATAATACTAGGAATGTAATATATATGTTGTTATTGGCTTAGTAAGCCAATAATACTAGGAATGTAATATATACGTTGTTATTGGCTTAGTAAGCCAACATTCCAATAACAGTTTTGTTTAAACACACACATACACACACACTTTGTTTAGACAACTAAAACTTTTAAAAGCAAATATTTTCGACTGAATAAATTATAACCCAGCAGTTGTAAAAAGGAACCTGGGTTTTATTTGTCGGTGAATGTTACTTTATTATTATATATTTATTTGTTGAGGGGGGCTGCTTGTTATAGCAGTTGTAGTTACCCATGTATGGTATGCTTATAATCTGTATATTATGTACAGTATCGTCAGGCTTATACGGTATTATTTAATAAGATACGTTATTGTTTAATTTTTATTTTTAAGTTTGTATTCGAGTACCGGTATTTAAAATAATACTGAATATTTTATGTATATTTTCATTAGTATTTATATGTTTGTGAACAATTGTTTAAAGTTAATAATTGGTATCTTCGATAATGTTTACGCTGTAAATTATCATGGATTATTGCCACTTTAAAATGTGTTGGAAATTAGCACTGTTTATAGTATGCATCTTAGACTGTATACTTAATATTCATACACCATATAACTCTTTGAGGGTCGTCCTAAACTGAATAAAGTCACCTGGCTGTAGCTGGAACACGTTAATAATTAATTCGATATAAGTGATTAATACCTTGTTTCATTATGTTTTATGTTGATGGTGCAACATAGCCGAAATACATTTACTAAATAATTATGGTCTTGTGAGGTTCAGTGTTAATGTTTAGGGTGTGTGTTGAAGCGTGTGTGTGTGTGTGTGTGTTTGCATTATTTGTGTACGCCTATACATATACTGTATGTATGTATGTATGTATGGTCGCGTGTCTGTATCGCGTATGTAAATTTGTGCATATGTTGAGTGCGTGTTTTTGTGTGTGTGTGTGTGTGTGTGTGTTAGTGTTCGAAAGATAATCCCCTGAATTCAACCGGTTACACTTGAATACATAATTATGTTTTGTTTATTGAGAGAGCGAACGTTTTGAATTTCCCGTCACTTGTATATCATGACTGTGATTTATCATATTCAAAATACATTTTCTTCCACCTAAAATTGTACCCAATACTCGTGTTTTGAGCTGGCTTTGTCGTTTTACATTTCTCACTTTTCCCGTTTACATGTGACTGGGGTTTGTTTGTATATTGGTGTACGTTAAATATTTCTCTCTCTCTCTTTCATTTACTCCCTCACTCTCACTCTCTCTCTCCCAATGACTCCTTCACTCACTCATTGAGTCAGTCACTCAAACCGCCCTCACTCCCTACTCCTCTTTCCTCCCTCACTTCCCCTCCTGCCACCCTCCTCTTCCCTCCTTCACTTCCTCTCTTTCCCTCCCTTCCACCCTCTTTCCTCTCACACTACTCCTCCTTCCCTCCTCCTCTTCCTTCTCTCACTCCTACCCGTGTTCCCACCCTCACTCCCACCCGTGTTCCCTCCCTTACTCCCCCTCCTCTTCCCTCCCTCACTCCCACTCCTCTTCCCTCCCTCACTCCCACCCGTGTTCCCTCCCTCACTCCCCCTCCTCTTCCCTCCCCCAATCCCCCTCCTTTCCTCTTCCTCTTCCCTCGCTGACTCCCACCCGTGTTCCCTCCCTCATCCCCTCTCCTCCGCCCCACCCATCCCACCACCCTGGTTGTGTCACAGTAAATGAGTCTGGTGACAAAATTAATAACATTAGCGGCAACACCTTGAGCTGATGTGGACCATATTGCCAGGGAGGGATTTATGGCTACCTGTATTAATTAATGGACAATTATTTACCTGTTTTGAGTTTGTGTGTGTGTGTAGGGGAAGGGGTTAAATGTGTGTGCTTGAGTGTGTTTTTAGACAGTTTTCATTTGTCTTTTGTACATAAATTTCATGGTTATGGTGGATACAAATTGCATCGTAAGTTCTGGCGTTTGTTGTGCCCATAATTCAAGAGGATACATAGCTGCCATATACTGTATGTATAATATGTTAGCCTAAACATCATGAACAGTCGGAGTTAAAAGTTATGGACAGCCTCTACTATCTACATTTTACATATTTTTAAAAACACCTGACCACCCTAGAACCTCCCCCCCCCCCTTTTTTTAGATGAATTGGTACATTTTTCTTTATAAAAATGTCCTTGACGGAAAAATTAGACTCGCTATCGCTCGCCAAGAAAAAATCGACACCTACATGGCACGAAAAGGTCCTAATATTGACAAATAAATGAGGTGAAAGGTCTTAAATCACGAAACCAATGGAACAAACGACTTTAAATTTCATAACTAATGGGGCTAAACATCAGGAAGAAGGGGTCCATAAAAATCAACTCTTCCCCCATTAGAGGTTGTGTTGTGTGTGTGTGCTGACCATGTGCGGTATTGTGGCCTTATTGGTTTGTTCACATGTATAGTGTATGGTGCTCTGTGTACGGTAGCGCTAATAAGTCATGGCTCAGCTCTCATTACGTTTGGCTCGCTCTATGCTGTATTCATGTCTGTCAGATGCCGAGTAAGGTGAGTAAGTGTAGGAACATGTTTGTATATTTCACTCAAAATTATTCAGAAATCATGTTTAGATATTGCTGATACCAAATATTGATCAAAATATACCTGGTGCCGAGTCTTCACTTATTTTGACGATTGACGTACATGATAAGGTATGTACGTAGAATATGTAGGTGTATTCTTGGGTGTGTGCGTATTTATCTCCTCCGGCTTCTATTTATGGCAACAGATCGGTGCCAGGGGGACGCGTAACCTTACTGGAACCTACGCGTAGCTTTTTAGTTACGTGTATGGTTGTAATATAAGTTATATTGCGTTTATTAGGCAAATAAATAGTCTAAACTATATACTTATGTCATTAGTTTCAAATAAGTATTCAATTCTAGTCTGCAGGGTGTTCATTGTATAAAATATAACGAATATAGGGCCTATAGGGAATAGAACCATCATCATTCATCCAATGTAAACAAACCTCGGTCGTTCTCGGGCTGCGGGCACTGGCTATGGCAAACTCACAACAAACCAAAAATGCCTGATAACAAAGCTAGGTTCCTAAAATTATTCAAGGATAATTTCAACGTTTCAGTAATGGCTTTACAAATGCCAGGAATTAACATGGAACAAATACATCGTGTGACAACAAGGTAATTCTAGGCTAATTATAGGCTATTATAGAATAAGCATGTTGCAAAGATCATATTAGGCCTAACATTTGTTTCTCCCTATTGACACAGTAAAACTCTTATTAAGACCCTTACTGTTAAAGTAGATGCTGATTTCAATAAATCATATGGGGGTGAAGGGCGGGGGCAAAGGCCCCCCTTAATGCATCCTGTATCCAAAGGCGAAAACAATGTTATAGGCCTAGCCTATTAGCCTACTCTGAAAATGTCTTAGGTCTAGCCTAGATCTAATTCTGAGTGTTTTAAGATCTTTGAATAGCCTAATGATAGAAAAAACATTTTCCGGGGATTTTAACTAGGCCTAGGCTAATTTCAACTAGCCTAGGTGTAGGATAGCCGGTAAAAGGACGATTCGACGATGCCGTCGAAACGTCCAATCTCGCGATCGTCGAAATGTCTGTCAGAACCGTCGAATCTTCCAATAATACCGGCGAACCATCTAATTGTGCTAATTGTACTGTTCAACCTCTTGGAGTTCATGTCTCATGCCAAAGGATATTTTCAGACTTTTATAATAATTAAGAAAGTTCCACAATTCCTTCCTTAACTGTTTATTATCGTCGAATGATAGACAATTCAACTTTAATGTCACAACATGTTTGGTTTGGGTTATGAATACTGTAGTGAAAGTTTGAAGCCTTGTGTAATTCATGTAATTTGGTATTTTGTGTTTATTAACTTTGTGTCATATTATGTTTTATTTGTGTGTGTACAGAATTAGAACCATCGAAACCTTAATTCGAAGGTTTAACTGTTTCGAAATTGTTTCTCGATTCTGCAGCAAAGTCCGAATGAAGAGGAATAGGACTAAATACATATTCATAATGTTTCAATATATAAACTTCTCCAGTCGAGTAAGAACCTACCTATTAGTCAATACAACCCCAGTAAACACCTGGTATAACAATAGATAATTATATAGTTGCAATTAGCACATCTATATTTAACATACAAATATTATAAGTACCGTAGTCAACAAATACAGTTTAAAAATAGACTACATAGGCTATAAGACGTTTCGACGGAGGTTCAACGGTACCGTCGAACCGTCCAAATAGCACCGGCGAACTGACACACCGTCTAAACGTCCTGTATTCTGTATTGATGAAAACTAGGCTACCTAAAACCAAAAAGAAAAACCATGGGAAAATTAGTGGTACCGGTAGGCCTAGGCTAGCCTAGTTTCGTTAATATTTTCCGCCTCTTCTAAAGGATTAATGGGTAAATTTACAGTTATACTACCCCTCCCCCTCTACCCCCCCCCCCCCTCCCCTTCAAAACACGTCTTTTAGCGTGTTTTTGGATGGTTCAGCAGATGCGGAAACTGAACAAAAACATGGATTTTGTATATATTAATGTCACTAATTTTCCCATGGATTTATAGTTTTCTGTGTTAATTTTCATGGCAAGAATGTAGTTACCGGGTGTACCGCCCGTCTTGTTTACACTATGCGGACGCTCACCGTCATGTTCCCGTCTATTTTGACTGCCTTTAGATACAAAAATACATTACCCTAACCAAACAACCTAACCTAGTATTATAGATTTATAAATATTTATTGTATTACAAGTATTTATAGATGATTTATGTTGTATGTCGGTAGTGGTACACCCAGTAACTAGGTGTACATCCTTCCCATTTTCATCAATAGGCCTATAGGTTATAGCCAGTGGCGTAGCTAAGGGGGGGGGGGGGGGGGGGGGGCGGGGGGGGGGTGTTTGAAATCGCCCCCCGGGCCCCCAAGAGAAGGGGGCCCCCAAATGGATCTGAAAATAATATTAATTATACTAATAGTATATACTGTATATATAAGTAATATTAATAATGAGTAAAATAAACACCATGTGTGTTTTCTGATTTAACCTCTTTCTTTTCTTCTATCCTGCGACGTCATGGGTATTTAAAATTAGAAAAATAACGATCACTTTATCAGTATTGATTTGGCGGTGCAAGGGGAAACATCGTCGCTCTCGCTCCTAGCCTCCTACCCGCCACTTGCTTAGGACGCACTGCCTATAGGTAGGCCTAATGATTATACTTTATATACATTACAAAATAGCACTATTGAGTTTGACAGTTGGTTAATATACTGTGTTTTTCGTAAGCATGTGTAAAGGAATAATAAGATAATAAGATATAGCCTAATTTGACAACAAGAAACATGGTGATTGTTAGCAAGTTGAGTGTATAATCGAAGATTAGGCCTACATACAATTATATATAAATATATGAACCAAAAATTTCGGTAATATTTTCTTTTTCGTGAACTGTAATGGTCAAATCGATAGCTATATTTCATAGATAACCTATGTACTTAACCTTGTGAGAAAGTTGAGTGGTATCGAAGATATTTGTAGAGTAGGCCAAACTTCTAAAGTGCTAAATATTTAGGCCTTGAAATTTGTAGGACTATGTTTTGGTCTCATATTTTTTTCTCGAACTGTAGGGGGCCTAACATAGCCTATACAATGTGTATGGTCTTACTAAACCTTAGCTTTATCGTGAAAAAGATGCATAGTCGTTTAATATTAGTCAATTAAGTATGGGTGCAATACATCAGCTAAAATAGAGCATAGAGAGGCAACATTAATGGTGTAGAGTGTAGGCTACCTTGGTTAGGCTATGAGCACTATGACTCATTCTTTCAAATTTAGACTCTTGATCACTTTTATTTATGCTACCATACGCCTTCCATATAGGCTATAGGCTATGGTGGCTGTACATATCAAGCCCAGGAACTGTGAAATAAGAAGGAACACAGTTGTGAGCATTGAATACTCGTTCGTAGGTTAATCTAGCCCTTTGGCTGGTTCAGGGTCAGGTGCAAACGTTGGTAAGCTTTCTAACAAGTTACTGGGGTTCTCAAGAAGAGGCCCCCAGTATTGAGATTTGAGGTAATGCATAGCTTGATTAGGCCTACCAATGACGCCTATTTTAACTCCCTAACGCCAGTGGTGGGGTTGAAATAATATTTTAATGTTATCACGTTTCATGTACATTATTATTTTTTATTATTTTATTAGTATTATATTTTATATTCTTATTTCAGACATGCCTAATGAACGACAAAGAGAAAGAGTTCATCAAAGTGGTATATGTTTTACAGTATTGTACCAACCATTGTACATGTATTCCTAATCCATTAGATAACGGTGATATAATAATTAATTGTATATTAAATTATTACCAGTACCCCACTATTGAGTCATGGATATCGTCAAAATGCACCTAGGTAGCATTATTATTCTAACATTTTCTCGGAGGGCCTTACAGCGCCCACCCGAACCCCCCAGCTGATTAGGCTCGCTTCGCTCGCCACCCCCACCCCCACCCCCATCTATAATAAGCAAACCATGGAGGGGGCCCCTCCAGGCACCAAGCCCCCTGGGCCTCCAAATCTCTAGCTACGCCCCTGGCTATAGCCTAATATTTGGAAGTAATTACTGTACATGCCTCTGAAAAACCGTATTCCCATGAGTGGGGGCTATGCCCTCCCCCCCCCCCCCCTCCCTTCACCGGGCTCATCCCCCCACGACTTATTGTCATCATCATATATATTGACAGCAGGGGGCTAAAAACAAGTACGCCGTGCCCACGGCCCAACTGACTTTACACTCAGGTAAACAAAACTCACTTTGCCTAAGGTTTGTAATACTTCAATGTATCTATTTCAAGTAAAATATACATTTCCGCGCATCATCAAACCATACCGTACCATATTAAGTCTACTACTAATAATATTAACGTATTAGTACCAACAGAATAGTGACAAAATAGGGGTAGTATAACTGTAGATTTATCGATTAATGTAGGCCCTAGTTGTCGTAGCCTATTTTTGAAAGCATTAACACTAGGCTTAGTACTGGCTACTGCATTTTCTGGGAGTCTGTTCCATTGTCATTAACCTAGGCTAACCAAGAAGCCTAACCTAACCTAGGCCGTTGGACGGTTGGGTACAAGATTAGGCCTAGTTGCGTTGCTTGTAGGCCTACCTAGGCTAGCCTATTTCTCTTCTTAACCCCTCATTTACCCTGAACTTCTTAGCCCTCTCCTGAGTCTCCACTAGTGGGGGCCGTATTTTTAGATGGTTGAATAGGCCTAGGCGGCAAGCCTGAGGCCTAATGGTTAAATACTAATTTCTGGTAAGGTAATTTTGCAGAACAACAACACCTGTTGTTATATTTTTTGTATTTTTATATTGTAGGCTAATTGTGGCAAGAATGTTAAGTGCGGGCGTACCGCCAGTCTTGTTTATACTACGCTTAGTGGCGTCGGACCTTTGCCATCATGTTCCTGTCTATTTTGACTGCCTTTGGATACAATAATATGTTGATGGGGAGCTTTTCCCACCCTCACCCCCCCATGAAATATTGTCATCATCATATATAGCCTATTGCCAGCAGGGAGCAAATCACCGAAAAAATCGCCGTCAAAATAGACGCGAAGTTAACTGCTGCGAGCCGCCGCGATCGCCCTATGTAAACATGACGACCGTACGCCCGGAATCTACATCCAGCCCCTAATTGTAAGTGTGTATTTTATTGTTAGAAAGTGCGGAAATAACTTTTTATTAGCATTTGCATTGTTAATTGTAATTCTGATACCGGTACTCCAACAATCTAGGGGAGAGTTTGTGAATGCGGGGTTTACTCAATTTAGTCAACTTTTAAAAAACATTAGCCTAACGCCCTAACCTAACAACCTTACGTATCCTATCCTAGTATTATGGGTCACACCCACGTTGGTTGGGTATTAAAGCAATAAAAAATTGACGGGTGCCGAAAGAAAAGTCAATGAAGTCTATGGTGTTTGGTTATACTGATGATTTGGACCGACAGTTGGCCCATTGATCTTTTTAGGCCTAATAGGTCCGGTAGAGCATATATACATCATTGCTATATATGTCATTAAGTGCTGAATTTCTGAAATGTATTGTAAGGGAGAAAAAATAAAACTTTAAAATACTCACCACAGCTAGGCTAGCAGTACAATCTTAATGGGTGATGGGCTAAGCCTAAAGAATAAGATTTTTTCGCATAGCCTAGGCTAGGTTCAAACTTCGGAAAATTAGTGTGAAATAAATACAATTATTTCTTATTTTAGCTTATGTCCGCCGCTGTACTCATGTTATTTTTGTGAAACCTCTCGTCCCTCTCACTGCCACTCATTGCCGGAGTAAGGTATGTCCCATAGGCTACTGTGTTTTTTGCACTGTTACCCAACCAGCGGGGGTGTGGGGGCGTTTGCTATCTATCTATCTATCTATCTATCTATTGCCGGATTCCGTGGTCCCCGAAGGGGTGGCCATGAACGAACCGCCCCCATACACCTTTGTTCCCAATCTGTCGACCCCCTTCCTCCCAACCAGCACTGGGAGCGTTTGCCCCCACCTATAATAATATGTACTATTATAGGTTAGGTAAGGTTGTTAGGTTAGGCTAATGTCTCCTCAAAGTTGACTAATTTTATAACATAAGCTATTACTCACTCCACCCGGTAGGGAAGGTAGCAAGGGAAACAGTAAGGGTGTGAAAGATAAGAATGCTAGTCGAGAAGCAAGAGAGAGTCGAAAGATGGAGGAAGTACTTCACGAGTAGCTAAATGTAAGGAATGAAGAGCCAGGAAACATAGTTAGATATGATATAGAACAGGGTGAAGCCACAGACTGTGAGGTGAAGTTGAACGGTCAGGCTACGGAGATCGTCAACTCTTTTAAGTATCTGGGCAGTGTGTTGAGTAAAGATGGGACTATGGATGAAGAAGTGCGGGAGAGGGTACAATAGGGGAAGAGGGTAGTAGGAACGCTGAAAGCAGTAACAAGAAATAGGGTGGTCAGTATGGAAATGAAGAAGTCCTTGCATGACAGTGTGGTAATCCTGACACTGACTTACGGAAGCGAAGCATGGACGTTGGTTGAGAGACTCAGACCAAGAGTAAGAGCGGTGGAAATGAGTTACTTAAGAAGTGCGTGCGGAGTTACATGGAGGGATACACAGACGAATGAGGAAGTAAAAAGGAGGTGTGGTGTGGAGGTAGATGTGCTGGAAAGTGTGAAAAGGAACAACTTGAGATGGTTCGGCCATATGGAATGTATGGAAATCAAGAGAATGACTAAGAGGGTGTACGAGAGTGAGGTGGAAGGACTTAGAGGTAGAGGCAGACCGAAGGAGAGGTGGAAGGATGGAGTGAGGAAGTATATGGATGAAGGTGGTGCTGGTTGGGAGGAGGGGCGTTGACTGACTGGGGACAGAGGTGCATGGGGACAGTTCGTTCATGGCCACCCCTTTGGGGATCACGGCGTCGGGCAATAGATTGATAGATAGATAGATAATTAACTCCACAGTCCCAGCGACGGCTATAGCCGTCAGTAATGTACTTTCCTTGTAACTGCCTGTACAAGGCTGTACCAGGTCCCACGACCGTTTGAGGGCTGCTCGCGTTATGGCAACACTTCTCAGCTTATATAAGACCTACTGAAGGATGAGAGACCCAGTCTCGCCTCATCTCTTGAGGTGGAAAGGTGGTCTCTCCTGCCATTTTGTCCACATTGCTTGGGACTGGGGAGGACTTTTATTACTGCATCCTACGGTACAGTACGGGTTAACCGCGGCGATCAACCTATGTAAAAATGAATATTGTACGCCCGGACACTACATCCATTCCCAAAATGTCATTCATTTTGCATTTTTATTGCATTTATCAAGTTATTTAACATTTGTTACCCTAACACACCAATGTTTCAGTAGCTATTGTATGATTTTTACCCGGTAATGCTACTATTCTTCATTGTATGTACCGGTATTGTTTTCATAATTGATCACACTCCTCAAAGTCATTAGGGGTTGCCCTTGTATTTATTAGTGTGGTTATGTACTCCGGTACCAGTAACATACTACATGTCTAAGGAATATAACTACAGCATATTAAACTGACAGTACAGTACCAGTTACACTATTTGTTAAAGCTATTGTAGCTGGACAGCAGAGTGCTATATTTAACCTTAGGGTTATTCTGCTTGGTAGGTTTTGTTTTGGAAAGGAATATGCTATACATACAGTACTGTAGAATTTTATTATCAGGTACTCCTGGTAACATTGTACGCTAATAATTGTTATACATACAGTACTGTATTTATTATCAGGTACTCCTGGTAACATTGTACGCTAATAATTGTTATACATACAGTACTGTATTTATTATCAGGTACTCCTGGTAACATTGTACTGTAATAATTGTTATACATACAGTACTGTATTTATTATCAGGTACTCCTGGTAACATTGTACTGTAATAATTGCTATACATACAGTACTGTATTTTTTATCAGGTACTCCTGGTTACATTGTACTGTAATAATTGTTATACATACAGTACTGTATTTATTATGAGGTACTCCTGGTAACATTGTACTGTAATCATTGTTATACATACAGTACTGTATTTATTATCAGGTACGCCTGGTAACATTGTACTGTAATAATTGTTATACATACAGTACTGTATTTATTATCAGGTACTCCTGGTAACATTGTACTGTAATCATTGTTATACATACAGTGCTGTATTTATTATCAGGTACTCCTGGTAACATTGTACTGTAATCATTGTTATACATACAGTGCTGTATTTATTATCAGGTACTCCTGGTAACATTGTACTGTAATCATTGTTATACATACAGTACTGTATTTATTATCAGGTACTCCTGGTAACATTGTACTGTAATCATTGTTATACATACAGTACTGTATTTATTATCAGGTACTCCTGGTAACATTGTACTGTAATAATTGTTATACACACAGTACTGTATTTATTATCAGGTACTCCTGGTAACATTGTACTGTAATCATTGTTTTACATACAGTACTGTATTTATTATCAGGTACTCCTGGTATCATTGTACTGTAATAATTGTTATACATACAGTACTGTATTTATTATCAGGTACTCCTGGTAACATTGTACTGTAATCATTGGTATACATACAGTACTGTATTTATGATCAGGTACTCCTGGTAACATTGTACTGTAATAATTGTTATACATACAGTACTGTATTTATTATCAGGTACTCCTGGCAACATTGTACTGTAATAATTGTTATACATACAGTACTGTATTTATTATCAGGTACTCCTGGTAACATTGTACTGTAATCGTTGTTTTACATACAGTACTGTATTTATTATCAGGTACTCCTGGTAACATTGTACTGTAATCATTGTTATACATACAGTACTGTATTTATTATCAGGTACTCCTGGTAACATTGTACTGTAATAATTGTTATACATACAGTACTGTATTTATTATCAGGTACTCCTGGTAACATTGTACTGTAATCATTGTTATACATACAGTACTGTATTTATTATCAGGTACTCCTGGTAACATTGTACTGTAATCGTTGTTATACATACAGTACTGTATTTATTATCAGGTACTCCTGGTAACATTGTACTGTAATAATTGTTATACATTCAGTACTGTATTTATTATCAGGTGCTCCTGGTAACATTGTACTGTAATAATTGTTATACATACAGTACTGTATATATTTTCAGGTACTCCTGGTAACATTGTACTGCAATAATTGTTATACATACAGTACTGTATTAATTATCAGGTACAAAGGAAGTACAAAGGAGTACAAACAAAATCAAGCAACAACAGATCTAGTGACCCTTCTAGGCTGCTTGTCCTCCAAAACACTGAGGATCAAGTGTCCAAACAGTGGTTTAGAATGGGTAAGGGAACATTGGAAAGGGAACTACTGCCCTGCCACTAACGTGGCAGGACTAGGAAGTTAGTAGGGGACATATGGGTTAGTAACTGAGGGGAGGATAAAATAAAGTTATTCATTTACAAACGCAGTCAGCCGCGGGTTTGATGCGAGATATTTGTCTAGCCGGAATTTAAATAAATCAACGGTGCTGCAGTCTATAACGTCTCGGGGAAGCCCATTCCACAAGTTGACAACTCGATTGAAGAAGAAATTCTTAGATTCGTGTGAGTTAAAAGATTTACCAATAATTTTGCAACCGTTTCCCCGCGTGTAATTAGATTGGTCGATAGTGAAGTACTTACTACAGTTCATATTGTCGATGCATTTGATGATTTTGAACACTTGAATTAAGTCACCTCTTAATCTGCGCTGGGTTAAAGGAAATAGATTTAATTCTCTAAGACGCTCTTCGTATGGTTTGTTCTTTAGGCTAGGTATCATTTTGGTAACTCTACGTTGAACTCGTTCTAGCTTGTTTATGTCTTTTTGGTAATAAGGGCACCAGCATTGAACGCAGTATTCCAGAAGAGGGCGGACTAAGGAATTGTAAAGGGTTACGATTACGTCTTTGGATTTATGCTCAAATGATCTGCCTATAAAGCCAATTATTTTGTTTGCCTTCCTAACAACTTCTGAACATTGTTGACTCGGTTTTAGGTTACGCGATATTGTTACTCCCAGATCGGTTTCTCTGTTTACATTCTTAAGCTGAGTGCCATTCATCGAATAGTTTGCTTTCTCATTTAGGTATCCGATATGTAGTACTTTACATTTATCCGCATTGAAACTCATTTGCCAAATTTGGGCCCAATGTGACAATTTATCTAGATTGTGTTGCATATCGTCAACTTGATCTTTTGAGAGTACGCTATTTGCAATTTTTGTATGGTCAGCAAATTTTGAGATTGTACAGGTGAGACCCTCATCTATGTCGTTGATGTAAATTAGAAGGAGAATTGGTCCTAGTACCGATCCCTGGGGTACCCCGCTACTTACATTGGTCCATTTCGATGCCTTACCGTTTATGACTACTCTTTGCTTTCTGTCGCTGAGCCAATTTTCTATCAATTTCAACACACCGTCTTGTATTCCATGCGCTTTTAGTTTTAGCAGTAAACGTTTGTGGGGAACTTTGTCAAAGGCCTTTTGAAAATCAAGGTATATAATATCTACAGCTTTACTCTCATCGTAGAGGTTGAGGATATCGTGGAAGAAGTCTAAGAGGTTTGTTAACCCTTAATTAGCGGCGAGCAACATAAGTCGAGTTAAATAAAGCTGGACTATGTGGCGGCGCTCGACATAACTCGAGTGGCAATTTCAGCACGTAATGTGGCTGAGAGAGAGAGACAAGTGGTGGCAGGAGACTAGCGAGCGTATGACTGCTCCAGACCACCGCGGCGAACCTACTGACACAAATCTCAGCTCCCTCCTCCCTCTCTCACTCGCTACATACTCAATTATGTACCGAAAGTACCGAATTACCTGCTTTTTGCACTCGCGTTGCACGGTTATTGCAAGAAAACTATCCATCATACAAGGATCGTTATGTTGTCATTCGAAAGCTCTGTTTATGCCCTTTCAGGGATAGGTACTTGTTTTACGTTCTGGGTCTTATTTAGGCATGAAAATGATCACGTAAACAGCCCTATTTTGGCTAAAAACACCCCGCTGTGCGGTACACATAAATAAACCGCATAGGCCGCTCGTAAGGTGTTAAACAGGAACGTTTTTTACGAAAGGCGTGTTGAGAATCTTTAAGTATGTTATTTTCCTCCAAGTGATTTACGAGTGTCTCTTATGACCGTTTCTAGCATTTTACATACAACTGAGGTTAAGCTAATTGGACGATATTTACTAGGTAGGGATTTGCTGCCTTTTTTTAATATCGGTGTTATGTTGGCTATCTTCCACTGATCAGGCATAGTTCCAGACTGCAAGGATTTATTGAATAGCAATGTCAGTGGTTTGGAGAGCTCATCCTTAGCTTCCTTTAGAACTCTAGGCGAGATTGTATCAGGTCCAGGCGTTTTATATACCTTGAGTTTATCTAAACAATTCAATACTTCTCTCTCTGTAACGGTGATATTGCTTAGAACATCTGAATTATCAATCTGAATCGGCGATGGTATAGGGATATCACTGAGGTCTTCTGTTGTAATAACTGATGCAAAGAAGGTATTGAGGGCATTACTCATTTGTACTTCGTCTTTGGTGTATTCTCCATTTTCATCGACTAACGGTCCAACAGTTGAAGTAACTACTTTTTTCTTTCTGATATAACTATAGAATTCTTTCGGGTTTGTTTTACTTTGATTCGCAATATGTAACTCTAGGGTCTTTTTACTTTGCTTAATTAACTTTTTGGCTTTGCGTCGTAGCTCTACAAATTTCACCCGTTCTTCGTCATTTTGTGAGGATTTTAATCTATCATTAGCAAATTTTTTAGCAAGCAGGCAGTTTGAAATATCTTTATTCCACCATTTGGGCTTATTATTATGGCCTGGACGCCGTATTTTCGATGGTATGCAGTCTTGCACTGCTTTTAGGTAAGTGGTTTCGAATAACTTCCAAGATGTATTTATGTCGTTATTGTTAATTAAAAAGCTCCAGTCAGTTTCTTTAAACATAGCTCTAAGTTTATGAAAGTTTGCTTTCTTGAAATTAGGGACTTTTTCGATGCTACTATTTGGTTCGTTACTAGTAAAGTTTAAAGTGAAAGTTATCGTACGATGGTCGCTGTTACTGAATTCATCACCAACATTCAAATTCTCTATTAATTCTTCTTTTGTTGCAAGTACAATGTCAAGAACGTTATTACCTCGGGTCGGTGTTCGAACAAATTGATAAAGCGAACTCTCTTGCAAGTTCGTATACAAGTCATGTCCGGATTGTGAAGTAAGAGTATCGCCCCACTTGGTCACAGGTAAATTAAAGTCGCCAAAAAATACGGTATCTTGTGAGTTACTTACATCTGCAATTTGTTCATAAATTTCTCGGTCAGTTTGCACTGATTGAGCTGGAGGTCTGTATATTAATGCAAGTATTATTTTTGTACCTTTATTATTCTTTATTAGCACAAAACATGTGTCGACGTTCACAATTTGAGGTTTTGACAAGAGGGTCGGGTTAAGACTTTCTTTGATATAAAATAAAACGCCACCTCCATTTTTATTTATTCGGCTTTTCTCAAACATTACATAACCGGGAAGTGAATACTCTGCTAAAAAGTCTCTATTTACTGTATTGAGCCAAGATTCTGTTATACCAATCACATCATAATTTTCAGAAAACACTAGTTCCTCTAAATCTGAAAATTTATTGCGTATGCTACGAGCGTTTGCATAGAAAACCTTTAAAGTTGCGGTTTTAGAACTCACAGAACGTTCTTTAATCAAATTTTGGGTTCTGATCGGGTCTACATTTACATTCATGACTGACATCGGTCCTCGGTCGTTATCCCTGACGGTTTTGAATTTGGGTCGTGTTGGTGGAGCTTTATCCAAATTCGCGGTCCCTTGACAGATTAGCATTTAATTCCTTCGCAGGCTGCCGCCCTCGCTATCTTCGGTCCTCCTTCCTGGTTGTCCTGTGCTGAGTCGATTTCTTCTCCGAAAATCCTTCACCGCATCGTTGAGAAGACGCCCAAAACGTGCTCCTGGTAACATTGTACTGTAATAATTGTTATACATACAGTAAAGTATTTATTATCAGGTACTCCTGGTAACATTGTACTGTAATAATTGCTATACATACAGTACTGTATTTATTATCAGGTACTCCTGGTAACATTGTACTGTAATAATTGTTATACATACAGTATTGTATTTCTTATCAGGTACTCCTGGTAACATTGTAGTGTAATAATTGTTATACATACAGTACTGTATTTATTATCAGGTACTCCTGGTAACATTGTACTGTAATCATTGTTATACATACAGTACTGTATTTATTATCAGGTACTCCTGCTAACATTGTACTGTAATCATTGTTATACATACAGTACTGTATTTATTATCAGGTACTCCTGGTAACCTTGTACTGTAATCATTGTTATACATACAGTACTGTATTTATTATCAGGTACTCCTGGTAACATTGTACTGTAATCATTGTTATACATACAGTACTGTATTTATTATCAGGTACTCCTGGTAACATTGTACTGTAATCATTGTTATACATACAGTACTGTATTTATTATCAGGTACTCCGGGTAACATTGTACTGTAATCATTGTTATACATACAGTACTGTATTTATTATCAGGTACTCCTGGTAACATTGTACTGTAATCATTGTTATACATACAGTACTGTATTTATTATCAGGTACTCCTGGTAACATTGTACTTACCCCCCCAGGGGGTAAGGGGGCCTTCATCTAATGGTGGAGGAAAAAAAGAATATGCCTCACGCATCCTACTGCATGTCGTACAAGGCGACTAATAGGGGGGATGGTGATAGACTTGCGGACCAAGTAGCCATCACTATGCAATGAAGCCTTGTTATTGGCGCTGGCATTGTCTCTATATGATAGTGCTGTGACAGGGCTTCATTGTACTTGCTCCAAGTTGCCGAATGGCGGCACACTGGCAGTGGGTGTCGCTCCCTCTGGACCCGGCCCTGGCGCCCTGGGCCCAACCTGGACGAAATGGATCCAGAGGGTACAGTACGTAGTGTTTCCCCGGACTGGCACTTTCCGCCCAATAGTATAGGGGCCCGAACCTGGTGGTAGCGCTCCAGGAGGCTGCCCTGTCATTTGGCGAAAAATATCAGGCCAGTCGTAGTGCCGTGTACGCGCACGGGGTGCGTCCCTGCGGCTGGTTCTGGTGGGGCGTACCGAGGCCACTGGATCCTACCCCCTTGTAATCACTTGGGGGATGGTGCTGGGAATGGTCCCGGGGTAGACTGGAGCCGGAGTGCGGGGGGGGGGTGATGCTCATCTGCCAGCCAAACCTACCTAACTATGACTAAAATCAAAGAAAATAAACGTAAGTCCGATGAAACAAAACCGCACAGGACAATGACAAATGCCCCCCACAAACTCAGACTTGCTAGTGTGAATGTTGGTAGTTTGAATCTGCGTGCGAATGAAGTGATTGAGATGTGTGAGAGGAGGCGAGTGGACATCTGCTGTACCCAGGAAACACTCTGGAAGAGGCATGGAGTACAGTGGATTGTCGGAAGGAGGAAAAGATATAGGATATACTGGATGGGTGTGGAGACTGATAAAGCGAAAGGAGGAGTGGGTGTTCTGGTGGCTGAAGAGCTGGCGGAAAGTGTGCTTCAGATTACGAGAGTTAGTGAAAGGCTGATTGTTTTGAAGTTGAAAGTTGGTGAAAGAATTCTGAATGTGATATCTGCATATGCCCCACAGGCTGGTTTACAGAAAGAGATAAAAGAGGACTTCTGGAATGACACCGTCAGTGTCATTTCAGGCCTCTCGGAGAACGAAATAACTATCGTGGGGGGGGACCTCAATGGTCACGTGGGAGCATCTGCAGATGGATACGAGGGGGTACATGGAGGAATTGGTTACGGAAGGAGAAATCTAGAAGGCGAATATATATTGGAGTCCTGCGTTGCACTCAACATGGTTGTGTGTAACACAAAGTTCAAGAAAAGACAGAGCCACCTGATCACATATAAATCTGGGGTCTCCAGTAGCCAGATAGATTACTTCTTGGTTAACAGGAAAGACTGGAAACTAGTTCGAGATGTAAAGGTCATCCCGAGCGAAGAATGTATCCCCCAGCATAAGCTACTTGTGTGCGACATGAGCTTATACAGAGATCCTAAGCGCAAGAAGGTTTACATACCCAAAAGGAAAGTGTGGCTGCTGAAGGACAAGGAAGTTAGGGATAGGTTTCATAATGAACTGGAGGAAATGAATAGAAATAAGGAAGCTAGGCCTAACGATGTAAATAGCCAATGGAACTTTCTTAAGCATAG
Source organism: Paralithodes platypus (assembly GCA_032716605.1). Taxonomy (NCBI): domain Eukaryota; kingdom Metazoa; phylum Arthropoda; class Malacostraca; order Decapoda; family Lithodidae; genus Paralithodes; species Paralithodes platypus. The sequence goes on along the minus strand of CM064509.1, from coordinate 16,716,112 downwards.
CCTTATCGCTGCCACTGACAAAGTCTGTGGGAAAACAAAGGGTCACCCCAGGAATAAGACCTCTTGGTGGTGGAACGATGAGGTAGAACATGCTGTGAAAGAGAAAAGGAGATGCTTCAAAGCATGGAAGAAAGGAGGCAGCAGGGAGGAATACCAGGCAGCTAAACGAACTGCCAAAAGAGTTATTTACAATGCTAAAAATCGCATTAAGGACCTAGTCCTCGAACAAGTGTGTAACACTGACAATCCCAATGGGATCTTCAACCTAGCTAGGCGAGTTAAAAATGACAGTAGGGATATTATAGGTGAACAGTGTGTTAGAGATGATAATGGGAAGATTGTGTATGCAGAAAATGAAATCAGAGAAGCATGGAAGGTACACTATGAACGATTGCTAAATGTAGAGTTTGAATGGGATAAGGAACAGCTTAGTATCGAAAAACCAATATCTGGGCCCCCTCCTTTGATAGCACCAGCTGTAGTGAGCGACGCAATCAATAAAATGAAGGACGGTAAAGCTCCAGGTTGCTCCGACATTGTCGCTGAGATGATAAAAGCCTCAGGGGAGATTGGTGTAAACTTAGTCACTGAGTTGATAAACACCATTATTAAAGATGAGAAAATCCCAGAGGATTGGCTCAAAAGTGTAATAGTAAATATATACAAAGGAAAAGGGGATGCGCTAGATAGAGGAAATTATAGGGGCCTGAAAATGCTTGACCAAATCATGAAGGTCTGTGAGAGAGTCCTTGAGGGTTTGATCAGGCAAAGCATCTCTATTGATGATATGCAGTTTGGTTTTATGCCAGGACGTGGTACAACCGATGCTATCTTCATAGTCAGGCAGATACAGGAAAGATACCTACTAAAAGGCAGGGATCTTTACTTTGTGTTTGTGGACCTGGAGAAGGCCTTTGATAGGGTACCTAGAGATGTTGTACAGTGGGCTATGAGGAAACTTGGTGTGGAAGAGTGGCTGGTGCGTGTGATAATGAAGATGTATGAGGATTCGCGAAGTTCGGTGAGGGTGAAAGGTGTACTGAGTGATGAATTCGCAGTCCGTGTTGGAGTCCATCAGGGTTCAGTGTTAAGCCCCCTCCTCTTTATTATGGTCTTGGAGGCGCTGTCTAGAGTTTTTAGAGGCGGACTCCCGTTGGAACTGTTTTATGCAGACGATTTAGTCCTAATAGCTGACAGTATGCAGGATGCTGAGGCCAAATTCAGAAAGTGGAGAGAGGGCATGGCGAGCAAGGGTTTAAGAGTCAATATTAACAAAACCAAGGTTATGCATTGTAGTTTGAGACGAGGCAATGTGGAAAAGAGCGGTGCATACCCATGTGCAGTGTGTGGAAAGGGAGTGGGCGTTAACTCAATTCAATGTAGCATCTGTCGATGTTGGGTACACCATGGGAGTAAGCGCTGTAGTAGAATAAAGGGGCCCCTGCCGAAGGATAAGTCAGAAATATAGAAATTTGAGTGCGTAGTGTGCAAAGGCGAGCTTGTGTTAAGTGATGATCCTGTGGCTGTGAATTTTGGAAATGAGTCTTTGGAGCTGGTGAACAAGTTTTGTTACCTAGGAGATACAATCTCTGCCGGTGGTGGGGCCGAGGCTGCCACTGTTGCTAGAATTAGGTGTGGCTGGGGGAAGTTCAGAGAATTGATGCCAATCCTGACCATGAAAAGAATGCCTCTCCCCCTGAAGGGAAAGGTGTATGCCTCATGTGTTAGAAGTGCAATGACGTATGCCTCAGAAACATGGGCCGTTAAAGTAGAGGATGTCAACAGAATGGAGCGTAATGAGATGAGAATGGTGAGATGGATGTGTGGGGCCAGGCTACAGGATAGAATAACAAATGTTGAGCTGAGGAGACGTTTAGGTATAAAGAGTATTAGCGAGGTGATGCGTACAAGTAGACTGGGATGGTATGGACATGTGGAGAGAATGGATGAACAAAATTGGGTGACAAAATGCAGGTCTGTGATTGTGGAGGGAGCTGCACCAAGGGGTGGACCGAGGAAGACCTGGGATCGGACTATTCGCGCCGATCTCAAATCCAAGAACTTGACAAGTGAAGCAGCCCTTAACAGGGTTGCCTGGAACGCCGCCATTAGGACAAGAGACTGAAACTGCACTTATGTGTGGAACACTCAGTCTTAAAATGTTATGTATGTATGTATGTATGTAATCATTGTTTTACATACAGTACTGTATTTATTATCAGGTACTCCGGATAACATTGTACTGTAATCATTGTTATACATACAGTACTGTATTTATTATCAGGTACTCCTGGTAACATTGTACTGTAATCATTGTTATACATACAGTACTGTATTTATTATCAGGTACTCCTGGTAACATTGCACTGTAATATTGTTATACATACAGTACTGTATTTATTATCAGGTACTCTTGGTAACTTTGTACTGTAATCATTGTTATACATACAGTACTGTATTTATTATCAGGTACTCCTGGTAACATTGTACTGTAATCATTGTTATACATACAGTACTGTATTTATTATCAGGTATGCCTGGTAACATTGTACTGTAATAATTGTTATACATACAGTACTGTATTTATTATCAGGTACTCCTGGTAACATTGTACTGTAAACATTGTTATACATACAGTACTGTATTTTTTATCAGGTACTCCTCGTAACATTGTACTGTAATCATTGTTTTACATACAGTACTGTATTTATTATCAGGTACTCCTGGTAACATTGTACTGTAATCATTGTTATACATACAGTACTGTATTTTTTATCAGGTACTCCTGGTAACATTGTACTGTAATCATTGTTATACATACAGTACTGTATTTTTTATCAGGTACTCCTGGTAACATTGTACTGTAATCATTGGTATACATACAGTACTGTATTTATTATCAGGTACTCCTGGTAACATTGTACTGTAATCATTGTTATACATACAGTACTGCATTTATTATCAGGTACTCCTGGTAACATTTTACTGTAATCATTGTTATACATACAGTACTGTATTTATTATCAGGTACTCCTGGTAACATTGTACTGTAATCATTGTTATACATACAGTACTGTATTTATTATCAGGTACTCCTGGTAACATTGTACTGTAATCATTGTTATACATACAGTACTGTATTTATTATCAGGTACTCCTGGTAACATTGTACTGTAATCTTTGTTATACATACAGTACTGTATTTATTATCAGGCACTCCTGGTAACATTGTACTGTAATCTTTGGTATACATACAGTACTGTATTTATTATCAGGTACTCCTGGTAACATTGTACTGTAATCTTTGTTATACATACAGTACTGTATTTATTATCAGGCACTCCTGGTAACATTGTACTGTAATAATTGTTATACATACAGTACTGTATATATTATCAGGTACTCCTAGTAACATTGTACTGTAATAATTGTTATACATACAGTACTGTATTTATTATCAGGTACTCCTGGTAACATTGTACTGTAATCATTGTTATACATACAGTACTGTATTTATTATCAGGTACTCCTGGTAACATTGTACTGTAATAATTGTTATACATACAGTACTGTATTTATTATCAGGTACTCCTGGTAACATTGTACTGTCTGGCGATGGGCTGGTCTATCAGAGTGAGACCTGAGCGATCTCTGCCATACCCATAGCTTACTCTGACTGTTCCTTTTACTTATATATTTTCTAAATCTCAAGTGACGGCGTCTCTTCCGTGGATTGACCTCCCAATCTACCAAGATTGGAAGCTAAAGCGTCACATTATTCCTTTGCCCCTCAACTTTCTCTTCATAATTGCTGAGGGGCACAGGGCCCTGGGTGGGGCTTTGGTTTCCCGGGCGTTTACGCACCCTCTCAGCTCCCCGCCATGGAGTGGCTTCGGTCACCCAGGCTTTACTGTGGTCGGCAGGGAGGGTTCTGTGGGGGCGCTCGTTTATGGCCTTGGCCTTACTCGGTGCCTTGGGGCTGTTCGGCCAGGCAGCTTGGGGAACAACAACAACAACAACAACATTGTACTGTAATAATTGTTATACACACAGTACTGTATATTTTATCAGGTACTCCTGGAAACATTGTACTGTAATCATTGTTATACATACAGTACTGTATTTATTATCAGGTACTCCTGGAAACATTGTACTGTAATCATTGATATACATACAGTACTGTATTTATTATCAGGTACTCCTGGTAACATTGTACTGTAATCATTGGTGTACATACAGGACTGTATTTATTATCAGGTACTCCTGGTAACATTGTACTGTAATAATTGTTATACATACAATACTGTACAGTATATATGATCAGGTACTCCTGGTAACATTGTACTGTAATAATTGTTATACATACAGTACTGTATTTATTATCAGGTACTCCTGGTAACATTGTACTGTAATAATTGTTATACATACAGTACTGTATTTATTATCAGGTACTCCTGGTAACATTGTACTGTAATCATTGTTATACTTACAGTACTGTATTTATTATCAGGTACTCCAGGTAACATTGGACTGTAATTATTGTTATACATAGAGTACTGTATTTATTATCAGGTACTCCTGGTAACATTGTACTGTAATCATTGTTATACATACAGTACTGTATTTATTATCAGGTACTCCTGGTAACATTGTATTGTAATAATTGTTATACATACAGTACTGTATTTATTATCAGGTACTCCTGGTAACATTGTACTGTAATAATTGTTATACATACAGTACTGTATTTATTATCAGGTACTCCTGGTAACATTGTACTGTAATCATTGTTATACATACAGTACTGTATTTATTATCAGGTACTCCTGGTAACATTGTACTGTAATCATTGTTATACACACAGTACTGTATTTATTATCAGGTACTCCTGGTAACATTGTACTGTAATCATTGTTATACATAGAGTACTGTATTTATTATCAGGTACTCCTTGTAACATTGTACTGTAATCATTGTTATACATACAGTACTGTATTTATTATCAGGTACTCCTGGTAAGATTGTACTGTAATAATTGTTATACAAACAGTACTGTATTTATTATCAGGTACTATTGGTAATATTGTACTGTAATCATTGTTATACATACAGTACTGTATTTATTATCAGGTACTCCTGGTAACATTGTACTGTAATCATTGTTATACATACAGTACTGTATTTATTATCAGGTACTCCTGGTAATATTGTACTGTAATAATTGTTATACATACAGTACTGTATTTATTATCAGGTACTCCTGGTAAAATTGTACTGTAATCATTGTTATACATACAGTACTATATTTATTATCAGGTACTCCTGGTAACATTGTACTGTAATCATTGTTATATATAGGGTACTATATTTATTATCAGGTACTCCTGGTGTCATTGTACTGTAATCATTGTTATACATACAGTACTGTATTTATTATCAGGTACTCCTGGTAACATTGTACTGTAATCATTGTTATACATACAGTACTGTATTTATTATCAGGTACTCCTGGTAACATTGTACTGTAATCATTGTTTTACATACAGTGCTGTATTTATTATCAGGTACTCCTGGTAACATTGTACTGTAATCATTGTTATACATACAGTACTGTATTTATTATCAGGTACTCCTGGTAACATTGTACTGTAATCATTGTTATACATACAGTACTGTATTTATTATCAGGTACTCCTGATAACATTGTACTGTAATCATTGTTATACATACAGTACTGTATTTATTATCAGGTACTCCTGGTAACATTGTACTGTAATAATTGTTATACATACAGTACTGTATTTATTATCAGGTACTCATGGTAACATTGTACTGTAATAATTGTTATGCATACAGTACTGTATTTATTATCAGGTACTCCTGGTAACATTGTACTGTAATCATTGTTATACATACAGTACTGTATTTATTATCAGGTACTCCTGGTAACATAGTACTGTAATCATTGTTATACATACAGTACTGTATTTATTATCAGGTACTCCTGGTAACATTGTACTGTAATCATTGTTATACATACAGTACTGTATTTATTATCAGGTACTCCTGGTAACATTGTACTGTAATCATTGTTATACATACAGTACTGTATTTATTATCAGGTACTCATGGTAACATTGTACTGTAATAATTGTTATGCATACAGTACTGTATTTATTATCAGGTACTCCTGGTAACATTGTACTGTAATAATTGTTATACATACAGGACTGTATATATTATCAGGTACTCCTAGTAACATTGTACTGTAATAATTGTTATACATACAGTACTGTATTTATTATCAGGTACTCCTGGTAACATTGTACTGTAATCATTGTTATACATACAGTACTGTATTTATTATCAGGTACTCCTGGTAACATTGTACTGTAATAATTGTTATACATACAGTACTGTATTTATTATCAGGTACTCCTGGTAACATTGTACTGTCTGGCGATGGGCTGGTCTATCAGAGTGAGACCTGAGCGATCTCTGCCATACCCATAGCTTACTCTGACTGTTCCTTTTACTTATATATTTTCTAAATCTCAAGTGACGGCGTCTCTTCCGTGGATTGACCTCCCAATCTACCAAGATTGGAAGCTAAAGCGTCACATTATTCCTTTGCCCCTCAACTTTCTCTTCATAATTGCTGAGGGGCACAGGGCCCTGGGTGGGGCTTTGGTTTCCCGGGCGTTTACGCACCCTCTCAGCTCCCCGCCATGGAGTGGCTTCGGTCACCCAGGCTTTACTGTGGTCGGCAGGGAGGGTTCTGTGGGGGCGCTCGTTTATGGCCTTGGCCTTACTCGGTGCCTTGGGGCTGTTCGGCCAGGCAGCTTGGGGAACAACAACAACAACAACAACAACATTGTACTGTAATAATTGTTATACACACAGTACTGTATATTTTATCAGGTACTCCTGGAAACATTGTACTGTAATCATTGTTATACATACAGTACTGTATTTATTATCAGGTACTCCTGGAAACATTGTACTGTAATCATTGATATACATACAGTACTGTATTTATTATCAGGTACTCCTGGTAACATTGTACTGTAATCATTGGTGTACATACAGTACTGTATTTATTATCAGGTACTCCTGGTAACATTGTACTGTAATAATTGTTATACATACAATACTGTACAGTATATATGATCAGGTACTCCTGGTAACATTGTACTGTAATAATTGTTATACATACAGTACTGTATTTATTATCAGGTACTCCTGGTAACATTGTACTGTAATAATTGTTATACATACAGTACTGTATTTATTATCAGGTACTCCTGGTAACATTGTACTGTAATCATTGTTATACTTACAGTACTGTATTATTATCAGGTACTCCAGGTAACATTGGACTGTAATTATTGTTATACATAGAGTACTGTATTTATTATCAGGTACTCCTGGTAACATTGTACTGTAATCATTGTTATACATACAGTACTGTATTTATTATCAGGTACTCCTGGTAACATTGTATTGTAATAATTGTTATACATACAGTACTGTATTTATTATCAGGTACTCCTGGTAACATTGTACTGTAATAATTGTTATACATACAGTACTGTATTTATTATCAGGTACTCCTGGTAACATTGTACTGTAATCATTGTTATACATACAGTACTGTATTTATTATCAGGTACTCCTGGTAACATTGTACTGTAATCATTGTTATACACACAGTACTGTATTTATTATCAGGTACTCCTGGTAACATTGTACTGTAATCATTGTTATACATAGAGTACTGTATTTATTATCAGGTACTCCTTGTAACATTGTACTCTAATCATTGTTATACATACAGTACTGTATTTGTTATCAGGTACTCCTGGTAAGATTGTACTGTAATAATTGTTATACAAACAGTACTGTATTTATTATCAGGTACTACTGGTAATATTGTACTGTAATCATTGTTATACATACAGTACTGTATTTATTATCAGGTACTCCTGGTAACATTGTACTGTAATCATTGTTATACATACAGTACTGTATTTATTATCAGGTACTCCTGGTAATATTGTACTGTAATAATTGTTATACATACAGTACTGTATTTATTATCAGGTACTCCTGGTAAAATTGTACTGTAATCATTGTTATACATACAGTACTATATTTATTATCAGGTAGTCCTGGTAACATTGTACTGTAATCATTGTTATATATAGGGTACTATATTTATTATCAGGTACTCCTGGTGTCATTGTACTGTAATCATTGTTATACATACAGTACTGTATTTATTATCAGGTACTCCTGGTAACATTGTACTGTAATCATTGTTATACATACAGTACTGTATTTATTATCAGGTACTCCTGGTAACATTGTACTGTAATCATTGTTTTACATACAGTGCTGTATTTATTATCAGGTACTCCTGGTAACATTGTACTGTAATCATTGTTATACATACAGTACTGTATTTATTATCAGGTACTCCTGGTAACATTGTACTGTAATCATTGTTATACATACAGTACTGTATTTATTATCAGGTACTCCTGGTAACATTGTACTGTAATCATTGTTATACATACAGTACTGTATTTATTATCAGGTACTCCTGGTAACATTGTACTGTAATAATTGTTATACATACAGTACTGTATTTATTATCAGGTACTCATGGTAACATTGTACTGTAATAATTGTTATGCATACAGTACTGTATTTATTATCAGGTACTCCTGGTAACATTGTACTGTAATCATTGTTATACATACAGTACTGTATTTATTATCAGGTACTCCTGGTAACATAGTACTGTAATCATTGTTATACATACAGTACTGTATTTATTATCAGGTACTCCTGGTAACATTGTACTGTAATCATTGTTATACATACAGTACTGTATTTATTATCAGGTACTCCGGGTAACATTGTACTGTAATCATTGTTATACATACAGTACTGTATTTATTATCAGGTTCTCCTGGTAACATTGTACTGTAATCATTGTTATACATACAGCACTGTATTTATTATCAGGTACTCCTGGTAACATTGTACTGTAATAATTGTTATACATACAGTACTGTATTTATGATCAGGTACTCCTGGTAACATTGTACTGTAATTATTGTTATACATACAGTACTGTATTTATTATCAGGTACTCCTGGTAACATTGTACTGTAATAATTGTTATACATACAGTACTGTATTTATTATCGGGTACTCCTGGTAACATTGTACTGTAATAATTGTTATACATACAGTACTGTATTTATTATCAGGTACTCCTGGTAACATTGTACTGTAATAATTGTTATACATACAGTACTGTATTTATTATCAGGTACTCCTGGTAACATTGTACTGTAATAATTGTTATACATAGAGTACTGTATTTATTATCAGGTACACCTGGTAACATTGTTCTGTAATCATTGTTATACATACAGTACTGTATTTATTATAAGGTACTCCTGGTAACATTGTACTGTAATAATTGTTATACATACAGTACTGTATTTATTATCAGGTACTCCTGGTAACATTGTACTGTCTGGCGATGGGCTGGTCTATCAGAGTGAGACCTGAGCGATCTCTGCCATACCCATAGCTTACTCTGACTGTTCCTTTTACTTATATATTTTCTAAATCTCAAGTGACGGCGTCTCTTCCGTGGATTGACCTCCCAATCTACCAAGATTGGAAGCTAAAGCGTCACATTATTCCTTTGCCCCTCAACTTTCTCTTCATAATTGCTGAGGGGCACAGGGCCCTGGGTGGGGCTTTGGTTTCCCGGGCGTTTACGCACCCTCTCAGCTCCCCGCCATGGAGTGGCTTCGGTCACCCAGGCTTTATTGTGGTCGGCAGGGAGGGTTCTGTGGGGGCGCTCGTTTATGGCCTTGGCCTTACTCGGTGCCTTGGGGCTGTTCGGCCAGGCAGCTTGGGGAACAACAACAACAACATTGTACTGTAATAATTGTTATACTACTGTATTTTACATTGTACTGTAATCATTGTTATACATACAGTACTGTATTTATTATCAGGTACTCCTGGAAACATTGTACTGTAATCATTGTTATACATACAGTACTGTATTTATTATCAGGTACTCCTGGTAACATTGTACTGTAATCATTGGTATACATACAGTACTGTATTTATTATCAGGTACTCCTGGTAACATTGTACTGTAATAATTGTTATACATACAATACTGTATTATGATCAGGTACTCCTGGTAACATTGTACTGTAATAATTGTTATACATACAGTACTGTATTTATTATCAGGTACTCCTGGTAACATTGTACTGTAATAATTGTTATACATACAGTACTGTATTTATTATCAGGTACTCCTGGTAACATTGTACTGTAATCATTGTTATACTTACAGTACTGTATTTATTATCAGGTACTCCAGGTAACATTGGACTGTAATTATTGTTATACATAGAGTACTGTATTTATTATCAGGTACTCCTGGTAACATTGTACTGTAATCATTGTTATACATACAGTACTGTATTTATTATCAGGTACTCCTGGTAACATTGTATTGTAATAATTGTTATACATACAGTACTGTATTTATTATCAGGTACTCCTGGTAACATTTTACTGTAATAATTGTTATACATACAGTACTGTATTTATTATCAGGTACTCCTGGTAACATTGTACTGTAATCATTGTTATACATACAGTACTGTATTTATTATCAGGTACTCCTGGTAACATTGTACTGTAATCATTGTTATACACACAGTACTGTATTTATTATCAGGTACTCCTGGTAACATTGTACTGTAATCATTGTTATACATAGAGTACTGTATTTATTATCAGGTACTCCTGGTAACATTGTTCTGTAATCATTGTTATACATACAGTACTGTATTTATTATCAGGTACTCCTGGTAAGATTGTACTGTAATCATTGTTATACAAACAGTACTGTATTTATTATCAGGTACTACTGGTAATATTGTACTGTAATCATTGTTATACATACAGTACTGTATTTATTATCAGGTACTCCTGGTAACATTGTACTGTAATCATTGTTATACATACAGTACTGTATTTATTATCAGGTACTCCTGGTAACATTGTACTGTAATCATTGTTATACATACAGTACTGTATTTATTATCAGGTACTCCTGGTAACATTGTACTGTAATCATTGTTATACATACAGTACTGTATTTATTATCAGGTACTCCTGGTAACATTGTACTGTAATCATTGTTATACATACAGTGCTGTATTTATTATCAGGTACTCCTGGTAACATTGTACTGTAATCATTGTTATACATACAGTACTGTATTTATTATCAGGTACTCCTGGTAACATTGTACTGTAATCATTGTTATACATACAGTACTGTATTTATTATCAGGTACTCCTGGTAACATTGTACTGTAATCATTGTTATACATACAGTACTGTATTTATTATCAGGTACTCCTGGTAACATTGTACTGTAATCATTGTTATACATACAGTACTGTATTTATTATCAGGTACTCCTGGTAACATTGTACTGTAATCATTGTTATACATACAGTACTGTATTTATTATCAGGTACTCCTGGTAACATTGTACTGTAATAATTGTTATACATACAGTACTGTATATATTATCAGGTACTCCTGGTAACATTGTACTGTAATAATTGTTATACATACAGTACTGTATTTATTATCAGGTACTCCTGGTAACATTGTACTGTAATAATTGGTATACATACAGTACTGTATTTATTAGCAGGTACCCCTGGTAACATTGTACTGTAATAATTGTTATACATACAGTACTGTATTTATTATCAGGTACCCCTGGTAACATTGTACTGTAATAATTGTTATACATACAGTACTGTATTTATTATCAGGTACCCCTGGTAACATTGTACTGTAATAATTGTTATACATACAGTACTGAATTTATTATCAGGTACTCCTGGTAACATTGTACTGTAATAATTGTTATACATACAGTACTGAATTTATTATCAGGTACTCCTGGTAACATTGTACTGTAATAATTTGTATACATACAGTACTGTATTTATTATCAGGTACTCCTGGTAACATTGTACTGTAATCATTGTTATACATACAGTACTGTATTTATTATCAGGTACTCCTGGTAACATTGTACTGTAATAATTGTTATACATACAGTACTGTATTTATTATCAGGTACTCCTGGTAACATTGTACTGTAATAATTGTTATACATACAGTACTGTATTTATTATCAGGTACTCATGGTAACATTGTACTGTAATAATTGTTATGCATACAGTACTGTATTTATTATCAGGTACTCCTGGTAACATTGTACTGTAATCATTGTTATACATACAGTACTGTATTTATTATCAGGTACTCCTGGTAACATAGTACTGTAATCATCGTTATACATACAGTACTGTATTTATTATCAGGTACTCCTGGTAACATTGTACTGTAATCATTGTTATACATACAGTACTGTATTTATTATCAGGTACTCCGGGTAACATTGTACTGTAATCATTGTTATACATACAGTACTGTATTTATTATCAGGTTCTCCTGGTAACATTGTACTGTAATCATTGTTATACATACAGCACTGTATTTATTATCAGGTTCTCCTGGTAACATTGTACTGTAATCATTGTTATACATACAGCACTGTATTTATTATCAGGTTCTCCTGGTAACATTGTACTGTAATCATTGTTATACATACAGCACTGTATTTATTATCAGGTACTCCTGGTAACATTGTACTGTAATAATTGTTATACATACAGTACTGTATTTATTATCAGGTACTCCTGGTAACATTGTACTGTATTAATTGTTATACATACAGTACTGTATTTATTATCGGGTACTCCTGGTAACATTGTACTGTAATAATTGTTATACATAGTACTGTATTTATTATCAGGTACTCCTGGTAACATTGTACTGTAATAATTGTTATACATACAGTACTGTATTTATTATCAGGTACTCCTGGTAACATTGTACTGTAATAATTGTTATACATACAGTACTGTATTTATTATCAGGTACTCCTGGTAACATTGTTCTGTAATCATTGTTATACATACAGTACTGTATTTATTATCAGGTACTCCTGGTAACATTGTACTGTAATCATTGTTAAACATACAGTACTGTATTTATTATCAGGTACTCCTGGTAACATTGTACTGTAATCATTGTTATACATACAGTACTGTATTTATTATCAGGTACTCCTGGTAACATTGTACTGTAATGATTGTTATACATACAGTACTGTATTTATTATCAGGTACTCCTGGTAACATTGTACTGTAATAATTGTTATACATACAGTACTGTATTTTTTATCAGGTACTCCTGGAAACATTGTACTGTAATCATTGTTATACATACAGTACTGTATTTATTATCAGGTACTCCTGGAAACATTGTACTGTAATCATTGTTATACATACAGTACTGTATTTATTATCAGGTACTCCAGGTAACATTGTACTGTAATCATTGGTATACATACAGTGCTGTATTTATTATCAGGTACTCCTGGTAACATTGTACTGTAATCATTGTTATACATACAGTACTGTATTTATTATCAGGTAGTCCTGGTAACATTGTACTGTAATCATTGTTATACATAGAGTACTGTATTTATTATCAGGTACTCCTGGTAACATTGTACTGTAATAATTGTTATACATACAGTACTGTATTTATTATCAGGTACTCCTGGTAACATTGTACTGTAATAATTGTTATACATACAGTACTGTATTTATTATCAGGTACTCCTGGTAACATTGTACTGTAATAATTGTTATACATACAGTACTGTATTTATTATCAGGTACTCCTGGTAACATTGTACTGTAATCATTGTTATACATACAGTACTGTATTTATTATCAGGTACTCCTGGTAACATTGTTCTGTAATCATTGTTATACATACAGTACTGTATTTATTATCAGGTACTCCTGGTAACATTGTACTGTAATCATTGTTAAACATACAGTACTGTATTTATTATCAGGTACTCCTGGTAACATTGTACTGTAATCATTGTTATACATACAGTACTGTATTTATTATCAGGTACTCCTGGTAACATTGTACTGTAATAATTGTTATACATACAGTACTGTATTTATTATCAGGTACTCCTGGTAACATTGTACTGTAATCATTGTTATACATACAGTACTGTATTTATTATCAGGTACTCCTGGTAACATTGTACTGTAATCATTGTTTTACATACAGTACTGTATTTATTATCAGGTACTCCGGATAACATTGTACTGTAATCATTGTTATACATACAGTACTGTATTTATTATCAGGTACTCCTGGTAACATTGCACTGTAACATTGTTATACATACAGTACTGTATTTATTATCAGGTACTCTTGGTAACATTGTACTGTAATAATTGTTATACATACAGTACTGTATTTATTATCAGGTACTCCTGGTAACTTTGTACTGTAATCATTGTTATACATACAGTACTGTATTTATTACCAGGTACTCCTGGTAACATTGTACTGTAATCATTGTTATACATACAGTACTGTATTTATTATCAGGTATGCCTGGTAACATTGTACTGTAATCATTGTTATACATACAGTACTGTATTTATTATCAGGTACTCCTGGTAACATTGTACTGTAAACATTGTTATACATACAGTACTGTATTTATTATCAGGTACTCCTGGTAACATTGTACTGTAATAATTGTTATACATACAGTACTGTATTTATTATCAGGTACTACTGGTAACATTGTACTGTAATAATTGTTATACATACAGTACTGTATTTTTTATCAGGTACTCCTGGTAACATTGTACTGTAATCATTGTTATACATACAGTACTGTTTTTTTTATCAGGTACTCCTGGTAACATTGTACTGTAATCATTGTTATACATACAGTACTGTATTTATTATCAGGTACTCCTGGTAACATTGTACTGTAATCATTGTTATACATACAGTACTGCATTTATTATCAGGTACTCCTGGTAACATTGTACTGTAATCATTGTTATACATACAGTACTGTATTTATTATCAGGTACTCCTGGTAACATTGTACTGTAATCATTGTTATACATACAGTACTGTATTTATTATCAGGTACTCCTGGTAACATTGTACTGTAATCATTGTTATACATACAGTACTGTATTTATTATCAGGTACTCCTGGTAACATTATACTGTAATCATAGTTATACATACAGTACTGTATTTATTATCAGGTACTCCTGGTAACATTGTACTGTAATCTTTGGTATACATACAGTACTGTATTTATTATCAGGTACTCCTGGTAACATTGTACTGTAATCTTTGTTATACATACAGTACTGTATTTATTATCAGGCACTCCTGGTAGCATTGTACTGTAATAATTGTTATACATACAGTACTGTATTTATTATCAGGTACTCCTGGTAACATTGTACTGTAATCATTGTTATACATACAGTACTGTATTTATTATCAGGTACTCCTGGTAACATTGTACTGTAATCATTGTTATACATACAGTACTGTATTTATTATCAGGTACTCCTGGTAACATTGTACTGTAATAATTGGTATAAATACAGTACTGTATTTTATTATCAGGTACTCGTGGTAACATTGTACTGTAATAATTGGTATAAATACAGTACTGTAATTTATTATCAGGTACTCCTGGTAACATTGTACTGTAATAATTGGTATAAATACAGTACTGTATTTTATTATCAGGTACTCCTGGTAACATTGTACGGTTCAATGTTATTTTAATACCACAAATTTTGTTGATATATTTGAAGATAAATATTGAATCTATATGCTGTAAAGATCATAAGAAAATTTGTTTTAACTTCATCGACTTCCTTTCACCTTCGTATAATCGACAGCCAAATTTTTTTGTTTTATTTACTAAGGGATTAGTACACAACCCGCGGGGGTGTGGGGGCAGCAGCCCCCACACATAATACTAGGTTAGGTTAGGTAAGGTAATTAGGTTAGGCTAATGTCTTTTCAAATCACTATCTGGGGCGTGTCTCAACATCGATCAATAGGCCTAATGGGGATAATAGGTTTTCCCGAGATTTATAATTAATTTCAAACACTATATATTGATGCAAATGAACAATTTCTTTTATAAAAACCACTCGGAAAATTTGTGGTATTAAAATAAAATATTTCCCATTGTACTGTAATCATTGTTATACATACAGTACTGTATTTATTATCAGGTACTCCTGGTAACATTGTACTGTAATCATTGTTATACATACAGTACTGTATTTATTATCAGGTACTTCTGGTAACATTGTACTGTAATCATTGTTATACATACAGTACTGTATTTATTATCAGGTATTCCTGGTAACATTGTACTGTAATCATTGTTATACATACAGTACTGTATTTATTATCAGGTACTCCTGGT
This sequence comes from Paralithodes platypus, assembly GCA_032716605.1. Classification (NCBI taxonomy): domain Eukaryota; kingdom Metazoa; phylum Arthropoda; class Malacostraca; order Decapoda; family Lithodidae; genus Paralithodes; species Paralithodes platypus. The sequence goes on along the minus strand of CM064509.1, from coordinate 16,699,607 downwards.
AACATTGTACTGTAATCATTGTTATACATACAGTACTGTATTTATTATCAGGTACACCTGATAACATTGTACTGCAATCATTGTTATACATACAGTACTGTATTTATTATCAGGTACTCCTGGTAACATTGTACTGTAATAATTGTTATAAATACAGTACTGTATTTATTATCAGGTACTCCAGGTAACATTGTACTGTAATCATTGTTATACATACAGTACTGTATTTATTATCAGGTACTCCTGGTAACATTGTACTGTAATAATTGTTATACATACAGTACTGTATTTTTTATCAGGTACTCCTGGAAACATTGTACTGTAATCATTGTTATACATACAGTACTGTATTTATTATCAGGTACTCCTGGAAACATTGTACTGTAATCATTGTTATACATACAGTACTGTATTTATTATCAGGTACCCCAGGTAACATTGTACTGTAATCATTGGTATACATACAGTGCTGTATTTATTATCAGGTTCTCCTGGTAACATTGTACTGTAATAATTGTTATACATACAGTACTGCAATTATTATCAGGTACTCCTGGTAACATTGTACTGTAATAATTGTTTATTATTATTTGGTTTTCATGTATTATTCTAGTTTGGAGGACTTGAGAAGGAAGTTAGATCACGTGTCAGACTTGCTGTTGAGTGAAGAATCTGCTGATAAATTAAGGGGAAGCCTGGCTGAGCTGATCAACGAGGCAAACAGGATATCAATAGAAACAAAAGTACATTATAACACCTGTTCTGTACAAAAAATATATAATTATTGTTTCTGTGATATACTGCATTTTTATTTGTTATAAGTGAAGTATTGTACGTAGCCTAGATAGTGATGTGAGACTTTATCAACCATCATAATACATTTTTCATAGTGCCAATATGATTGATAAAGAAACTCATTGTTACAAAAGTATGCAAAATATATATGTTTTTATTCAACATACTGTAGCTAGGTGACTGTTGGTATGGAATTTCGGTGTGAGTAGCCTATCCTAGGTTCGAGTCCTTGGATTGCCACATGTATTTGTTGATATCATTAATTGAGTTTAGAAGTAACGTTGGTGTGTAAGTTTTATATGAAAAGAGAATGATTCATATATTTGTTCATTAATTTGTCAGATAATATGTATATAAACTAATAGGGTATTTTAGGGAATTTGTGTAGATTCTTGAAGCGAAAAATTATATGCGTTTAAAATGTTTTTTCAATAGGCCTACAGTACAGAATTATCTTGAAAACTGGAAAAGTGTACACTGCCTGAGTCGATGTAAAAATCGAGTATTAGGAGTAGAGACTAAGATGGTGACAGGTGATTAGCATTTACATTAGATATTGGTGCAAGGAACTTAATATATAGGAAATATTATTCAACACTTGTGATTAAAAATACACTACCTTTTAAGCCATACCAAAGTATGACAATATAAAACTACATGTTTGCACAATGTTGTAGTCTATTTATCTATCTATTGCCACATGCCTTACTTATTTATGAGGGTGGCCATACACAAAAGTCCCCCAAGCAGACCAGTCCCCGATGAGAATGACAACCTGTACCCTTCTATTGAAGGAATGATAACTTGATTTAGGGTCTGTCCGACTCCAAGGCACTTTATGTATATCTTCAGCACTACTGTACTGTATTTCTCAACATTGGTGAGTGGCTAACCCATCCACCAACGTACAGTAGGTGAGCTGAGCAATAAGGATTTGTATTAGGTTTACTCCCCTAGATGGGACCAAGGCTAACAAGTCGCATTCACCTAGTTGATATTTTAGTACAGGTAAAGTACCATAATATATACGTTTTTTTTTTTTTTAATCTTTGCTAAATGTAAGAGATGGAAGGGAGGCAGTGGTTGATGGAGATAGGTTACCCAGGTCGCAGGGAATTAATAGAATTATTGGGAAGAATGAGCGAAAGAAGCAGTGAGACAAATAAGAGCGGGAAAAGCAAACGGTAGGGATGGTATTGTTGTGGAGTGTATTAAGAAGGGTGGAGAAGTGATAATAGATTGGCTGGCGAGACTATTCAATGAGTGCTTTGTTGTGTCCATGTTACCACTAGATTGGAAGAGGGTGTTGATAGAGAGGATTTTAAAGGGTACAGAAGGTGCAAGGGTGGATGGGACTTGTCAGCCTTGGTTGGCAACCTGTCTAGGGGAGTAAACCTGATACAAATCCGTACTACTTACCTAAGGGTAAGGCAGGTTAGTGGATGGATTAGCCGAACACCACTGTAGAAAAATAGTGCTAACAAGATACACAGAGGGAGTCGGACGGATCCTAAATTGAGTGGTCAATCCTGTAAGTCCTTCATTAAACTGGCTCAGGTTGTCCCTCACACAGGAAATAGGTCTGCTTGGGGGCATTCTATGTATGGCCACCCTCGTAAGGGGAGTAAGGCGTCTGGCAATAGCTAGATAGAAGGTGCAATAAGAGAAGAGCAGTGCATTTTTAGGAGGGGAAGAACTTCAAGACAGTGTTTTGATCAGATATTAGCAGTAAGATAACTATGCGAACAGTATTTAGAGAAGCATAAGGAGATATTTTGGGTTTTTATGAATTTGGAAAAAAACTTGTAATAATGTGGATTGAGAAGAGATATGGAAGGAGCTAATGCTTTATGAAATTGTAGGAAATTGACATGAGTTGAGTGAATGGTTTGAGGTAAATGTAGATCTGCGACAGGGTTGTGTAATGTCACTGTGGTTGTTTAATGTATATATGAATGGTGTGATGAAGGGGGTGAAAATAATAACTATGGGTAAATAATTGAGTTAGGTAGGAAAGAATAGGAGTCATTGTGAGTTTACCCCTGGTGGTAAGGGAATAGAATATGCCCCACGTGCCTCCTGTGTGTCGTAAGAGGCGACTAAAGAGGATGGGTCGATGAGCTTGCGACCCCCCACCCATGAAAAATACTTACGCAACAAAAACGAACGAACAGCCTCGGATGTGGACGGCCCTAATGTTGATGAACCCTGACAGATTATGGACAATCTTAAAATAGTGACTTGGAATGTGAGAGGCATTAGGTTAATGGGAATGGTAGTGCACTTGTGGATGTATGTGTGGGGAGGAGGTTGTGGATAGCCAACACCTCATTAGAATGGAACGGAATGAGAAGAGGATGGTGAGATCAATATGTGGGGTTAATCTCAGGGACGGGGGTATCAAGCGAGGAATTAAGAAGGCGTCTGGGCATTAGGTGTGTCAGTGAAGTGATGCGCACTAGCCGACTTGGTTGGTTTGGACACGTGGAGAGAATGGATGATCAGAACTGGGTAAATAAATGTCGGACTGTGAACGTGGGGGAAGCTGTGCGTAGGGGTACACCTAGAATGATGTTGGATCAGGTACTGCGGTCCAATCTCAAAATATTGAACTCGACAACAGAGACAGCCCTTGAGAGGGCTGCCTGGAAAGCTGCCATTTATGATATGAGACTAACCACATTCTCTGTGGTCAAAACTGTTTTTAAACTTTTGTGTATTGTGACGTTAACCACTCCGTTAGAACCGCATGGCTTGTCCTACAGTGACTCGCTAGGATCGCCAGGGCAGTGGATGTGGCTACAGTTGATGTATTATTGTGTGCTTTATTTCATATGAAAGCTTGTGTCATGGGCAGTCCAGAAAGGCTCTTTGTTTTCGCCCATGTCAAGGTTTTATATATTTAATTGCAAAGTATATGTTTTATCATTAAGTAGTAATGATAGGATTTGAGAGAGAGAGAGAGAGAGAGTAGAACAGAGTGTGGGGAGGCGCGCGGTGTTTTTTGCCATGCTCGATGACGTCACGGCTGGCTGGCCTCTTGGGGATTGGTTGGAGGAGTTTTTTACCATGCTTGGTGACGTCATGTTTGGCTGGCTTCTTTGGCATTGGCTGAAGGAATTGTTACCGCTTTACCTACGCGGTGCGAGCTAGTGCTAGTATATACAGCTCTCTTGCCACTCTCTCCCTCAGATCTGGTTTCTAGAATGCATCCCTCTTATCTCTTTGATATCTGTCCCCCTCTCTGCACCTGAGAACCTTTTCCTCTGCCTCTCTCTCTCATTTTCCATATCTTTCACCACCTTTTATTAACACCTTACGAGCGGCCTATGCGGTTTATTTATGTGTACCGCACAGCGGGGTGTTTTTAGCCAAAATAGGGCTGTTTACGTGATCATTTTCATGCCTAAATAAGACCCAGAACGTAAAACAAGTACCTATCCCTGAAAGGGCATAAACAGAGCTTTCGAATGACACCATAACGATCCTTGTATGATGGATAGTTTTCTTGCAATAACCGTGCAACGCGAGTGCAAAAAGCAGGTAATTCGGTACTTTCAGTACATAATTGAGTATGTAGCGAGTGAGAGAGGGAGGAGGGAGCTGAGATTTGTGTCAGTAGGTTCGCCGCGGTGGTCTGGAGCAGTCATACGCTCGCTAGTCTCCTGCCACCACTTGTCTCTCTCTCTCAGCCACATTACGTGCTGAAATTGCCACTCGAGTTATGTCGAGCGCCGCCACATAGTCCAGCTTTATTTAACTCGACTTATGTTGCTCGCCGCTAATTAAGGGTTAATATTATACCCCCTCTGGTTAACTCTGCATAATCAGCTTCATGCTGGCCAGTTGTATTGTGCATTAAGGTCTTATATAACCCATGTATTTTAGTTAAGATAAGTTGATCACGAAGCATTGGTTGGCATTCATATTGTTCAGTACTGCTTCCTGTAATTATTGGTGTTCTGCTGGATTAGATAATAGTAGATTAGGAGTCTGATACTATAAGGTATTGTTTCCGATGGGTGCTGGCTTTAGTTAAAAGCTGCACGACATACCTGAGAACTGGAGTTGATTGGGTAAATTCTAGTCTGTGTGCCATTGAGAATAGAGCATGCACGAATGAGGGCTTTTTGCCTATACCATTCTGCACTGTTCTAGGCTCGGTTAATTGTCTTTGAGGTACGCCAGGAGAACGTTTAATACTTCGGTATTAAGGTTTCTCAAGAGAGCTACCCTTCACTCTTAACGTAATACTTGACGCACAGACTTGAGATTTGCACTAGGCTATGCAGCATGCCATGCACATCAGTATCTCGTATCATTGACTCTAGCTAGACTTTATCAGCCATAGTAGACATTAAGTATATTAACCCAATTACTCTTATTATGCATACCCGTTTATGATTACACAAGCATTTCGCAGCCTAGTTTGATGTATTGAGACACAAACGACTTAGGCTCTTTTTGTTGATAGGAATACTGTATTGTCGTGGCGATTATTTTTGTTGTAGCGTTTAGGATATTCTTGGCTCCGACTGCATTATATATCCTGCCTTTTTGTGAGCATAGCCTGCTCGAGCATTGTTCCGCTGCCTGCCTTTTTGGGTTCCATTTCCGATTCGAGCATCTTGATAGCATCTAACATTTAAAGAAGATTCCTTGTTGGTGTTGAAGGACTTTAGTGCACTTTCTTTCATGCAGGAGTGCCTGACATTTATTGATTAAAGTAACGTAAGCTGTAACTTCTCTTACCACCTTACTTTGCATACCATAACCAAGCACCTTCGGTTATAGGTAGTAATAGGCTGTTTTCACATAACATTAAGCCTAAAGTAGACGCACATTTATTGAGAGTTTGATACCTATTATTGCATATAGAACTCTGGAGAGTATTTGTGTTCTTTGTTCACTGGGAATATACATCAGAGGTTGGATCTAGCGCTTTCCGTTGTAGCATTTATGCCATTACTAGTCCAATGAATAAGAGCCCTGATATATTTAAACCTCAGTCGTAACAAATGGCGACCTTACCTAGGATTTGGTGAACCTACATTTATTAGCAGGGAACATTTGTTGTTTTGGGGAATATTTTGCGGGGATCAGCAAGATTTTTTTTTTTTTGCAACATAGTATAGCCCTTGAGTATTTCCGAGAATATTTGTGTGTATATTGAGGTATAAGAGTTTGGGGTGCTTCTTTTCTGAATATTGAGGTGGGAAATTTTTGTGAGCATCACGTCTTATACCGGATCAGAGGAGAATGGAGACACAGTACGTAATGTCGAAACTGAGGAACAGCAGCATGATGAAATGGTTAATCCGGTGAACTGTGAGGAGGATACTAGGATATTTTTGCAATGGCCAGTTACTGCCGAGCAGTTGGAGGGTATGGATCGGTACGGTCTTCACTGCCTGGCCACAGCTATCGGTCATGCGGGTACTAGCAGCATGACCAGGGATAACTTGATAACGTGTGTACTGGGCAGGGTGACTGGTGAGCGAGATGGGTTGAGTGCTCAGAGCCCTTCGGCCATGCTTCCCCTACACTCGACTCCCAGCCATCCCAGTGGTTTGCCGACCCCGAGTACACTTCCACAGTTGGGTGGTGACTGGCAGGGTGGGTTGCCCCTGGGGGGACCACCGGTCATTTCAAACATTGTAGCACCTTCACCTCCTCAAGGGTTATCTCCAGAATTATTGTTTCGGCTCGAATTAGCTAAGATTCAACAGCAACGAAGGGCAGGTGAGCTTCAGCAGCAATTAGAATTAGCCCAGATAGAAGTGAGAGCCAAGCTAGCAAAAATCAAAGCTGATTTAGAGTCGACTAGGTACTGTGCCGACATGGACGTAGAGAAGTCGCGAGTAGAGACAACGGGACAATGACTTGGGGCTGGTAACCGTGTTCATGATCAATCTCTCTCGCACTTATTGAAACTGGTTCCGGTGTTTGATGAGAGTGGTGTACCAGAATTTTGTGCACGCTTTGAGAAGAAGTGCCAGGAACACCAGTGGCCAGAGAATAAATGGGCAGCACTTGTATCCTCTAGATTAATAGGCAAGGGTCTTAAAGCCTACGATGCGTTACCTTTGGAGTCATGTATTGTGTATGAGGATCTCAAGGAGGCTGTCCTGAGGGCTTACGAACTGCAACCAGAAACGTACCGTTTGAAGTTCCGGGGTGTAACTAAGGGAAGAGATAGCACCTTTTTGGAACACGCCCGGGATTTGTCCGATGCTATGGGGAACTGGCTCCGATCTGAGAAGGTAACAACATTTGATGGAATTAAGCAGTTAATGATGTTTAAGCAGTTCTTTAAGAGCACGGGCCGAAATAGCCGAAATAAACAAATTAAAAACATAAAAAATCAAATAAAAACTCTTTATTTGATAGTTGAATTTTTTCAGTATGTTATAGCAGTAATTCTGAGTTGCACTCCTCTCAGAATGCTGGGCTAGAGTAGCTCGCTCTTGAGGAGCATAACTACATATGATTTAACCTATTGTGTTGGGGAGGGATATCATTTTGTAAAATATTTTGTTGAAGAACTGTGCCAGATATTTTACTGCTGCTGGGTGATGGGAAGTAGAGATATAGCAGGGGTTCTAACCATCAGATTTTTTTTGAGCTTTGGGCCTCTGAGAAAAATCTTGGGGGGGGGGGGGGGTGACGTTAACCACTCCGATAGAACCGCATGGCTTGTCCTACAGTGACTCGCTAGGATCGCCAGGGCAGTGGATGTGGCTACAGTTGATGTATTATTGTGTGCTTTATTTCATATGAAAGCTCGTGTCATGGGGAGTCCAGAAAGGCTCTTTGTTTTCGCCCATGTCAAGGCTTTATATATGTAATTGCAAAGTATATGTTTTATCATTAAGTAGTAATGATAGGATTTGAGAGAGAGAGAGAGAGAGTAGAACAGAGTGAGAGGAGGCGCGCAGTGTTTTTTGCCATGCTTGATGACGTCACGGCTGGCTGGCCTGGGAATGGTTGGAGGACTTTTATACCATGCTTGGTGACATCATGTTTGGCTGGCTTCTTTGTCATTGGCTGAAGGAATTGTTACCACTTTGTCTACGCGGTGCGAGCTAGTGCTAGTATATATACAGCTCTCTCGCCACTCTCTCCCTCAGATCTGGTTTCTAGAACGCATCACTCTTATCCCTTTGATATCTGGTCCCCTCTCCGCACCTGAGAACCTTTTCCTCTGCCTATCTCTCTCATTTTCCATATCTTTCACCATCTTATCTTATACTCCCTCTGGTTAACTCTGCATAATCAGCTTCATGCTGGCCAGTTGTATTGTGCGTTAAGGTCTTATATAACCCATGTATGTTAGTTGTTAAGATAAGTTGATCACGAAGCATTGGTTAGCATTCACATTGTTCAGTACTGCTTCCTGTAATTATTAGTGTTCTGCTGGATTAGATAATGCTAGACTAGGAGTCTGATACTATAAGGTATTGTTTCCGATGGGTGCTGGCTTTAGTTAAAAGCTGCACGACATACCTGAGAACTGGAGTTGATTGGGTAAGTTCTAGTCTGTGTGCCATTGAGAGTAGAGCATGCACGAATGAGGGATTTTTGCCTATACCATTCTGCACTGTTCTAAGCTCGTTCTTTGTCTTTGAGGTACGCCAGGAGAACGCTTAATACTTCGGTATTATGGTTTCTCAAGAGAGCTACCCTTCATTATAACGTAATATTTGACGCACAGACTTGAGATTTGCACTAGGCTATGCGGCATGCCATGCGCACCAGTATCTCGTATCAATGACTCTAGCTAGACTTTATCAGTCACAGTAGACATTAAGTATATTAAACCAATTACTCTCTTTATGCATACCCGTTTATGATTACACAAGCATTTGGCAGCCTAGTTTGATGTATTGAGACACAAACGACTTAGGCTCTTTTTGTTGATAGGAATACTGCATTGTCGTGGCGATTATTATTATTGTTGTGGCGTTTAGGATATTCTTGGCACCGACTGCATTATATATCCTGCCTTTTTGTGAGCATAGCCTGCTCGAGCATTGTTCCGCTGCCTGCCTTTTTGGGTTCCATTTCCGATTCGAGCATCTTGATAGCATCTAACATTTAAAGAAGATTCCTTGTGGGTGTTGAAGGACTTTAGTGCACTTTCTTTCATGCAGGAGTGCCTAACATTTATTGAATAAAGTAACGTAAGCTGTAACTTCTCTTACCACCTAACTTTGCATACCATAACCAAGCACCTTCGGTTATAGGTAGTAATAGGCTGTTTTCACATAACATTAAGCCTAGAGTAGGCGCTCATTTATTGAGAGTTTGATAACCTATTATTGCATATATAACTCTGGAGAGTATTTGTGTTCTTTGTTCACTGGGAATATACATCAGAGATTGGATCTAGCGCTTTCCGTTGTAGCATTTATGCCATTACTAGTCCAATGAATAAGAGCCCTGATATATTTAAACCTCAGTCGTAACAAATGGCGACCTTACCTAGGATTTGGTGAACCTACATTTATTAGCAGGGAACATTTGTTGTTTTGGGAGATATTTTGCGGGGATCAGCAAGATTTTTTTTTTTTGCAACATAGTATAGCCTTGAGTATTGCCGAGAATTTTTGTGTGTATATTGAGGTATAAGAGTTTGGGGTGCTTCTTTTCTGAATATTGAGGTGGGAAATTTTTGTGAGCATCACGTCTTATACCGGATCAGAGGAGAATGGAGACACAGTACGTAATGTCGAAACTGAGGAACAGCAGCATGATGAAATGGTTAATCAGGTGAACTGTGAGGAGGATGCTAGGATATTTTTGCAATGGCCTGTTACTGCCGAGCAGCTGGAGGGTATGGATCGGTACGGTCTTCACTGCCTGGCCACAGCTATCGGTCATGTGGGTACTAGCAGCATGACCAGGGATAACTTGATAACGTGTGTACTGGGCAGGTTGACTGGTGAGCGAGATGGGTTGAGTGCTCAGAGCCCTTCGGCCATGCTTCCACTACACTCGACTCCCAGCCATCCCAGTGGTTTGCCGACCCCGAGTACACTTCCACAGTTGGGTGGTGACTGGCAGGGTGGGTTGCCCCTGGGGGGACCACCGGTAATTTCAAACATTGTAGCACCTTCACCTCCTCAAGGGTTATCTCCAGAATTATTGTTTCGGCTCGAATTAGCTAAGATTCAACAGCAACGAAGGGCAGGTGAGCTTCAGCAGCAATTAGAATTAGCCCAGATAGAAGTGAGAGCCAAGCTAGCAAAAATCAAAGCTGATTTAGAGTCGACTAGGTACTGTGCCGACATGGACGTAGAGAAGTCGCGAGTAGAGACAACGGGACAGTGACTTGGGGCTGGTAACCGTGTTCATGATCAATCTCTCTCGCACTTATTGAAACTGGTTCCGGTGTTTGATGAGAGTGGTGTACCAGAATTTTTTGCACGCTTAGAGAAGAAGTGCCAGGAACACCAGTGGCCAGAGAATAAATGGGCAGCACTTGTATCCTCTAGATTAATAGGCAAGGGTCTTAAAGCCTACGATGCGTTACCTTTGGAGTCATGTATTGTGTATGAGGATCTCAAGGAGGCTGTCCTGAGGGCTTACGAACTGCAACCAGAAACGTACCGTTTGAAGTTCCGGGGTGTAACTAAGGGAAGATAGCACCTTTTTGGGAACACGCCCGGGACTTGTCCGATGCTATGGGGAACTGGCTCCGATCTGAGAAGGTAACAACATTTGATGGAATTAAGCAGTTAATGATGTTTAAGCAGTTCTTTAAGAGCACGGGCCGAAATAGCCGAAATAAACAAATTAAAAACATAAAAATCAAATAAAAACTCTTTCTTTGATAGTTGAATTTTTTCAGTATGTTATAGCAGTAATTCTGAGTTGCACTCCTCTCAGAATGCTGGGCTAGAGTAGCTCGCTCTTGAGGTGCATAACTACATAATTATGATTTAACCTATTGTGTTGGGGAGGGATATAATTTTGTAAAATGTTTTGTTGAAGAACTGTGCCAGATATTTTACTGCCGCTGGGTGATGGGAAGTAGAGATATAGCATGGGTTCTAACCATCAGATTTTGTTTGAGCTTTGGGCCTCTGAGAAAAATTTTTGGGGGGGGGGGGTGACGTTAACCACTCCGTTAGAACCGCATGGCTTGTCCTACAGTGACTCGCTAGGATCGCCAGGGCAGTGGATGTGGCTACAGTTGATGTATTATTGTGTGCTTTATTTCATATGAAAGCTTGTGTCATGGGCAGTCCAGAAAGGCTCTTTGTTTTCGCCCATGTCAAGGCTTTATATATTTAATTGCAAAGTATATGTTTTATCATTAAGTAGTAATGATAGGATTTGAGAGAGAGAGAGAGAGAGTAGAACAGAGTGAGAGGAGGCGCGCAGTGTTTTTTGCCATGCTTGATGACGTCACGGCTGGCTGGCCTGGGAATGGTTGGAGGACTTTTTTACCATGCTTGGTGACATCATGTTTGGCTGGCTTCTTTGTCATTGGCTGAAGGAATTGTTACCGCTTTGTCTACGCGGTGCGAGCTAGTGCTAGTATATATACAGCTCTCTCGCCACTCTCTCCCTCGGATCTGGTTTCTAGAACGCATCCCTCTTATCTCTTTGATATCTGGTCCCCTCTCCGCACCTGAGAACCTTTTCCTCTGCCTATCTCTCTCATTTTCCATATCTTTCACCACCTTTTATTAATATTATACCCCCTCTGGTTAACTCTGCATAATCAGCTTAATGCTGGCCAGTTGTATTGTGCATTAAAGTCTTATATAACCCATGTATGTTTGTTGTTAAGATAAGTTGATCATGAAGCATTGGTTGGCATTCATATTGTTCAGTACTGCTTCCTGTAATTATTAGTGTTCTGCTGGATTAGATAATGCTAGACTAGGAGTCTGATACTATAAGGTATTGTTTCCGATGGGTGCTGGCTTTAGTTAAAAGCTGCACGACATACCTGAGAACTGGAGTTGATTGGGTAAGTTCTAGTCGTGTGTGCTATTGAGAGTAGAGCATGCACGAATGAGGGCTTTTTGCCTATACCATTCTGCACTGTTCTAAGCTCGTTGTTTCTCTTTGAGGTACGCCAGGAGAACGCTTAATACTTCGGTATTAACACCTTACGAGCGGCCTATGCGGTTTATTTATATGTACCGCCCAGCGGGGTGTTTTTAGCCAAAATAGGGCTGTTTACGTGATCATTTTCATGCCTAAATAAGACCCAGAACGTAAAACAAGTATCTATCCCTGAAAGGGCATAAACAGAGCTTTCGAATGACACCATAACAATCCTTTTATGATGGCTAGTTTTCTTGCAATAACCGTGCAACGCGAGTGCAAAAAGCATGTAATTCGGTACTTTCACCATATAATTCAGTATGTAGCGAGTGAGAGAGGGAGGAGGGAGCTGAGATTCGTGTCAGTAGGTTCGCCGCGGTGGTCTGGAGCAGTCATATGCTCGCTAGTCTCCTGCCACCACTTGTCTCTCTCTCTCAGCAACATTACGTGCTGAAATTGCCACTCGACCTATGTCGAGCGCCGCCACATAGTCCAGCTTTATTTAACTCGACTTATGTGGTGAGCCGCTAATTAAGGGTTAAGGTTTCTCAAGAGAGCTACCCTTCATTATAACGTAATATTTGATGCACAGACTTGAGATTTGCACTAGGCTATGCGGCATGCCATGCGCACCAGTATCTCGTATCAATGACTCTAGCTAGACTTTATCAGTCACAGTAGACATTAAGTATATTAAACCAATTACTCTGTTTATGCATACCCGTTTATGATTACACAAGCATTTCGCAGCCTAGTTTGATGAATTGAGACACAAACGACTTAGGCTCTTTTTGTTGATAGGAATACTGCATTGTCGTGGCGATTATTATTATTGTTGTGGCGTTTAGGATATTCTTGGCACCGACTGCATTATATCTCCTGCCTTTTTGTGTGCATAGCCTGCACGAGCATTGTTCCGCTGCCTGCCGTTTGGGTTCCATTTCCGATTCGAGCATCTTGATAGCATCTAACATTTAAAGAAGATTCCTTGTTAGTGTTGAAGGACTTTAGTGCACTTTCTTTCATGCAGGAGTGCCTGACATTTATTGATTAAAGTAACGTAAGCTGTAACTTCTCTTACCACCTTACTTTGCATACCATAACCAAGCACCTTCGGTTATAGGTAGTAATAGGCTGTTTTCACATAACATTAAGCCTAGAGTAGGCGCTCATTTATTGAGAGTTTGATAACCTATTATTGCATATATAACTCTGGAGAGTATTTGTGTTCTTTGTTCACTGGGAATATACATCAGAGATTGGATCTAGCGCTTTCCGTTGTAGCATTTATGCCATTACTAGTCCAATGAATAAGAGCCCTGATATATTTAAACCTCAGTCGTAACAAATGGCGACCTTACCTAGGATTTGGTGAACCTACATTTATTAGCAGGGAACATTTGTTGTTTTGGGAGATATTTTGCGGGGATCAGCAAGATTTTTTTTTTTTTGCAACATAGTATAGCCTTTGAGTATTGCCGAGAATTTTTGTGTGTATATTGAGGTATAAGAGTTTGGGGTGCTTCTTTTCTGAATATTGAGGTGGGAAATTTTTGTGAGCATCACGTCTTATACCGGATCAGAGGAGAATGGAGACACAGTACGTAATGTCGAAACTGAGGAACAGCAGCATGATGAAATGGTTAATCAGGTGAACTGTGAGGAGGATGCTAGGATATTTTTGCAATGGCCTGTTACTGCCGAGCAGCTGGAGGGTATGGATCGGTACGGTCTTCACTGCCTGGCCACAGCTATCGGTCATGCGGGTACTAGCAGCATGACCAGGGATAACTTGATAACGTGTGTACTGGGCAGGTTGACTGGTGAGCGAGATGGGTTGAGTGCTCAGAGCCCTTCGGCCATGCTTCCACTACACTCGACTCCCAGCCATCCCAGTGGTTTGCCGACCCCGAGTACACTTCCACAGTTGGGTGGTGACTGGCAGGGTGGGTTGCCCCTGGGGGGACCACCGGTAATTTCAAACATTGTAGCACCTTCACCTCCTCAAGGGTTATCTCCAGAATTATTGTTTCGGCTCGAATTAGCTAAGATTCAACAGCAACGAAGGGCAGGTGAGCTTCAGCAGCAATTAGAATTAGCCCAGATAGAAGTGAGAGCCAAGCTAGCAAAAATCAAAGCTGATTTAGAGTCGACTAGGTACTGTGCCGACATGGACGTAGAGAAGTCGCGAGTAGAGACAACGGGACAGTGACTTGGGGCTGGTAACCGTGTTCATGATCAATCTCTCTCGCACTTATTGAAACTGGTTCCGGTGTTTGATGAGAGTGGTGTACCAGAATTTTTTGCACGCTTAGAGAAGAAGTGCCAGGAACACCAGTGGCCAGAGAATAAATGGGCAGCACTTGTATCCTCTAGATTAATAGGCAAGGGTCTTAAAGCCTACGATGCGTTACCTTTGGAGTCCTGTATTGTGTATGAGGATCTCAAGGAGGCTGTCCTGAGGGCTTACGAACTGCAACCAGAAACGTACCGTTTGAAGTTCCGGGGTGTAACTAAGGGAAGAGATAGCACCTTTTTGAAACACGCCCGGGACTTGTCCGATGCTATGGGGAACTGGCTCCGATCTGAGAAGGTAACAACATTTGATGGAATTAAGCAGTTAATGATGTTTAAGCAGTTCTTTAAGAGCACGGGCCGAAATAGCCGAAATAAACAAATTAAAAACATAAAAATCAAATAAAAACTCTTTCTTTGATAGTTGAATTTTTTCAGTATGTTATAGCAGTAATTCTGAGTTGCACTCCTCTCAGAATGCTGGGCTAGAGTAGCTCGCTCTTGAGGTGCATAACTACATAATTATGATTTAACCTATTGTGTTGGGGAGGGATATAATTTTGTAAAATGTTTTGTTGAAGAACTGTGCCAGATATTTTACTGCCGCTGGGTGATGGGAAGTAGAGATATAGCATGGGTTCTAACCATCAGATTTTGTTTGAGCTTTGGGCCTCTGAGAAAATTTTTTTTGGGGGGGGGGTGACGTTAACCACTCCGTTAGAACCGCATGGCTTGTCCTACAGTGACTCGCTAGGATCGCCAGGGCAGTGGATGTGGCTACAGTTGATGTATTATTGTGTGCTTTATTTCATATGAAAGCTTGTGTCATGGGCAGTCCAGAAAGGCTCTTTGTTTTCGCCCATGTCAAGGCTTTATATATTTAATTGCAAAGTATATGTTTTATCATTAAGTAGTAATGATAGGATTTGAGAGAGAGAGAGAGAGAGTAGAACAGAGTGAGAGGAGGCGCGCAGTGTTTTTTGCCATGCTTGATGACGTCACGGCTGGCTGGCCTGGGAATGGTTGGAGGACTTTTTTACCATGCTTGGTGACATCATGTTTGGCTGGCTTCTTTGTCATTGGCTGAAGGAATTGTTACCGCTTTGTCTACGTGGTGCGAGCTAGTGCTAGTATATATACAGCTCTCTCGCCACTCTCTCCCTCGGATCTGGTTTCTAGAACGCATCCCTCTTATATCTTTGATATCTGGTCCCCTCTCCGCACCTGAGAACCTTTTTCTCTGCCTATCTCTCTCATTTTCCATATCTTTCACCACCTTTTATTAATATTATACCCCCTCTGGTTAACTCTGCATAATCAGCTTAATGCTGGCCAGTTGTATTGTGCATTAAAGTCTTATATAACCCATGTATGTTTGTTGTTAAGATAAGTTGATCATGAAGCATTGGTTGGCATTCATATTGTTCAGTACTGCTTCCTGTAATTATTAGTGTTCTGCTGGATTAGATAATGCTAGACTAGGAGTCTGATACTATAAGGTATTGTTTCCGATGGGTGCTGGCTTTAGTTAAAAGCTGCACGACATACCTGAGAACTGGAGTTGATTGGGTAAGTTCTAGTCGTGTGTGCTATTGAGAGTAGAGCATGCACGAATGAGGGCTTTTTGCCTATACCATTCTGCACTGTTCTAAGCTCGTTGTTTGTCTTTGAGGTACGCCAGGAGAACGCTTAATACTTCGGTATTAACACCTTACGAGCGGCCTATGCGGTTTATTTATATGTACCGCCCAGCGGGGTGTTTTTAGCCAAAATAGGGCTGTTTACGTGATCATTTTCATGCCTAAATAAGACCCAGAACGTAAAACAAGTATCTATCCCTGAAAGGGCATAAACAGAGCTTTCGAATGACACCATAACAATCCTTTTATGATGGCTAGTTTTCTTGCAATAACCGTGCAACGCGAGTGCAAAAAGCATGTAATTCGGTACTTTCACCATATAATTCAGTATGTAGCGAGTGAGAGAGGGAGGAGGGAGCTGAGATTCGTGTCAGTAGGTTCGCCGCGGTGGTCTGGAGCAGTCATATGCTCGCTAGTCTCCTGCCACCACTTGTCTCTCTCTCTCAGCAACATTACGTGCTGAAATTGCCACTCGACCTATGTCGAGCGCCGCCACATAGTCCAGCTTTATTTAACTCGACTTATGTGGTGAGCCGCTAATTAAGGGTTAAGGTTTCTCAAGAGAGCTACCCTTCATTATAACGTAATATTTGATGCACAGACTTGAGATTTGCACTAGGCTATGCGGCATGCCATGCGCACCAGTATCTCGTATCAATGACTCTAGCTAGACTTTATCAGTCACAGTAGACATTAAGTATATTAAACCAATTACTCTGTTTATGCATACCCGTTTATGATTACACAAGCATTTCGCAGCCTAGTTTGATGAATTGAGACACAAACGACTTAGGCTCTTTTTGTTGATAGGAATACTGCATTGTCGTGGCGATTATTATTATTGTTGTGGCGTTTAGGATATTCTTGGCACCGACTGCATTATATCTCCTGCCTTTTTGTGTGCATAGCCTGCACGAGCATTGTTCCGCTGCCTGCCGTTTGGGTTCCATTTCCGATTCGAGCATCTTGATAGCATCTAACATTTAAAGAAGATTCCTTGTTAGTGTTGAAGGACTTTAGTGCACTTTCTTTCATGCAGGAGTGCCTGACATTTATTGATTAAAGTAACGTAAGCTGTAACTTCTCTTACCACCTTACTTTGCATACCATAACCAAGCACCTTCGGTTATAGGTAGTAATAAGTTGTTTTCACATAACATTAAGCCTAGAGTAGACGCACATTTATTGAGAGTTTGATAACCTATTATTGCATATAGAACTCTGGAGAGTATTTGTGTTCTTTGTTCACTGGGAATATACATCAGAGGTTGGATCTAGCGCTTTCCGTTGTAGTATTTATGCCATTACTAGTCCAATGAATAAGAGCCCTGATATATTAAAACCTCAGTCGTAACACACTCCACACATACTCCTCAAGCAGCTCATCTCCATCATATCCAGCTTTCTTCTCTCCATTTCCTTCAGAGCCCATGTCTCCGCCCTATGCATTGGCACAACAATTCCTTGATACACTGCACTTTTTACTTTCATTCCGAGATTTTTCATCACACCAGAAGTTTAAAAATAAGAGATTATTATCCCACTTTATCTAAGAGTATTGATATGATTAGTGCAATAGTAAAGGTGTCACTGAAGTCATGAAAAGAGGCTGACCAAGAGTTACTATGAGAAAGGAAAATACCAGTAAAGCAACACTCATTGGCGATCTGAAAGTAGATTATAGGTAGACATATGCAAACAAATAATTAATTTACGAATTTAGTAAATAAAACAAAAAAATTATAGATGCGAGATATCAGACAACCTTGATGATAGTTGGATGGTTGAGAATGTCACTTTAAGCCAGGTTAATTCCGAACAAACTTCCAGCAACAAGGAATGATGTTTCAAGAAAGACAGAGATGGAATAGTTTGCCAATACAGTAAGAAATGATATTAATTACAACAGGATGAACACCGTCTGAGCCATACGCCTTCTCAGTATTACACATAATATGTAGGAGAGAGGTGGGTGGAAAGGGTGGAATACCACCGGAATCATCCAAGATACGAGTTCTTAGTTAAAGTTAAATTGAAGAGTTCATGTTTGTCAGAGGAAGAAGTGTGAAAGTAGATTTAAGAGAATGGAGTAAAATTGGTGGAGAGTGTTTTGGCTAGATGCCATGAAGCTTGGGAAGAGTTTGAAACTTCATTACATTTGTAATGATGAAAGATTATTTTGTAAGCCGAAGAACAGATTATGCATGATTCCAGGCAGAAATGTATGTAAGGTACGACCGTACAGGATTCTTTAGGTTGAAGGCGAGGGTACTGTTCGAATGATTCATCCTAATTGCAGACAGTATAGTAGCATAAGCATGAGGATATTTTTTTTCTTTCATTCGATTGACATTACAAAATTGAAATGCCTGAGGTGATCACCTCATTCATACATTTGGTACACCAAGCATTCCCGATCATGTAAGTAAAAATCATACCAATAGAATTCAAGGAAGTAATGTACTGCCAAAGAGTTTTTTCAATCGGCCTCCTTTGCTGATTTCTTGTTTCTACACTTCAGTTGCTCAATGAGCCAATTTATTGCTAATGGTCTAGCCCTGAATACGTAGCCTCCATATTCCAATGTAATTCCTTTTATAATTTTGGTTATTTTGATGGCGGGGTTGAAACCCAACTGCAAATTATACATTATTGTTCGGATAGAATGATTGTGGATGTGAATGCACACACACCCCTTATTTCTTATGTGCAATCACTTTCACCACACACACTTCACTAACTTGCATATATAGTAGAATGTCCAGTATCTTACTTTGGTGCAGTCAGCCTAAGTACCCCCTCTTCAGAACAATCTTGTGGCTTTTGTCCTACCAGCCAGGTTCCCTACGTTAAGGAAAGTGGCTATATATTAGAAATGGTGAGGAACTGCTCTGGTTCTGTTCCTTCATTACCAATGTCCTTAATGATTATCATTATTATTTTTAATAATATTTGTATTATTATTATTATTATTATTGTTATCATTATTATTATTACTATTATTGTTGTTACTATTATCTATATTATCTTTATTATCTGTATTATTATTTGATTGCATCAATTATTGTTTCTTTTCATTTTCATCCTATCTTCATTTACTGTGATTTTTGTTTTTTGTTGTTTTTATGTTCTCTTTTGACAGGGAGTACAACATACAGCTTAGTGATCGATATGCAAGGCTGACAGAAGAAAGGTTGGACAGGCTAGTTCAAGAATCTATTGACCTGAACCAAAGTATTGGTTCAAAGGCAGTGAGAGCCAAACTCCTTGGTCAAGGGACTTTGGTGACCTACAGTACAAGCAAGTCGACTCATCCTTAAACCGCGTTGACCCCATTGGAGTAAGTCTTCGAAAGATGAAGAAGAAAGTACATCGACGTATGTACAATGCTCCAGGACCCAATAGTCTACGGCACATTGACGGAAACCATAAACTAATACGGTTGGTATAATAGTTTGAGCTTCAGTGAACTGAACCAGATTAACCTGCTCATGTTGTGATGTACACACTATGTGGTGGATTGTGTTCTTTTATTTATAAATTATTATTTTACTTAAGCGTTGTTTCCACATAGCGATTTTGATTACAGTGGTCCCTCGCGTTTAGCGGATTTCAGCTTGGCGATAGGTTGGATATGGTACCAGAATCCGAATTAGGCGCTTCAAATGCACTTTTGGCGAGAATGCTGACGTCACGGAATGGCGTCGGCCCAGAATGCGCCGCCCGCAAGCTAGTCTCACCAGGCCTAACTCTAAATAATTAATGGTAAATAAAATATGTTATCTATTATCTATTGTCTTTTCTATTGCTGTTAATGTTTCATGTAGGCTACAATAGAGCGCCGTATTGAGAGTTACTCTTAGGCCGAGGCTAGGCTATAGATAGGCTTAGGCCTACTCACAAAACCCTAAGTGAGCTGCTTGGATAGCGAGAATATCCCAGGTATATTTCATAAACGTATATTAACAGAGTAATCTTGACCACACCGATTTGTGAACCTCATATCTCTTGTGTTTTGCTTTGTTTATTGTGCCGAACAGTCTGCGACACACAAACACACAGGCGCGCAACCGATACTTAAGGCTATCCCTCATCATCATCAGCTGACTCAGGGGCCCAATCGATAAATATAATTAATCAAAGAAGTGACCACGTATCCAAAACCAATTTCATTATTTTGCTCAATCGGAAATCAGTTGGTATAGAAAATTCTAGTCTTCATCATTCACAAGGTAAAAGTGATTTATGCCTCCTGATATATATCTAAGCTAGGTTAGACAATTTCTTGGTCTGGCTAGCTAGTGACTTAGCAACTTGTAAGGTTATGTGGTTATTCCTTATCAATAAGACTATTCACAAGATAACAATTAATTCTGCTGCCTGATATACATCTAACCTAGGTTAGGTCAATTCTTTGTGGGGATATATAGGCTAGGCCTATGTCTTCTATCAAAAACAGAGTAAGCAGACGGCACCGAGTGTGTCGGCGATCAACGATGCGTATGGCGGGCGGTTTGAAAAGGCCCAAAAGGGTGAACTCGGGCCTCGTCAATGACTAATGGATAATTTTCCCATTTAAAGTACTATTCGCGTTTGACGAAATTCACTTTTGGTGATGATTTGGCTAGACTAATGAATTCGCTAAATGAGAGGGACCACTGTAGTTGTTTTGTCGTTTGACTGTGTTCGTATACGTTTTGGTTTGTTTATTTTGAAAGTTTTACACACACAGACATACATACATCAAATTTAAGACCGAGTGTTCCACAAATATGTGCAGTTTCAGTCTCTTGTCCTAATGGCGGCGTTCCAGGCAACCCTGTTAAGGGTTGCTTCACTTGTCAAGTTCTTGGATTTGAGATCGGCACGTATAGTACGATCCCAGGTCTTCCTCTGT
Source organism: Paralithodes platypus (assembly GCA_032716605.1). Classification (NCBI taxonomy): domain Eukaryota; kingdom Metazoa; phylum Arthropoda; class Malacostraca; order Decapoda; family Lithodidae; genus Paralithodes; species Paralithodes platypus. Next base: position 16,678,916 of record CM064509.1, on the reverse strand, counting down.
CCACCCCTTGGTGCAGCTATTGGTTTTTCGATACTAAGCTGTTCCTTATCCCATTCAAACTCTACATTTAGCAATCGTTCATAGTGTGCCTTCAATGCTTCTCTGATTTCATTTTCTACATACACAATCTTCCCATTATCGTTTCTAACACACTGTTCACCTATAATATCCCTACTGTAATTTTTAACTCACCTAACTAGGTTGAAAATCCCATCGGGATTGTCAGTGTTGCACACTTGTTGGAGGACCAGGTCCTTAATGCCTTTTTTGGCATTGTAAATTACTCTTTTGGCAGTTCGTTTAGCTGCCTGGTATTCCTCTTTGCTGCCTCCCTTCTTCCATGCTTTGAAGCATCTCCTTTTCTCTTTCACAGCATGTCCTACCTCATCGTTCCACCACCAGGGGGTCTTATTCCTGGAGTGACCCTTTCTTTTCCCACAGACTTTGTCAGTGGCAGCGATAAGGCTATGCTTAAGAAAGTTCCATTGACTATTTACATCATTAGACCTAGCTTCCTTATTTCTATTCATTTCCTCCAGTTCACTATGATACCTATCCCTAACTTCCTTGTTTTTCAGCAGCCACACTTTCCTTTTGGGTATGTATACCTTCTTGGCTTAGGATCTCTGTATAAGCTCATGTCGCACACGAGTAGCTTATGCTTGGGGGATACATTCTTCATATTGGATGACCTTTACATCTCGAACCAGTTTCCAGTCTTTCCTGTTAACCAAGAAGTAATTTATCTGGCTACTGGAGACCCCAGAGTTATATGTGATCAGATGGCTCTGTCTTTTCTTGAACTTCGTGTTACACACAACCATGTTGAGTGCAACGCAGGACTCCAATATATATTCGCCTTCCAGATTCCTCCTTCCGTAACCATTTCCTCCATGTACCCCCTCGTATCCATCTGCAGATGCTCCCACATGACCATTCAGGTACCCCCCCCCCACGATTGTTATTTCATTCTCCGAGAGGCCTGAAATGAGACTGACGGTGTCATTCCAGAAGTCCTCTTTTATCTCTTTCTGTAGACCAGCCTATGGGGCATATGCAGATATCACATTCCGAATTCTTTCACCAACTTTCAACTTCGAAACAATCAGCCTTTCACTAACTCTCTTAATCTGAAGCACACTTTCCGCCAGCTCTTCAGCCACCAGAACACCCACTCCTCCTTTCGCTTTATCAGTCTCCACACCCATCCAGTAGATCCTATATCTTTTCTTTCTACCGACAATCCACTGTACCCCATGCCTCTTCCAGAGTGATTCCTGGGTACAGCAAACGTCCACTCGCCTCCTCTCACATATCTCAGCCACTTCATTCGCGCGCAGATTCAAACTACCAACATTCACACTAGCAAATCTGAGATTGTGCGGGGCATTTGTCCTTGTCGTGTGCGGTTTTTATTCATCGGACTTATGTTGTTTCTTTTTAGGTTGTTTAGTCATAATTGGGTAATTTGGCTGGCAAATGGGAATCCCCCCCCCCCCCCCACCAAAGAACTCCGGTTCCAGTCTACCCCGGGACCATTCCTAGTACCTTCCCCAAAGAGATTACAAGGGGGGTAGGATCCAGTGGCCTCGGTACGCCCCACCAGAACCAGCCGCAGGGACGCACCCCGTGCGTGTACACGGCACTACAGCTGGCCTGGTATTCTTCACCCAATGACAGGGCAGCCTCCTGGAGCACTACCACCAGGTTCGGGCTATACTATTGGGCGGAAAGTGCCAGTCCGGGGAAACACTACGTACTATACCCTCTCGATCCATTTCGACCAGGTTTACATTATAATATGTTAAAATGAAGGTCATGAAATCTATTTTTGATGAGACATAAGAAATGCAATTAACATTGTGAATGCCTTAGAGTTGTAAGAACTAATTTCTTACCATTCAATTTTGTATGTAATGTTGTTGATATGAATCTCACAATCGTGAGAAGTAATGCATTTCATTCAAGAAACAATTTTTGTAATACAGTACTTGTAGTTAGTGGGAATTGCAAAATATGGGATTTTATAGAGATGTGGAGATCTGAAAATATATTGGTTGGTGAGACTATTCAATAAGTGCTTTGTTGTCTCAATGGTACCACATGACTGGAGGAGTGCATGTATTATGCCGTTGTACAAGGGGAAGGGAGATTGGCAGGAGTGTTCAAGTTATAGAGGTATTAGTTTATTAGTGGTTCGAAAGCTGTATGGCAGGTTGTTGATAGAGAGGATAATAAAGGATACAGAAGGTGCAATATATATATATATATATATAATTGCCACTATTTTCAACAATAGGAAAAAGATAATTGTTGTTTGGTGATGCGTTGGAGACATTGTGTGTCTAGTGCGGATGGTATGGCTAATTTAGTTATTGAAGACGATGCAAGATGATATTTTGCCCACAAAAAACTCAGGCCATGGTTTGGTTATGAATTCACATTCATCAATACGATTTCAAAGATAAATATAAAATTCAATGAATAGTCAAGTGTAAGGGACACATGAAATGTATTAGTCAAGTAACTTATTGGCCATATCAATTTCAAATAACACTGAACTTATTTTTAGGTATGGTTTTGTGATACACAGAGGAGTTGACGGATCATCTCGAATGTTGATGTTCCTTCGTGCTTCAACAAACAACCGTGCAGAGACTGTGTTCCAACATTTCACAGAGGCTGTCATAAAATACGGTATATCACTTGTTTCTCCCTTCCTACGTAATAGTCTGACTGTTAATTATATATTTATTGCCTTCTGCTGGCATATGGGTATCCTCCTTATAATAATCAATACCAGTAATCTCTAAAAATTTACCCTCAAAAAGGTATACGTGTAGTACATTCTATTAATATTGTGTAACAGCCCTATGAAACATTGAATGTTAATTATTATGAATAAGGACATGTGAACAATGGGAAGCATGTGGAAGGTCAGAAATGTCAGAATGAAAGTTAAAAGTGAAATGTATCAAGGGATTGTTGTGCCAACAGTGATGTATGGGGCAGAGACATGGGTTCTGAAGGCAAAGGAGATAAGAAAGCTGGATGTGATGGAGATAAGCTCCTTTAGGAGTATGTGTGGAGATACTCGTAGACACAGATTGAGGAATGAAGAAATAAGTAGGAGAGGGGGGCAGCAGGAATATTTGTTGGCCAGAGTGGACAGAAGGGTGCTGAGCTGGTATGGTCATGTTGAACGAATGGAAGATGAAAGGTTTACAAAGAATATGTGAGTCAGATACAAAGGGAGATAAAGGGGCATGAAGACCCCCATTGAGATGGAAAGCCTGTTAGGACAAGCTTTGAATGATACAGGAATGACTATATATCAGACAAGGGAAGTGGTAATATATAGCAATGAATGGAAAATGCTTGTGAATAGATAAGTGTAAACGCGGTCATTTGGGAGAGAGGGTCATTACAGTTTCTTACAGTAGATCCTCTGGAAAAAGGCAAACTAGGCCTGTGTACCCAGCTCAGTACCAGTACTTGCACTGCTGCGGTCGTTCACGGTGTTGGCGGCGGCGGCAGGAGACGCAACATTTTCACTATTCTGTATTTCGGCTTTGTAATCAAAATTCAAATCTTGTCTCCCCCATGCTTTATCAAGATTACTTTCAAACTTCCTTACTGATTCGGAATCGACTACATACTGGGGCAGTCCGTTCCACTCATTTACCACTCTATAACAAAAAAACTTCTTTGCCTTTTCAAGCCTAGTTGTTTCCTTGTAAATGTTCTTAGTGTCCTCTCGTTCTTGTTCTCTCCTGCATCAAGAAGATACCTTCACACACATCCTCATCATACTTTCCTGACACTATCTTAAAAGTCTCTATCATATCCCCTCTCTTTCTCCTATATGCCAGTGTCGGAAGTCCCAGTGTCCTCAACCTCTGCTCATAGCCCGCGTTCTTCAACGTTGGTACCAGCTTGCTAGCTTTCCTCTGCATTTTTCTCCACTGCTTCTATATATTTTACCATATATGCAGCCCACACCTGGTTCGCATATTCCAGGTGCAGCCTAACCAGGGCTGTATAGAGATTCCTGAAGATTTCTTCATTAAGTGACACAAATTTCCTTATCAACCCTACAATTCTATTGGTTTTATTTATCTTTTCCGCTAAATGTTCTGAGAAATTTAACTTATTATCCATCACTACTCCTATGTCTTTGTCTGCATTCACTTCCTCCATCGCTTCATACCTACTGTATCCTACCTTGTCTGTCGTACTTGTCCCAATCCGCATGTGCTTGCATTTTTTTGGATGAAAAGGCATTAACCAATGTTCAGACCATCCCTTCATGCCCTCCACATCTCCTTGAAGCAAACCCACATCTTCCTTACTCCTCACTCTTCTATACAGCTTGGTGTCATCCGCATACAGGTACATCTCACTTCCATTAGTTATAACTTCAGGTAAGTCGTTGATAAACATAACGAAGAGTAGTGGTCCCAACACAGATCCCTGAGGTACCCCACTTGTAACTTCCCTCCACCCCGAGCCTATTCCATTCACCAGTACCCTCTGTCTCCGATCTTTCAGGAAGGCTTCTATCCATTTCACACATTTCTCTCCTATACTATAGCTTCTAACTTTCTCTGTTAGCCTTTTATGTTGAACCTTATCGAAGGCCTTCATAAATCGCAATATACGACGTCTATAACATCCCCATTCTTTAGAATTTGCATCCAATCATCAACCACCTTAATTAGCTGTAGTACCGTCTGCCTCCCCGGCAAGAATCCGAACTGTCTCCCACTGAAAAGTTGGTTTGATTTCACATGTTCCATTATTCCTTCTCTAATTACAGTTGAAGCCGGTGGTAATGAAGGGTACACATGCAAGCATGGTTGGCGTGCTTGTGGTGGTACAGCTTCTCTGCGGGTCTGCCTGCGAAAATCTGAGCCTCTGGTAAATCTGGGACCTGGGAATCTTTTGCTAGAGCCCCAAATGGGCCTGTGTCTCTGGGTATTTCTCTTGGACGACCTACTGTAGATGTGTGCGATCTTGTATTTTGTTTTGTTTTATTTTTCTGATGTGTTGTTATGACCCTGTTCAGGCTCTGTCTCGATTCGGCCAATTTCCCGTCAGCCCCCCCCCCCCCCAAGAAAAAAGGGTGTGTGGGAAACTGGGGTAAGTGCCATAGTATATACATACATACATTCATACTTTTCTATCAGCAATGCAGAACTTTGCCTACTATTGTATAACTTCCTGTGCCTTCTGCTGTGTGTTACTATTTTTCTTAGGCCTATACAGTACCTTTATGGTTAATTATATTGGGTAGAAAATTACTTTTATCACTCTTTTAGTCCTATTTACTTCCTTACCCTTTGTACAGTAGAAGGGCACAGTTGCTTTCTTCTAATAGTCCAGTACAACACTCATTTTATTGTATAGTATATTGTTTATTACCTGGGTGGATTGCACCAATTTCATAGTACGGTATCTATCTATGTACGGGATTGTCAACCGCCTTGATCAACGAGGGAATGGCCTCTTAAAAATCGCCAATCACTGATGTAACACAGCACCCCATACCATTAAACACATCGTAGAAGAATGCATATCACACAATCACTTACGCCAACAACAGAATATACACTCATTGAGAGCCCTGTGAGATATCCCGACTGTAGCCATGGCCTTCCTTAGGGACACGGGGCTGTTCGGCCTGGCAGTTTATGGAACTACAACAACAACAACTACTCTACTGTACCTCTGTCATCTCATGTATCCATGTTCACCATATTAATCGCTTCATGTACTACTTCTCTGCTTATATGTATATCATGGCTTATTTGTTTCTTCTCTATCATTCCAAATGAGATCTTTTGTCATCCCACTTTTGATAGTTCACTTTTTTACCGGGAAATTGTTTGCTAACATTTTTGCATTCACTCAATGTGTACTTTCATTCTGTTATCCTTGATCATACATTTTATAATCTTTTCCTCTCCAGTGTTTGAGTGTGTACTAATTTATATGCCTGTTTTTATTTATTAAAATTAGAAAGTGAAGGTCAATGTATTACATAATAAGGTAATGGTCTTTGAGAGTGATGCTTTCACAGAGTGTGTGTTGAGGTTGTCTGATTATTTTAATGAGACTGTCTACTCACTTCATTACTTTGGCAATGTAATAAGTAAAACAAGGATTTTGTAGGATGTAGTTTGAGATGGAGAATCCGCAGGGGAGGAGGGCTGTAGGTATATTGACAGTGATTGAGGGAGAGGTGAGCTTGGAAGTAAAGAAGTCACTGCGCTATAGTGCAGATATGAAACAGAAGCATAGTCGTTGTTGTAGAGGCAGAAATCACAAATGAGATGGGTAGAAATGAATGACCTGATAGTTCTTTTTTGGTCACATGGAGAAACAGGTAGAGAAATTGGGTAGAAATCAATGACCTGATAGTGCTTTTTTGGTCACATGGAGAAACAGGTAGAAAAATTAGTAAGTATGAGAGCAATGTGGTGTGGAGATCTCTATGCTTCATAGTGTTAGGGGGAATATCTTGAGGTGGTAGGCTGCCTGCCTGAACAACCCCAAGCTCCTAAGGAAGGCCACTGCTGAGACCAGATTTTGCCACAAAGTTCTCAAGGAATGTAGAATGTATTTCTGATGTATCTGGTTATGTGCTATGCATTCTTCTATAATGTGTTTGATAGTGTGCGGTGTTGTGTTACAGCTCGGGCAGGTATCATGGACTGAGTCATCCAGCCTCTTCTAAGGTTGGGTGGAGGATGACAACCCTCACTCTGGACAGGAACAGCCCTCACCCAAATTCCTCTTCACATACTAAACAAAATTCACACTTTTTTTTCTTTCTACTAATTTGGTTTTCTCTTTTCCTCTCATTTCTTCAGTTTAGTTCCACATTATATGACAATTATTACCATTTGTGTATATTCATTTTAGGCATACCTTCAAGAATTCGAGTGGATCGCGGTACTGAAAATAATGATATATGTCTCTTCATGGAGACTATGAGAGGTAAAGGAAGAGGCAGTGCCATTCGGGGAAAGTCTGTACACAACCAGAGAACTGAACGTCTTTGGGTAGATGTCTGGCATGGTGTCACCAACATCTACTATGATTCCTTCAACTTCTTAGAATCTAAAGGGTATGTTTGTTCAATGTTAATATGATGTTAGATTGTTGTAAACTGTTAGTTGTTGTTGTTGTTGTTGTTCCCCAAGCTGCCTGGCCGAACAGCCCCAAGGCCCCGAGCAAGGCCAAGGCCATAACCGAGCGCCCCCACAGAACCCTCCCTGCCGACCACAATAAAGCCTGGGTGACCGAAGCCACTCCATGGTGGGGGGCTGAGGAGGCTGCGGAAACGCCCGGGAAACCAAAGACCCACCCAGGGCCCTGTGCCCCTCAGCAATTATGAAGAGAAAGTTGAGGGGCAAAGGAAAAAAACTGTTAGTTGTTCTACAACTTCCTGTCAATAGCTATGACTTTTGAACTTTAATGAACATTATGGGAACTTTATATAAGTTTATGTTAGTTATAGCCACATATATGAACAACCCTGGAATTATACTACAGTCATGGTTACTAATCTCTTATGAAAGATAATTGGCGGGCTGCTGCAATGGCCCCAGATTTTGAGTACAGCCTCTACACTACTGAACAGGCCAATTAGCTGTATCAGGTGATTTGAAGCTTTTTACTTCTAACTTTGATTTTTAGCAAAATTAGAAAAATAAAGCATTCCAGTAAAGGTGTTGGCCTACAGGTGAATTTTTATCTATTATTCTATCTATTGCCAGATGCATGATATCCTGGGTGACTTAGATGTGCGTGAGGTTTTTATATTTTTCCCCTGTTCAAACTCTGTCTCGAGTCGGCCACCCCCAGCTATGGGGTATGTGCCTGCGTATAAGCATACATACTTGATTCCAGAAGGCGTGGCCACGATTAAATCGCCCCCAAACTCCTTTGTTCCCTGCCGTACAATGCCCATCCTCCCAATCAACACCGCTTTCTCTGATATGCCTCTCGACTCCATCCCTCCACTTCACTCTCGTACACTCTTTTAGTCATTCTTTCGCTTCTCATATGTTCCACATGGCCTAATCATATCCAGGTGTTCCTTTTCACACTTTCCAACACATCCACATCACACCTCTCATACTGCCTCATTTGTCTGTCTATCCCTCCATTTAACTCCACATTCACTTCTCAAATACAGTAACTAATCTCCACCCTTCTCACTCTTGATTTGTGCCTCTCAAACAATGTCCATGCTTCACTCCCGTACGTCAATGTCTGGATTACCAAATATCATGTAATGACTCCATCCATATAATAATTGAACAACCATTGGGACATTACACACCCTTCATTTAACCAACATTTAAATCAAAGAACTCGCTCTGTTCATTGTTCACACGCACTGCAGCCTTTGCACTCTCATACGTGCTTTTCACCGCTTTCAGCAATTTACCAGTGTCTCCGTATATTTTCAATACTTTACACAGACCTTCTCCTTCAACTCTGTCATAGGCTTTCTCATAGTCCATAAAGACAGCATTAAACTTTTTTGCATATATACAATACATACATACATACATACCGTACATACAAGTTTAAAGTCAGTTTTGTCTACAAATGATGTGTTTACAGTCTCACATCCTAAATGGCAGCTCTCCAGGTGGGCCTTTTTGAGATTGGACCGGAGTATCTGATCCTACTTCATTATAAGTCTGCCCCTATGCGCATCTCCCCCCATGTTCACAGTCCGGCATTTCTTCATCCAGTTCTGATCATCCATTCTCTCTACATTTCCAAACTAACCAAGTGGGCTTGTGCGCATCACTTCACTGACACTCCTAATGCCCAGACGCCTTCTTAGTTCCTCGCACGATACCCCGTCCCTGAGCTTAGGCCTACATATCCATCTCACTATTCTCTTCTCATTCTGTTCCACTCTATTGATATCCTCCGCTTTAACCGGCCACGTCTCTGAGGTATAGGTCATCGCACTCCTAACACAAGAGGTATACACCTTTCCTTTAATGTGAAGCGAGAGTCCTCTTATGGTCAGGAGCAGCAACAGCTCTCTAAACTTCTCCCAGCCACTTCTGACTCTAGCAATGGAGCAATTCAGCGCCACCTCCGGCGGAAACCATATTGCCCAAATAGCAGAATTTATTCACACACTGCAGCAGTACACACTGTCTAAAATAACACTAAGAGGTGGGTCATTTGACATAAGTTCTCCCTTGCACACTGCACATTAAAAGTCTATAATTTTTGTCAAAGGTCCTCTAGCCCCACTACATCTATTGTGTACCCAGTCACTACAGACGCAACATTGAATCGAGTTCATTCCCACCCCCTTCCCACATACTGCGCATGAATAGTAGGCTCTCCTTTCCATAGTTACGCGCCCTACTCCACTAATCATGACCTTTGTCTTATCTATATTAATTCTTAGACCCTTGTTTGCCATACCCTCCCTCCATCTTTTGACTTTTGCCTCTGCTTCCTGCACACTATCTGCGACAAGAACTAGGTCATCTGTATACAGTATAACAACTCCCATGGGAGTCCTGTCCTGAAGTCCCTTGACAGAGCCTCCAGGACCAAAACAAATTGTACTGGCCTCAACACTGAACCTTGATGAATTCCAACTATCACTGGGAACTCTTTGCTCAGACCCCCATTCACTCTAACTGCTGCCTGTGATCCCTTAAACATTCTCATTATCACAAGCACCAACCACTCTTCTACTCCGAGTTTTCTCATAGCCCACTGCAATACTTTCCTTGGCACCAGGTCAAAGTTCTTCTCAGATCTACCAAAATTAGGTATAACTCCCTGTTTTCTCTTAAAAGGAGAGGCTGAACCTTACACCCCCAAGTCAGCCTGTATAAGAGATTGTGTTTCTGGCATTATACCATCTTATTACATATGGAAATACTAAGACTCATTGAAAAAATCAGATCTCTATGTGCGCGCGCGCGAGAACAAAATTCATTGCACTTTCGTAAAATCATCTAGTCATTCAAAATTGTTCAAATTTCCCGCAATGTTTGCATGGCATAGCGTACAAGCATCCCCTACAACTTAGCGTTTAAATATACCCCTATTGAATAATAGAAAGTGCTGAAAAAAATATATTACAATATTATTTTTGGATACAGCTGATTTGACAACAAAATGGTCAAAACTCGGAAATTTTCGGCAAAACGGCATTTATCTAAACGTACAGGCGTTCCTATGTAACCCTATATACTCTATTTAGAAGGGGAATGCATTTGAGCAATACATAAAAATATAGTGGCACTCGTAAGTGCAAACAAATTATAGCAAACCACACAAATTCATACATTTTCATCAGTCAAAGCTATTTTTGGGGCAGATAAAATAGTTAGTCCTCTTTAGCCTCCGTTTTCTGCCATAGCGCGCACATAGAAGATCGAGATTAATGACCATCTAAAGAAAATTTTCGTCATGGGTAGGCTTCACTGGTTTTATGATTTTTTTTTTTACCAAAATCCATGATATTGGGGCCCCTCCAAGGGGGCCCTACGGATGTCATATGGATGTTTATGCCCTCATATGATTATTTCTATGGCTTACAGCAGCCCTTTAGACTACAGACACAAACACAAATTTTGGGTGGCTGAAAGAAAAAAAATCCTTTTTCGGGGGTCGAGGTCGAACCCCCGGCCCGGGGGGTTATGGATGCGATTTTTTTTTTTTTTTTCCTTCCTATGCTATTCTCCTATGTTGAAAGAAGCATTATAACACAAGAACACAAAAATTCGAAATTTTGATGTCTGGGCTCAGCGGAGGGTTCAGCCTCCCCTTTTAAGAGAAAACAGGGAGTTATACTTAAGAACTTCTGCAGTTGCCTAAGAATGAAGATAACATCAGTTGTGCCGCAGCCCTGCACTTTTGTCCCTCCTCCAGATATATTTCAACAACCCATATCAAGGAGAAAAATCTGGTCTACACATCCTCTTCCCTTCCTAAGCCCGCCCTGCTCCTCACCTACCCATTTCTCCGTTCTCACTGTCTCTCTTCCCTATTATGCTTAGGAAACATATCCCCCTGTGATTGCCACACACTCCTTTCTCTCCTTTACTTTTATACAGGGGAACTATTATGCCTGTCTTCCATCTTTCAGGCACACTTCCCTTGTTCTATGCTAGTCTACACATTTTGCATACCCATTCAATCATTATCTCGGCACCATGCCTCGGCATCTCCGCACACACACCATCAATTCCTGATGCTTTCCCAATCTTCACCCTTTTCAAGGCCTCACACACTTCTGATCTCCTGATCCACACCTTCTCCTCCACTACTTCTCTTGTTCTCCCTCCCATACCCCATCCAACTATGTTTGCCGGCGTTTCATTCCCTACATAGTACATTCAACAATTAATTATCTCTTCCATCTCTTGACTCGCTCTTGCTTCTCTTCTAGCACTCCCCCATTCTTATCTTTCACTCTCTTACTTCCCTTGCCACCCTCCCTAACTTTCTTGACCTTTTTCCCGAATTTTTTCTTACACTCCCTTCCAAATGTGTATTCTATTTTTCTCTTATTTTCCCTCACTACTCTCTTCACCACTTTATTTTTCTCCAAGTACCGGTACAGTACCTTTCCCCTTTTTTTTTCTCTCCAAACCTTCCTTCACTTTACTATCCAACCACTATGTTTTATTTTTCTCTTCAACTGCTTGTTTCACCTCTTCAGTCCACCATGCCGTTTGTTTCCTCTCCCTCTTGTAACTCCACATACCTCCTCACATGCTGTACACACCTCTTCCTTAACTCTTTCCCGGGCGAGGAACCATATATGGTAACTTAAATGGGCGTCCAAAAGGGCGCTCCCAAGCCGCCCGGTGTGTGTGTGCCACCACGTCATCATGCCTCAGCCAATCACCGATGATCAGGCTACTCACGTGGGTATGGTGTAAGAGCTGATGCCATCTCAGTATTGGTTGAGAGCAACTCGAAGTTCAGTTGCAGGCCAGACATGAAGAAAGTAGGATCTCAGCGATTTTTCTCTTGACGCCCTCGACCCTAGCTCATCACGTAATATCGGTAAGTTGATAATAATCTGATATTATGCAGTTGAATAGTTGTACTATAACCTGATATAGTTGTCATTTACGTGGAACATACGGAAATTGGTGAAATTTGTTTGCGAAAAAGTGAATGATCAAATATGGACATGCGCCCGGTAAGGGGTAAAGCCCAAGTGATCATATATGGACTTATGCCCGGTAGCCTATAGAATTGAAATTACTAAATATGATCATTTCGCCCGGTAAGGGGTTGTACTCCCAAGTTACATAAAACCATATAACTTTGATGATAGTTACCCAAACCAGCATGGCACATGGCCACAACTTGGGTAGGGATTCTAGAATGTTCAACATAGAAATAAATGGCCGATTTCTATTATTTCCTCATAAGTGTACAGTGATATAAATATTAGTTTGGTAAGTTTAGTGAGTTCACAAATATTTTAGTGAGTTCACATATATTTTTGATATTGTGAGGCATATACTGAAGTTTTTTTGAGATATGAGTACTGTCACATAAAGAAATACCAATTTTCATGGGAATCCTATGCCCAAAATTTGCTGAAATTCATTGGTCAGGGGAAACCTCTGCTCAAATTTTGCTGGAATTCATTGTCCATGGGGAACCTATGCCAAAATGTTGCTGGAATTCTGTGTTCATGGGGAAGCTATGCCCAAATGTTGCTGGAATTACTTGTTCAGGGGGAACCTATGCCCAATTTGTTTTTTGGAATTAATTATTCATGGGGTACCAGACAGTGTCTGGGTTGTGAAAAGTACCTAAACTAAAATATTCATATATAATCTATTTATATACTTATTAAAATAAAACGCTTATTTTTGGGTAATATAATGATATAACTGTTATTCTGTGTATTTTGTTTACCTTATATTTACATTTTTAATATAGCATAATTCAAGGTTATTTTTATCCTAGACCGGCGCTTGACCATATATGATCACTTCGTCAACCTCGATTTGCTAATTCAATATACAAAAATGTGAAAAAAATCATAAGCAAAAATACCTTAGAATTAGGTCTACTTTCATGATCTAGGGTCAAAAAATGAAATTTTAAGTATTTCTATGAGTGCCCGGTAAAGGGTTAAACACTTTGTTCATCTATTCAATTTCCTCTATTTTATCAAAAGCTCACCTACCTAGTCGCCTTTTTACTGCTCTCTTGAACTCTTTCCTGAATTCCTCTTACTGTAACCTTCCACCCTCTTTATAGTCCAGTAAATCTAGCAATCATTTAACTGGACCTAGAACAAATTGCAATAGAAGGTTTTTTGGCTTTAACTTGTTTATTAGGTCCCTCTGATGAACATATAAAAAGTCTCCAACTTTTGGACACTGGGAAAGTGGTTAATTTGCATAAATTCAAGATGGCCGCCGTCCAAAGCTTCAATTTACAGATAACTTTATTCTGGTTGCTCCTAGACCCTATAAATGTATTACAAACAACGTTTTTTGGCTTTAACTTGTTTATTAGGTCCCTCTGATGAACATATAAAAAGTCTCCAACTTTTGGACACCTGGAAAGTGGTTAATTTACAGCCGAAAAACCTTAGACAGGCTGAACTGTCTCTTTCACAAGGGGTGACACAGGCACTTTGTGCTTGTATGGGTTTTTGACCTGTTGTCCCTCTTTTTTATAAAAAAAAAAAAAAAAAAAACATGACGTAGTATGACGTCATTCAGAGCCAATTATGTAATTCATGATAGGAGTTCGTATTCACTTGGATCATCGGTGCTTGCATCAAAGTTTCTATTTTGACAGAGTCCTTTACATTGACCACATGCACTGGAACATTCAAGCTCATTCCGTTTGCAACTACAGCGTTGAGTGTCACAGTTGCCCTTACACTGACATCTGACCAATTTCAGTAGTGAATCAGGAGCCACTGGCGAATCCATCGTCTTCGGTTCAAGCTGTCCCTTCCGCAGACACCAGCCCCATTTCTCGGGGTCCACACAGTTCCCCATCCATTCCTGGACCTGACAATAAACTTGGAACGAGTGGTATTTGGCTGCATCGGTTGTTGGGGGAAGGCTGTGAACTTCAACGGTAGTTGAACTTTTTGCCACCTTGTTGCAAAACTTTGTCTTTCGCAGTCCGTCAAGGGTGTCATTTCCTTTTCCCCCGTACAAATAAACCAAGGCCTTTTCACCAGCTGATGATATCGCGTCTTTACTTCCACTTTGGCAACAGAATGCTTCTATACATTTCAAGAAACCGTTGTCTTCCCTCACTTTCCTCAAGGCAGCCCCTTTACCAATACCATACAGTCGTGAGGTTGTGTCACATCCACAGAGTGCATGGACAACTGGCAGGACACGACAGATGCTTTCACCGAGAGCTTCTGCTACTGAGTTAATATGCCAACATTTCCCACCTTCCTTGCTCGACTTGAAGTACAAATCATTCATCCCTCGTTCCGCATAATGACACAACAGCACCAACAAGTCTGTGTCCTCACCTATCACATATGTCACGGTTTCCCTTGCATGCTCAATTCCCTTCTTCGCAATCATGATATCTGCATCTGCTGGCGCATTGACACAGTCAATTCCATTTGCCTTGAATGTTTCACACAATAAGTCAATGAAGTTTTGCTTATTGTCCGAGTTTGACAAGAAGTTTTCCTTTTTTGACCCTTCGAAGGGGCATGGTTGGAGTGAACATCACCTTTTGACCAAAGACTCCTTTTGATCGTCGATTGTGTGTCATGTCCTTGGTAGTAGGTCCTGATTTATAACCGTCGAATACAACCACCGGGTTGAGAAAGTTTTTGGAAACATGCTTCATGTACATGCTTGCAATGTCCTCAAATGTGTCACCCTTCTTCCATGGAATCCTTTGTAATAAGGAACCACCATCCAGAACATGGGTCACAGTCCTTTCTTCCTCAAATGATTCCAATGACGACTTGGGAACAACAGCAGCTATCTCATCTCCTAGCTGTGGTTTATTGGCTTCCCTGAGCCTCCCCCACTTATCGAACAGAGCAGTAGGGTAGCTAGACAACTCATACGCAAAGACCTCTTCAACACCTAAGTCCCTGTTATTAGCAAAGATGAGGAGCCTCTGGAAAAGGAGCTGTGGGTCGATTGGTACTTTTTCAGCACTGATTGTAACCTTTGCACCCAACGACTCAACTTGATCTTTCTTCCTAAATGAAAAGTCAAAAGCATTGCTACCTTCCATCTTCTGCACAATGTTCATACCAACCTCATACAGTAAATGAGGATTGGCCGAGGCTGGTCCTGTCACACCGTTGGCAATATTCCTGAGTTCATTTGATTCTTGAAATGGATCATAATCCTTGAAGAATGCGAGAACCTTCTCTGTGTCCTTCCTATCTCGTTCACGCCTTGCTTCAGTCATTTCTTTGTGCTGCTCAGAGGTGTGGAAATGCTTCCCTGTCAGTTCTTGCATAACTTCACTCACCTCAGCGCAGTAAGTAGCAAGTAACCAGCGCAGGCGTTGCGTTTCCTCCATGCCCCTACCACGTGTCAATCCACCATTCGTTTTCAAAGAGCGCATCAAAACCTGCTCTATAACCAAGTCGCTTGGCAGTCCTGCCCACAGCCGATCACTTCGGCGGATCACAAATAGACCGGAGTTCAATTGACAGAACATGTCTGGGTTGAGCTGCTCAAGTTCAATCATGTCTTGAATGTACACATGGGCTGACTTGGCATAATTGTTATGACCACACGCTGCAAAGTACGGCAACATCTCCTGGAGTGTTCCGAGGTACAGTAGGAAATCGCCCATTCTCAGTGCCCTCAGGAAGCGACGCAGCAGGTCAATCATGTCCATGTATTGAATCCATAGCTTTCCCATCTTATGCTCTGCTAAGGAGCTCTTCTCAGCTTTAAGTTTTTCAGAAATTCTGTTGAAACGTCTTTACTGCAGACTTCATCCGGTGAAACGTCTTCACGCAACAGCTTATCCAAAAGATCTGCAGCCTCCTGGAAGTCCTTGCATGCGTCACTTTCCTCATCTACCATTGAGAGGTTGACACCGTATGCCCTGCCTAACACAATCGAACTCAAGGCTGTGTCAACCAAGAAGTGGCCTCTGATTGCTCGTGCATAGGCTTTCCCACTCAGCATTTGGGTCACAGCATTTTCAGCGTATATAAGTTCCAAAACCTCCTTAAGCCCAGATGCTTCCATAACATGGCCCATGCATCCCAAAAAGCTCATCACAGAGTGAAAGCCACCAAGGTTCAAAACAATGGGTTTCAGTTCGCTTCCTTCCTTCTCATGAACAATGATCGTCTTCGCTTTCCAATAAAGCGGTTGGTCGAATGTCAGCATTGGCGTCGTTCCCTGGCGATGGCTTTCCGCAGCAACGAAGTGAAGTGTTGAGTAAATACAACTCATGTCCGTAGGGTCCATGTCAATCATGGGCAAGAAATGGACGGATGATTTCCCTGGGTGTGGTCCATGGCACACACTCTGCATTAAGCCGGAGGGATTATGCACCACCTCTTCTTCCATGGCTTCGGTAGATGTCGCACCAATCTGTTGAAACAAGAAACAAGATGATGGGATTAGTATAGGCCTAGGCAAAATGTAATAGACAATAATGTGCAGTAAAGGTAGGGCTTGACCTAGAACAAATTGCAATAAAAGGTTTTTTGGCTGTAAGGTTTTTTGGCTGTAAATTAACCACTTTCCAGGTGTCCAAAAGTTGGAGACTTTTTATATGTTCATCAGAGGGACCTAATAAACAAGTTAAAGCCAAAAAACGTTGTTTGTAATACATTTATAGGGTCTAGGAGCAACCAGAACAAAGTTATCTGTAAATTGAAGCTTTGGACGGCGGCCATCTTGAATTTATGCAAATTAACCACTTTCCCGGTGTCCAAAAGTTGGAGACTTTTTATATGTTCATCAGAGGGACCTAATAAACAAGTTAAAGCCAAAAAACCTTCTATTGCAATTTGTTCTAAGTCCAGCCCTACTTTGACTGGTCTATTACCACTCTACCTCCCTCCTGCCCTACTCTACCTCTCCTCACCCAATTCTTCTGTATCCTAATTTTAGCGTACTGTACTACTACATATGGTCAGACAACCCCCCCCCAAAAAAAAAAAAAATTCCTGTACACCCTATTTTCAATACTTATTTCCTTATTCGCTCATCCACACATACATTACATACCGGTAGTCAATCAGTGCCTTTCATATCACAGTCTCTCACTCCCTCCTCCACTCCACTTGCCATGTGTACCGGAGTAAGAAGGTATTGGCTATCAACAGCCTACTCTCCACACATACGTCTACAAGTGCACTGCCTTTCTCATATAGCCTACTTATGATGGTACATCCCACTCTTGTACCACCCCATCTACTTTCCTATTACCCACCTTCCCATTCATATCTTTCACTCTTACCAGACTTATCCAAGCAACCCTCCCATAACATTTTCAGTGAAATACTATTTTTCACATGCAGAATGGACAATAGGACTAAAAGTGTTACCTGCTAATAGTGATAGTGAAAGGGTCAAGCAAACCCCCTATATGATCTTTGTGTGGGAAGACAAGTTAAGAGTTCAGACAATTTGTTTTCATCATATACAGTATAGCACTTGTGTTGGCCAGTCAAGATGGAAGATATAAATATGATGAAGCAAACTAAAATGGGTATTGTGAGATGGATATGTGCGTCAGCTATGACGACAGAACCCCTGTGGAACTCCAAGAGCGATTTGAGAGTACAGTATTACTGAGGAGATGCGTAGGATTAGGCTTAGATGGTATGGACATGTGGCAAGGATAGATGAGAATAATTGGTTTAAGAAAATCAAGTCTATGAACGTGGAGGGTGTCGCAAGAAGAGGTACACCAAGAAAGACATGGTATCAGGTGCTACAAACCGATCTGGCAGACAAAGGACTTACTAAGAGGGACGTAAAAGACCGGGCTGCCGGGAATGCTGCCATTAAATTAAATAAACAAAACAAAAATGCTCACGTGTAGATCATAGTCTTTAATGTATGTATGTATGTATGTATCCCTCCAGGGGGTGTGGGAGAGGTGTTCCAACTTGAAAATTGCCTGACTCCGTTAATATATTTGTTATTTTTTTCCCATTGCAAGTCATGCATATTGTATGAAGCAGTATGAAAATTGTGTATGTAAGAACTATTTCCCCACCAGTCTCACTCCCTTATGCTAAACAGAGCCTTTTCGTACTTTAGTTCAAGGTACAGTACTGGTGTTCAATAATATTTATACTTAAGTTTAAGATGATTGTACTTTTTTATATGTAAACAAAAATAAAAAAATACTTGTTTTTATCCACAGGTACAGTCTCAATCCCTAAAAGTAAGCCCCCCTCGATACTAACAATAACATTAGCTAGGGTCTTTCTGAACGACGGGTAAACTTGGGAACACACAAACGAACACACTCCCCTCAAATGAAACAGAAGTTCGAACAGCCATATGAACCTTTTGTGGTTGACTGCAACCACAGTATGTTTCTTATTTTCGCAGGATGTAAATTACTTCAAGTTGTATAAGTGGACACGGAAATCTGCACTAGGCATACTGACCCAAACGAAGTATATTGATAATGGTTGAGTATGGTTATTTATGTCTGTGAATCAATAGATAACACAATTACTTATATTCACTGCATTAAATCAACTTTAGTGGTCAAACATTATTGATGACATTTAGAACAACTGGCAACCGTTTGTTTAACTTCATACTCTATTCCTCTCTATTGATGGTAATACAGGGTATCCATAAAGTCTCTTTACAATTTAAAATATTTATTACAAAAGCAAATGAACAGACAAATATGTGGAAATTATTACAAAATGAGGAGTAGATATTGAAGTTTGTTTTGCCTCATTTAGTACACCTCTACATGGGCACCATTAGTTGCACGAAGCACATCAAGACGGTACTCGATTTCTTGCCATGTTCGCTGTAGCATAGCCTCATCAATGGTCGCAATGGCATCAGTGATCTTTTGCTTTAGGTCAGTGATGTCCCGTATCTCTGTTCGATACACAATATCTTTAACATAACCCCATAGAAAGAAGTCCAGGGGAGTGATATCTGGTGAACGAGGTGGCCAGGGAATCGGGCCATCCCTTCCAATCCACCGGTCTGTGAATGTTTGATTTAGGAACTCACGAACACGCAGTCCCCAATGTGGTGGTGCACCATCTTGCTGATAAATGATGGTTGGTTGAAGGTCATCTAGTTGTGGTGCCACATATTCAGTCAAAAGGTCAAGGTAAACATTTGCAGTAATTGTTTTCTCGTGGAAGCATATTGGATCAATGGACAAATGCAATGTTATTAAAAACTTTGATATCCACCGAGTACATACAACATATCTGATTAAAATATCTCATCAATTGCCTTGGTAATAATGTTTTTAAATTGTAAAGAGACTTTATGGACACCCTGTACAGTATATACAGTCGATATTTCTGTGTGTCCTTCTAAACTAATCCCTCCCCAACCCCCCTTTTCCTTAATTTGAAAATATTTTAGCTTCCATTGCCCTCTGAGACTAGGTAGAGATTACCATGATTCTTTAGGAAGACCTTACCTTCCTAGACCGGAAAAATGCACATCTCACTCTGTTCAGGCATACCACCATATCTCTGGGTAAAATGTATGATCGTACATTTTCAGCTCTAGGAATAGTGAAATTGTTTCTGACAAACTGTCACTATACATTAAGAGCTTATAGTATATATGAACTAACTGTCACTATACATTAAGAGCTTATAGTATATATGAACTAACTGTCACTATACATTAAGAGCTTATAGTATATATGAACTAACTTGGAAATCATTAACATAATAATAATAAAACTCGACAACAAAAAATAGGTTGGTAGAAATCGAGAACCAAGCCAATTCAGATAGGTAGCCAAGAGACTTAGGTAGCCAATGATACTAGCAGTTGTTGAATAATAGTAACAATATTGCATATGTTGATATATTATTTCACCAAATATTATTGTTGCATTCAATTTTGTTGTTTTATCTAGCTCAGCTTTAGATCCTCATGATTCAATAATCTACTATTTTTGCGATATTATTGACTTTTGAATACATAGTTCGTGGCAGAATAAAGTAGCTCCCATGAGGAAACAAATTAAACTCTGATGTTATCCAATTACATTATTTACTAATTAAAACTTCTTAATTATGTTGAAGGGCATTATATTCACTCCGTAATTACAGCATGTTGAAATGCTAGATTTGTTGTATTTGTTCTATGTGATTGAGGGAGGCAAAAGGCATTACTGCCTATAGCGAGTGCCTCCCCCATAGTTGAAAGAGTGACAGGGCCAAAATCAAGGGACGTTCGAGCCAAAATGCCTGCACACACAGAGTTTGAAGCAATTTAAGTCATAGGAAGAGGGAAAGACTGATTCTGGGAGAGAGTTCCAGAGCTCAACTGTTGAGTAGAAGAAAGTTTGAGAGTAACGTTTCACTCTTGGGTTGGAGAGTTGCACAGAGTAGGGGTGGGATTGAGTTGCAAGATGGGTACCACGTGCCCTACGTAAAGGAGGTGGTAGATGAAAGTAATGTAATGACTAATGTGACGCAATCGGCTTCATGATAACTTTGAAATAAGTATATTTATTAGTGGCCCCTCCATCATTGACGAACATGCCTATTACATAAGGCATCCTCTTCAAACACTAATCCGCCGTAGTTTGAATCTACCGCGCAGAGCATTTAAAAACTGAGGAGCCTTCATCATGAGCGCACGCGACCTCACTCATGGCTTCAGTCATTATGAATTGGGTTCTCACTACGAAAAAACTTCGTAAAAAATAAAAACAAAAAGAAAATAAGAATAACTATCCAATAAGCTTTCCATCATATCGTGGATGTACTTGTGTGGATTTCTGACCAGACGCTGATTCAGGCGTCATTCCTCCTTCTCTGCTCTGCGCTCAGCCTGCCCGGACGTACCTTCCAGGCTCCGCTGGTTCCGCATTCGTTGCGTCCCTAGTGAGTTTTTTCTCATTTGTTTACTCTAGGATGTATCGAGTAAGGTTAGGATAGGCGTAGCAGGAGTGTCCTGGGCTGGTTGCCCGCAGTGCAGTGTATTTTGGGTCGTGTGTATGGGGCATCTATTTCGGATGTACCCTCGTGGTCCTGTTGTGGACACGTGAACTTTTCACAGTTGTGTTAGTTTGTGATGCAGGCGGCTTTCATTACGCGTTAATTATTGCTGCCTTTTATCCTTCTGATGAGGTAAGCTGTGTTTTTTCTGACGTTCCCAGCGTATTTTTCTTCACTTAGTGAAGTTTTTTCTGGGTCCGTGTCAGGCTTCCCGTGGTGGGAAGTTATCGCTACGGTGGTGTGTTGGCGGTGGTTCCTGTTGTGATATTCCAATGTGTGTTTATATTTCAACTATTTTCATGCCGTCTACCTAGGCCTAGCCAGCCGCTCGTAGCTTTGCCACATGTCTAGTGTTATTATTTATTTTATAAATATGCCCTACTGTGTCATGTGTATCCGGGTTTTAGTTGTGTATTGGCTAATTCCTCGGACTATAATTGTTTCCTGGTTTAGTTGTGTATTGGCTAATTCCACGGATTATGTTGTGACCTTGGTTAGTCGTGCGTGACTCTCCTCGTGTCGTATTGTTCAGATGGTGTCTGTTCAGGGTGGGGCTTGCCTTCCGGCGGGTTTTTTCTCGGTTTCACCATGAAAAATCCTGACCGATGAGCAGTGTTGGGCCACACGTGGTTTTTAACTCTGGCTGGTTCCCCGGTGGGGAGGTGTCTGTGGCTCTCCAGGACTGCGTCTCTGTGGGTGCCTGGTTTCAGGCCTCCTTTAATTCCCGGCGGGATGGCTGTACCCATCCTTATATATATATATATATATATATAAAAAAACGACGTTCTTGCGAACATTCGTTTTTATAGGTTTTTTCTACCTGGTTTACGACAACCACATGGAAAACCTAGCTGTTGTTTAGGCGTTCCTCCCCGGCGATCTTTTACAAAGAAGTGGGGTCAGGAACTTGTGGGGTTAACTTTTAGACTTCTCACCCGGCGGGTGCACCTGAGCAGGGTGGGATAAACGACTTAGGTCTCATATAGTTAACCAATCCATTTTAGTGATACTCTGTGTATCGCTGCCTTTACTCTTACGGCAATTGAAGGTTCAATGAGGTTTAACCAAATCGATTCCCACACCCGGCGGGTGCTCCTAAGTGGAGGAACTAAGGAATTTATAACAAATTCAATTTCGATTAACCTTAATTTGGTGATACATTCAGTATCGCCGCCTTCTATTTTTACGACGATCTTTTGGGACAATTCGTTAAAATATCAGATCTCGTATATTCCTGCCCTGGGCTATTCTACTAAAATATTTCAAGGGCCGGCGTCTTTATGAGGGGGGCTTTGTTACAAAATTGAATCTTGAGACAGTCACCACCTCCTACAGACTATAAGTGCCATACTGGACCATTATATCAGAGGGTATTCTTCATGTTCATTAGCTAAAAAGATTTGTTTAGCCTCTTTACACCCCGCCGCGTAGCGAGATGTGTTAGCTGTGTCTTTGCATCCCGTTACCCGGCGGGTTATTAACACTTGTATGCGAACACTTGGGTTAACCTTATGAGCATTAATTCCTGGAAATTTTTCTTTATTTTTCCAGAGCTGAGCTCCGGCGGACCAATACAGACCCGGCGGTAGTTTCCTCACACCAGTCTCTGTCATGGCTACTGTGGCCCCAGTTTTTGCCCTGTGCATTACCCCTACTTGCGCGGGTATCCCGATTTTTGCGCATACCCTTTGCATAAGGTGTGTTAAATGTCTAGACCGTTCAAGGGGTCTCTGGGTTACACTTAATTGTTCCTTTTGCTCCCAATTAGCCAATAAAGTCCTGTGTGACAATGACAAGACCGTGGCGGTAGCGTTGAGAGAGGTCAGACAACAAATGTCGGCCTACACTACCATTGTCGCATATAAGTCACTTCAATGTGACAACGTCCCACTTTGGGATAAGTTGCTGTCAGAGCACCCTCCCCCTAAACGTACCTCTAGAGTAACGGGTTTTAAGCCGACAGAGACTAGCCAGGGTTCTGTATCGTCTGTGGATATGTCTAAACGCCCGAGAGAGCCTACTCCCCCGGCAGCCACCTCCACCTCCACCAGGCGAGATCGAGGTCAAGGTCACCTCTCAGACAGCAGTCTTCAAGTCGTGCCTCTTCCCCGGCGAGTAAGAAGAGTAAGACGGAAGCTTCCACCAGTGGTCATGGTGGTGATTCTTCCAAATCTAGGTCTAGTTCGCGGTCACACCGTAGCCACAAATCCTCCAAAAAGGATTCCCATAGGAAGTCCTCTCGACATTCTCCTAAGTCTAGTGCATCTCGTCGTACCTCTACACCTGAAAATGTTTCTGTTACAGCCTCAGAGTATAGTGAAGCGCCTGTCCCTAAACAAGATTTACCTATTGATATTTTAACCCTAGAAATGGAAAGTTCAGGAAATTCAATAATTGAGAATGTTTCAGACTCTCAAGAGAGCGTAGGCCAGAGCCTCGGTGTTTGGCGGTTTGCTCAACCAGGGTCTGACCATCCACGTCCGACTCATACGAGTCACACAGTAGCCGATGTCCACAGGGACGCGGCGACCCCATCCTCTATCCCTGACTTATCTTGGAAACAAGGTGCCCCTGCCTCGGCGGGGTCTTCTCAGGAGGATCGGGAGGAACAAGATGAAGTGTCAATAATTTCAGATAGGGATGGACAAGGGTCAGGCTCAGGCCTGGACGCCGCCCATGATAATACTGATTCACCTGAAAGTTCTGCATCTAACCAGTTTGTTACAGCACAAGAAATTGAGGGGTTACTTACTCATGCTCTATCTAAATTCTTTAGTCAACAACGAGAAAACCCCACAATGGACTTGGGGGCTCCCTTGACAAGTTCTGCGGTACGGCCTCTGATAACGTCAATCGATTTATCTAAGATTCCTAACCCTCCTACTCTGTCACCGGCAGGGAGCTCTAAGCCAGCTACGGCGGCATTCACTACGTCAAATGTCAGGGTCATCACGGATGTTAATCCACCCCCTCTAGACAAAGCGCCTCTTAGAAAGGTAGCTATGCCCCTGCTTTATGGGCCAGACGAGTCATGGGTTCTTTTGAACCCCTCTAAGCCAGAGCTTGCCCAGCCTACCTTGTCAGGGGAACTCCCGGTACCACGTGAGTGGTTTATCCAGGGAAATAAGTCAAAGAAATTAAGGGCATTGGATGCCTTGGGTAATGTTTTGGACGTAAATATCAAGGCTATACCTAGTTATTATCATCAGGATTATTTTGTTTATGCATCTAAGCCTGCTTTACCCCCTGCCTCAGCTTCAACACTTTTTTCAGACTGGTCTAAGCTGGATGGGTTTAATGATATTAAGGCTCTGTCGGCTCTTACTCCTGAACTAGATTTACAGACCGTCGGACAGTTGGGACCAGGACCTTGGGTGGATTGGGAGGTAGAGGCTCAAAACTTTGCAACCACTTTCACTTCTAAATCTTCCCACCAGATCCCTCAGGATACACATTCATGGTTCTCCATGCCGGTAGGTTCTGCCGGCGGAGTTCCGTCAGCTTTATTTTCTTTTCTAGCTGCCCCTAAGATTAATCTTTGTGAACTAAAGGACCCATTCACTACCCCTACCCCTACTCACCTAGACAGAGAATTTAGGCTAAGGGGAAAAGCTTTCCGCCTGTTTTCACAGTACATAGTTTCTCAGCAGGTGGCTAAGTCTTTACTCCGGTCTACTCAGGCAATCGCAGACGCGGATGCTCGAAGATCAGTTGAGTTATCCCGGCGTCTGATTCTTCAGTCGTCGATTCAATCCTTAGGTGACATACGCACAGCCTTACTTGAGGCGGTGCGAGCACGACAGGATCTTAGGATGTCATTAGTTCGCAAGCTGCCTGATCGCATTGCTAACCAGGTGGTAATGTCCCCAGTACTTACTCCTTCTTTAATGTCCCCTGATGTATGGCGAACAGTGTTTAACATGGCACAGGCCGTGAAGCACAGTCCCGCACAGGCTAAGAAACCTGCATTTAACTTCCCCAAACCTAAGCCTCCTACTAAAGCTCAGCCAGGGGGTTCTAAGCCGTTTCTTCCGCCTAAGTCCTCCCAATCCCCCCTGGGTCAGTACAGGCATAGACAGAGGGTTTTCAGTACAGAGAGGACGCGGCCAGTATAAGCCGGGGCAGGGCCAGTCTTCGGCCCACACCAGCCAGCCGGCGAAGCGTCCAACACCACCAAACCCACCATCAAAAAACTAAAGTCTCTCTCACTCCCAGTGCCTATCTTAAGGCCGGAGGAACCGAGGGAAGTACAGCCGGCGAACCCTTGTCTGCTAACTGGGTCGTTCCGAACGTGTCACCAAGCATGGCCGTTAAAAACCTGGGCACGGATGGTGGCACGCAAAGGCATCACTTGGCAGTGGCTCCGGCGACCTCGCTTACGTCAGCCGACAACGGCAAATTGTGTTTCATTAGAGGTGGAGTCGCTGGTCCAGGAGATGATTGCCAAGAATGTCATCATCCCGGTCCCTCCAGATTACCCTGTATTCACGTCAAAACTGTTTTTGGTTCCCAAACGGGACAGTGTTCAGATGAGGCCGGTCGTAGACCTGTCTTATCTGAATCTTCACATTTACAACGAGTCTTTCAGAATGTTAACAGTTCATCAAATCAGGCTAACACTTCCGCCGGGAGGCTAGATGTGTTCCCTAGACCTGACAGACGCCTATTGGCACGTGTTGGTCAACAAAAGATTTCAAAGGTTTCTGGCCTTGAGGATCAGGCACCAAAATTTTGTTTTTCAGAGGATGCCGTTCGGTTTGAACCTAGCACCTCGACTATTCACGAAACTAGTCCGGCAAGCCCTGATGCCGTTGTTAAAACAGGGAATCAGAGTGTTGTGGTATCTAGACGACTGGCTGGTGGTGGCAGAGACACAACAATTATGCATAAAACATGTCAATATCATTTTAAATCATGTCAAAACTCTAGGCTTCAAGGTAAATCTGGTAAAGTCAAACCTTGTTCCCTCAAGAGTAATTCAGTGGATAGGGCTGGTCTGGGACACCGCCGCTCTCACTCTGAGTCAGAGTGTGGACAATCGCAACAGGTTTCGCAGGAAACTGTTCAGGTTTCTTCACAGTCTGACTACGACACGAAGAGTCTGGGAGTCTCTGGTCGGCTCTCTCAACTGGATTCAGCTAACTGTCAAGTTGGGCCGGTTGAAAGTAAAACGATTAATATTGGAAGGCAACAAATATTTCCCACTCTTACCGGCGGGAAAATTATGGCCCATACCAAAATTAATCCACACCTTACTAGCGGTCTGGGCGAAGAGGGAAACATTGCACTCAATCATGTCATGGACCTCTCCTCCTCCAACGGTATGGGTAGACACGGATGCGTCAGGCACCATAGGGTGGGGATTTCAGTCAAATCAGGGGCACCAGGGTCAGGGACTTTGGTCCCACTTAGAAATCTCTCACATAAATGTCAAAGAGTTACTAGTCCCCTTGTATTTCCTTCAGGCTCACGGCCCGGCGTTACGGGGCAAGTCGGTGGCCTTCAGAATGGACAATCTGAATGCAGTTCACTGTATTCAGAAACAAGGGTCAACGAGGTCAAGGAAGTTGCTACTCGTGTCGGAAGAGATTTTTGTTCTAGCCAGCAGTCTAGATATTTATCTTCATGCATCTTATCTCCCAGGCGTAGCGAACGTCTGGGCAGACGCTCTGTCCCGGAGACAGAGCACGACAGTAGAATGGGAGCTCAAGCAACCCATTTTCGACCTAATGATTGCGGAGCTCTCCCATCCACAAGTCCGACGAGACTCACAAGCTCCCTCTATACCTCACCCGCCGGGCGATAACGCCGGCAGGGGGGCCAGACGCCCTAGTGACAGACTGGAACAGATGGAGCTCCATCTATCTGTTTCCGCCGCCAGATGCGTCACTAATGTGCCACGTAGTGAACAAACTACGAGTTTATCGAGGCTTAGTCTCGCTAATCGCGCCCCTGTGGCCGGCGCAGGTGTGGTACCAGCAATTAATAATGTGGTGCCCGGACCCGGTATCGCTCCCGGTCGGGTACTTCCACTTAGACACGATTGGCAACCTAGCGACCTCGCTGACTTTTGCATTATGGACATTCAGGAGGCCAAGTGGCTAGCACCATACGGTAGGGATGTGACCAATAAATTGCTCAATCAATATACTCAGTCTACTAAGCGACAATATCAATCTCATTGGAAAGCTTTTACTTCTTGGATTGTTAGAACGGAACAAACTGTACCCTCAGTGGCATTGGTTTTTAATTACTTGAACTATCTGTTTGAGCAGAAACGTTTATCTGTGGTAACTTTGAAGAATCACTTAACTGCGATTAGAGTGCCCTTTTTCGACCTTACAGGTCTATCCATACCGGTGGCGGAGGAAACAGGATTTATGAGAGCGTGTTTTAAACTCCGCCCACCTCCCCGTCAGCTCATGCCTACTTGGTCTCTGGACAAAGCTTTGTCTTTACTTCATTCTCGTCTGTATCAAAATACTGCAGACTTTGCTTTAATCTTAAAGAAGGCAGTTTTCTTTTTGGCTTTGGCCACCGGAAACCGAGTGTCTGAGCTGGCGGCGATGAGCAACACACCTAATTGTCTTAGGTTTGGTAGACTTAATGATTCAATTTCCATTGCACCCTCCCCGGCGTTTGTAGCCAAGAATGAGCATAGTGCACACGTGTTTTCTGAGTTCACGGTGCCGGCGTTAAAAAGGGGAAAGGTGCATCATAATTTATGTCCAGTGCAAGCTCTAACCAAATATTTGAGAATAGCTCCTCAAAACCTCCAAGGTGCTTTATGGGTAGCGAGTACGGGTAAACGCTTACTTAAACGGCGATTAGCCTCTCTTCTGGTAGAAGTCATTAAAGAGAGTAATCCCGGCGTTGTGGGTAGGGCCCACGATTTACGCAAGTGGGCGGCCTCTTTACGTTTCCTGAAAAACTTTTCAGTTGAAGATATTGCGTCCACACAGTTGTGGGCGTCTAATCATACGTTTCTCTCTAGATACTTGTCAGTTGCTCTAGACAAACCTTCCTTACCATGTATAGGTTTAAGGCAGAGGGTCTAGGTGGCCCTGCAGTCACTTATGTTTACTTTCACGGAAGGGGGGGGGGGGGGGGGCAGTCAGTTGACATAGGACACCCTAGACCCCGCCGGAGTATGAGAGCTGTGATACAATTTAAGGTTAAAATGTGATATGAAAATTTCTCTGCGAGAAATGTGCTAGTACAAGGTTTAGTACAAAACAACGGTGTTGTTATAGTAGTTTTAGCTGCGAAAGCAATGTAATATTAGTTCAATGGAGTTCATTTGCAATTGATCTCCACATGTATTTTGGGGTTTATGATGTGCACATATAAACTTATAACTTATTATTTTGTCACCACTCGTTGAGTGGGGTGCCTTTTGAAACTACAGATCTGTGTTCAGAATCTTCAGGGTTACCCATTTTTGTCGGGCAGGCTTCTTTGAAGCACGCACCTGCCTGAACCCCTTTTTCTTGTATATTTCCGGCCTACGCCGTATTAAATACATTTTTCAAAAGTAAGAATACTATGTGGTTGTTTTTATTATCTGCTTTTCTAGAGTTATGATATGATTACGAATGTCCCCCTCCAGTCTTAGATATCAGGCATGTTCGTCAATGATGGAGGGGCCACTAATAAATTATAGGTTTGACTCCTGTAAGGAGATAAAGAAAACCTAATATTTAGTAGTGGCCCCGTAATCATTGACGACTGGGGCCCTCCCGACCGTCCCCTTCCCATTCGTTGATGTATTAAGGATTTTGGTTTACTTGATATGTCAGTGAAGGAGGAATGACGCCTGAATCAGCGTCTGGTCAGAAATCCACACAAGTACATCCACGATATGATGGAAAGCTTATTGGATAGTTATTCTTATTTTCTTTTTGTTTGTTTTTTTTACAAAGTTTTTTCGTAGTGAGAACCCAATTCATAATGACTGAAGCCATGAGTGAGGTCGCGTGCGCTCATGATGAAGGCTCCTCAGTTTTTAAATGCTCTGCGCGGTAGATTCAAACTACGGCGGATTAGTGTTTGAAGAGGATGCCTTATGTAATAGGCATGTTCGTCAATGATTACGGGGCCACTACTAAATATTAGGTTTTCTTTATCTCCTTACAGGAGTCAAACCTATAATATGTAAAGCAATCCCATTCTCGACTAACTTAACTCTTTGAAGATTTACGATGCATTTTGACCGTTTGTTCTTGTTATCACAACTCAATGTTATGCACCTTGTGGAAGATCTGTTGGTATTAAAAGGAAAAGACTCATTAAATCCTTTGACTTTCATGCTACTCATCAAACTATAAGCGGAATAAACTGTCAAAAATGTGTCATAATCCACATGGGGATAACTTCTAAGGTATACAGCTTAACATGTATTAATATTCCATCAACTTCCTTCAATCATTATGTTGTTTAATATGAGCTTCCGTTCATGAGCATATACTGTACTCTGTGCAACTCTCCAACTCAAGAGCTAACCAATATTTCCAGTCTTTTTTCTATTCAATAGGTGAGCTCTGGAACTCTCTCTCTGAACCCATCTGTCCTTCATCCTATGACTTAAATGCCTTCAAACTCTGTGTATCCAGGCATTTGGGCTCGACCGTTCCTTGATATTGGCTCTAACACCCTTTTAACTCTGGGGAGGCACTCGCAACAGGCAGTTCTGCCTTTTGTCTCCCTCATACAGATATACACATTAAATATCTATATAATATTTTCGATTGTCTGTGTGTGTATCTGTTCTTAATAGGCGGCCGCAGTTTTGGACCTGGGGAGCTGAAACTTTGCATGTGGGTGTCAATTGACCTGGGTCAGGTCATAGAGTGGGCGAGGCCACGATCGGAGGTCGTTTCGAGGCCGATATTGAAAACACATTGAAAATAATTGAAAAAAATGGCCGTTTGGGGCAGAAGGAGGCATCTGATCGAAATGGTGTATGGAACGAAAGTTGTTCGCAGCCCCCCAAAATGGGGGTACTGATGAGGTCAGATCCAAAATCGGAGGTCATTTAGCGGCCGAAATCGAGGTCGCCGTTTAATGAGGCACAGGGAGGTCGAGGCCGGTGATTATGGTAGTAGTAGTATTGTGATGATTGTGGTAGTAGTGATTGATGATGGTGATTATGGTAGTAGTAGTGGTGGTAGTAGTGATGATGATTATGGTAGAATTTAAACCCGGGCAACGCCGGGTACCCCTGCTAGTACTGTATATAAGTCACTACATATGTTTGATTGGATAAGTGTTAATGGTATTTTTGCAACACTGCTGTGTTAGAGAAAGTGAGAGGGAAGGAGCAAACACTCGATAAGGTGATCTGATAACCTGCAGAAATAATTAATCATGAATGGAGTAAGACAAAACTGTGCTGAGTGCGCATACATTTATGCAATATATGACATTTCGTTTTACCTACGGTAGTCAGGTATTGCGCAGATTTTGTATTGTCGCAAATAGACATGTCGTTGCATGATTAATTATGTTTATTCAGAATTTACTGCCATATTAATAAATCTCACAGAAAGACTTTCCTAATCCCTCACGGACGAAATTTGCACAAACAAATAGTAATTTTTCTGATAATGAATGGACTAATCCCTTTATAACACATTTAAACTGTTTATATTTCTTTAACCCGTGGAGCCCCGGCTAGTTTTGTATTGTTTGTTCACCAGAACCCGGCCGGTTTTCAAAAAATGGTTTTATTCCAGAAACAATAGCTAAAGGGTTAGGAATGAAGGAAAAAACACGAAAAACCGCTCAAAAAGCTAAAAGAATGGTCCTACAGAGCCCCCGAAAACGTATTTTACATGAGTAAAAAATTGAAGGCAATTACCCCCAAAAACCAGGTTATTGCGCGCTCACGCGCACGCACGTGGACTTTGAGAGTTTTCAACCATCGGCACGGTTGCGTGGGATACGTACACAGTTCCCATACAAATCTGAGCCCTCTCGAGTGGCTACACCTGAGGTTACGGTCGGAGCAATTAGGGTGACTCGTCAGACGCGTTGCTGGGGCTGTGCGTTACATACATCGCCGACGCACCAGACGCGTCGCTGGGGCTGGACGGGTTAATTATATATTTAGGAAAACACTTTATCAACGTTTTAAAATACGAAATAGAATTTCCCGGAGTATAATAATCAAGCTTTTTATTTCTGAAGGACTCGACTCGATCTTGTGACTTCAGGTTGCGATATAGCCTACTGTAGCTTGGATTGAGTATAGTTGGCCAATCTTCATACCTATCCATTGTATTATGACCTTCGTTAAAAAATAGTGTGTTGTTACTATAAATAGTATTGCTTAAACAGTTTATTCTATTTTGAACTTGTAGGTTTCGGACACTTTGAGGATTTGTTTGTTATTGATTTCAAATTTCATGCGTTTCAAGCTAAATATAGCCGTATGAGAAGTGTATTTGTGAATGTTGTTTATACACAAATAATTGTGAAATATTTTATTTGGCTGACCTTTAAATAACTGATAGCAATGGAAAGCAAGAACTAACGTTGACACATCAAAACCATCAAGGATCCATTTTGCTGTTCGAGCCACTTGTGCTAAATCGGAGTGAAGTGTGTTCGTTTGTGCCACGTTTATCTGTCATCCAGAAATATCCAGGATACCAATATTTCTCGAGTCGAGGAGGGCTTACTTTTAGGGATTGCGACTGTACCTGGATCCTTCTTCTGACCTTGACCTTTGGATTCTGCAATATATTTTCCTCCCAAGAATTAATGAAGATTTGCATAAATTCATTCTTCAGTGAAATAATCATCCACTTCGGACTGAGAAGAGCGCCTCTCCAATTCAGCTTTTTGTAAAGGGCGTCTTGGACAATGTCAGAAGTGACCTGCCAGGCATCAAGGACATATTCGCCACAGAGGGAATACCTCATGTCGCTTGTCAAGGTGTAATTTCTGACAATCCCCAGTGTGCATGGGTCACCACAAGAATTGAGTGCCCTATTGTGTCTTGTCCCCTTTCCAGCAATGCACAGGAACAGATTAGGAAATCAGTAAACCCTTTACTACCGTGCAGTGACTGTGGAATGAAATACTACTTGCAAGCACGGGTTCTAGCCTATAATCTAGAGAATCCGTAAGAATACAGTATATGGTCTTTTGTTGACAGCTGTTAGTACATTTAGTGTTTACCTTTTCATTTGATTTTGTGATCTTTGTTTATAAATATGAAACAACTTTGCTATTGCAAGAGTCAAGTATCATATTTTCATTATAAATATAATATTTTGCTAAAAACACTGCAATGGCTGTAAGGACTTGAGATGTATGTATATACAGTATGTATATACCTGAAATAAGGGACTTTATGATTTACCATTAGCCGCAATTAAAACAACTATGTTCAAAGATACTGTATAGGCCTATTCGAATTACAGGTATTGTTATTGTACCATTAATTTCCTTTACTCATTATGTCAAATTACTTCAATTTATCAATGCTCTAACAGGTTTGACTTGGTGTCTCATTGCTGATAAAAATGTCTGCGGTTTGCTCCCCCCCCCCCCCCATGTGCTATTGGTAGAAATCAAGATCCTAGACACTTAGGTCTAGCAATTCATGGCAGATAATCAATAAAGTCCTTGTAAGAAGGGCACCTCCTCACCCTGTCAAACAAGAAGAGTCATACGATAAGAAATTAAAAGTAACAACCATAGAACATACCAAATATATACATACACAGTACTGTACATCACTATGCCAAGATTTGTTTTCATTTATCCAATGAATACAATTTATCTTTTTGATTAAATTATAACAAAATTATAAATGTAAAAAATTAATAATAATTTAATAATAAAATGTAATAATAAAAAATTATTTTATGTAATACAGTTTATATTATATTCCATACAAAATCAACTCTTGTATGTCTAAATGTTATTATTGTTGTCGTTCCCTAAGCTGCCTGACCGACCAGCCCACAGCCGAAAGAGGCGGGTGTCCAACCCCTCAAGGAGTTGAAATAGGGGAGCTATCCCCCCGCCAAAGGCGGCTTTCTAGGACATTTCCTAGCTGATGCTGAGAAGATTGGGTTCTAGTCATGTGGTGATGGGCTGGTCTATCAGAGTGAGAGCTGAGCGATCTCTGCCATACCCATAGCTTACTCTGACGGTTCCTTTTACTTATATATTTTCTAGATCTCAAGTGACGGCGTCTCTTCCGTGGATTGACCTCCCTACTCCCAACCTAGAGATTGGGAGATTGGAAGTCAAGGAGTCACATTTTTCCTTTGCCCCTCAACTTTCCCTTCATAATTGCTGAGGGGCACAGGCCCTTGGGTGGGGCTTTTGTTTCCCGGCCATTTTCGCACCCTCCTCAGCTCCCTGCCTTGGAGTGGCTTCGGTCATCCGGGCTTTATTAGTGGTAAGCAGGGAGGTTTTTGCGGGGGCGGTCGTCTATGTCCTTGGCCTTGCTTGGGACCTTGGGGCTGTTCGGCCAGACAGCCTGGGTAACAGCAACAACATGTT
Source organism: Paralithodes platypus (assembly GCA_032716605.1). NCBI lineage: Eukaryota > Metazoa > Arthropoda > Malacostraca > Decapoda > Lithodidae > Paralithodes > Paralithodes platypus. The sequence continues at coordinate 16,645,198 of CM064509.1, read as the reverse complement.
GGAGCATGTTAGTTGTGCCTTGTCTAGTTACGGTTTGATACGGTCTTTACCACCATGCACTCCATGCTTAAGAGCTGGGCCAGGGTATGTGCCCTTATGATCAGGGACATCAGGGAATAGTTACCACAGATTGCTAGACCGCGCCGTCTACCAACACCACATGCTTCTGCTCAGCCGAGTGCTCTACTAATTGTGCTACACCTGTTGCGGTATCACTGTGCATGGCTAGATAAATGTGCATGTATATCCCTAGTTTCACTCTAAATTCCAAATATTACAGAAGTACTAATATATGAATGGACTGTATGAATATACTCAGGCACATACCCCATAGCTGGAGGTAGCCGACTTGAGACAGCCCAAACCGGGACAACACAAAAATAAATATATATATTTATATATAAATAAGTAACACCCCGTTCTTTATATAAAATCAGACATCTAGATCGCCCAGGAAAAGATCCAGAGACCCAGGCACATTTAGGGTCTTCCAGCAAAACATTCCCATTTCCAAGACCTCCAAAGAGGTTCCGGTCTCAGCAGGCAAACACGCAGCGAAGCCCTACCACCACAATCCTCGCCCACCCTTGATATATTTGAACGCTTTTTTTGTAATATTTATTTATTACTCTTTCTATTCTGAAGTTCAATACATATTATGTTATGTAAAAGTTGTTGAATATCATGTTACTGTGTTGCCTTATTCATTAGTAGCATGAAGTACAGTAATATTCTATCTATCTATATGCTCAGGCCCAATCCCCATTTTGGGGGTAGCCGACTCAAGACAGAGCAAGAACAGGGAAAACACAAAAACAACATAAAAAAAAAATAAACACAGATAAAAAACACAAACTCTCACACATCCAGGTCACCCAGGAGAAGACCCAGAGACCAGGGTTACCAAGGTCGCTCCAGCACTCCCCCGGCCCCTGACCACCCGGAGAGGTTCCGATCTCGGCAGGCAGACATGCAGCGGAGCCAAAGCCACAAGCCCTCCCACCACACTTCCAGGCACACCCTTCATATTAATTGTCTCCCCGGGCCAGGCGCCTGATGGACTATTATCTAGTCCAACTTGCGCCCGACCCCTTACTCCAAATGACCACGTGTTCACTCAACTATTCACAAGCATTCTCCATTCACTCCTGTCCACCACCACTTCCCCTGCCTGATCTATAGTCATTCCTCTATCATCCAAAGCCTTTCTTACACAGTCTCTCCATCTCAATGGGGGTCTTCCTGCCCTTCTATCTCCCCTTGTACCTGACTCACATATTCTCTTTGTAAGCCTTTCATCTCCCATTCGTTCAACATGACCATACCAGCTCAGCGCCCTTCTGTCCACTCTGGCTGACAAATGTTCCTGCTGGCCCACTCTCCTACGTATCTCTTCATTCCTCAATCTGTAATATTAAAATTAAATATCCTTAACATCGATATTACTAAATATCTTTAACATGATCGTATGTATTTTAGTTATGCATGTTACTGGAATTTTATTTCTACTACGTTTTAGTAAGGCCAATTTCAGCTAAAATAATTTCAAGGTTATACAGTATATATCTATATAGGCTATATATGTTTAATACTCCAAATTATTTTTATTTTTTTCTGATCACTGGAATTTGAACAATACATAATTATATGCATGTGTTCTATAGATGTGTGATATACAGTTACCAGTTTAAAGACTGTGTGGTTTCAGCCTTACGTCCAACATCGCGTTCCTGTCCTGGGCTGCCTCTTTTTTTCAATGTCACTATGTTTTCACCCAATCAATATCAACCAGTACATATTCATCAATTTCCTAAATTGTATTGAAGTAACTACTATCTCGGGTACATTGCTAGTGTATTATCATTGAAGATTTTTGTTCTGCTCCGTACTGTGAGAATGCCATTATAATGCTTGATTCCTCTTGTAATGTTATGAACAAATACTTTTAATATAATTTACCTATGAATGTGTCATAGTATACTTGGTTCGCCAAACAATGATAAATAAACATTTATTCTGTACAATGTTGGTGTTATTATCTGCTTAGACTTTGAAAATATGGAAGTTGAATACCTACTTATACATTAGTAGCTAACTGTACTGCGAGTATGCATGATTTTACGCAGGTGTAGACAGAATACCAACCTTGCTTTTGAACATGTCTTGTTCATCTGATGCCAATTAATGAAATATGCAAAGTCTGCTTCTGACATTGTCCCCAATTGAGGATACACCACATACAGATAAAGAAACCTTTAATGACATAATTTTATATGAGATGTGTTCTATATATATTTATTGGTGGATGTGATACAGTTATATAAAGATGTTACCTTTAAGTTATTTACAACATATTAATTTATCTTCTAATTAATATACAAATAACTACCTCCAAACACTTTATCACAAAACACCAAACAGCATCACACTTTCCAACAGCAACTCAACACAATCATATGTTCCTCCTGAACAAGGAAGTTAGGGATAGGTTTCATAGTGAACTGGAGGAAATGAATAGAAATAAGGAAGCTAGGTCTAACAATGTAAATAGTCAATGGAACTTTCTTAAGCATAGCCTTATCGCTGTCACTGTCAAAGTCTGGGAAAACAAAGGGTCACCCAAGGAATAAGACCTCCTGGTGGTGGAACGATGAGGTAGAACATGCTGTGAAAGAGAAAAGGAGATGTTTCAAAGCATGGAAGAAAGGAGGCAGCAAGGAGGAATACCAGGCAGCTAAACGAACTGCCAAAAGAGTTATTTACAATGCTAAAAATCGCATGAAGGACCTGGTCCTCGAACAAGTGTGTAACTGACAATCCCAATGGGATTTTCAACCTAGCTAAGCGAGTTAAAAATAACAGTAGGGATAATATAGGTGAACAGTGTGTTAGAAACGATAATGGGAAGATTGTGTATGCAGAAAATGAAATCAGAGAAGCATGGAAGGCACACTATGAACGATTGCTAAATGTAGAGTTTGAATGGGATAAGGAACAGCTTAGTATCGAAAAACCAATATTTGGGCCCCCTCCTTTGATAGCACCAGCTGTAGTGAGCGACGCAATCAATAAAATGAAGGACTGTAAAGCTCCAGGTTGCTCTGACATTGTCGCTGAGATGATAAAAGCCTCAGGGGAGACTGGTGTAAAATTAATCACTGAGTTGATAAACACCATTATTAAAGATGAGAAAATCCCAGAGGATTGGCTCAAAAGTGTAATAGTAAATATATATAAAGGAAAAGGGGATGCGCTAGATAGAGGAAATTATAGGGGCCTGAAAATGCTTGACCAAATCATGAAGGTCTGTGAGAGAGTCCTTGAGGGTTTGATCAGGCAAAGCATCTCTATTGATATGCAGTTTGGTTTTATGCCAGGACGGGGTACAACCGATGCTATCTTCATAGTCAGGCAGATACAGGAAAGATACTTACTAAAAGGCAGGGAACTTTACTTTGTGTTTGTAGACCTGGAGAAGGCCTTTGATAGGGTGCCTAGAGATGTTGTGCAGTGGGCTATGAGGAAACTTGGTGTGGAAGAGTGGCTGGTGCGTGTGATAATGAAGATGTATGAGGATTCGCGAAGTGCGGTGAGGGTGAAGGGTGTACTGAGTGATGAGTTCGCAGTCCGTGTTGGAGTCCATCAGGGTTCAGTGTTAAGCCCCCTCCTCTTTATTATGGTCTTGGAGGCACTGTCTAGAGTTTTTAGAGGCGGACTCCCGTTGGAACTGTTTTATGCAGACGATTTAGTCCTAATAGCTGACAGTATGCAAGATACTGAGGCAAAATTCAGAGAGTGGAGAGAGGGCATGGCGAGCAAGGGTTTAAGAGTCAATATTTACAAAACCAAGGTTATGCATTGTAGATTGTGACGAGGCAATGTGGAATAGAGCGGTGCATACCCATGTGCAGTGTGTGGTAAGGGTGTGGGCGTTAACTCAATTCAATGTAGCCTCTGTCGATGTTGGGTACACAATGGGAGTAAGCGCTGTAGTAGAATAAAGGGACCCCTGCCGAAGGATAAGTCGGAAATAGAGAAATTTGAGTGCGTAGTGTGCAAAGGCGAGCTTGTGTTAAGTGATGATCCTGTGGCTGTCAACTTTGGAAATGAGTCTTTGGAGCTGCTGAACAAGTTTTGTTACCTAGGAGATACCATCTCTGCCGGTGGTTGGGCCGAGGCTGCCACTGTTGCTAGAATTAGGTGTGGCTGGGGGAAGTTCAGAGAACTGATGCCAATCCTGACCATGAAAAGAATGCCTCTCCCTTTGAAGGGAAAGGTGTATGCCTCATGTTTTAGAAGTGCAATGAAGTATGCCTCAGAAACATGGGCCGTTAAAGTAGAGCATGTCAACAGAATGGAGCGTAATGAGATGAGAAAGGTGAGATGGATGTGTGGGGTCAGGCTACATGATAGAATAACAAAATTTGAGCTGAGGAGACGTTTAGGTATAAAGAGTATTAGCGAGGTGATGCGTACAAGTAGACGGGGATGGAATGGACATGTGGAGAGAATAGATGAACAAAATTGGGTGAAAAAATGCAGGTCTGTGATTGTGGAGGGAGCTGCACCAAGGGGTGGACCGAGGAAGACCTGGGATCGGACTATATGCGCCGATCTCAAATCCAAGAACTTGACAAGTGAAGCAGCCCTTAACAGGGTTGCCTGGAACGCCACCATTAGGACAAGAGACTGAAACTGCACTTATGTGTTGAACACTCAGTCTTAAAATGTTATGTATGTTGTACTAAAAAAATGTGCTTCCGTGCCGACTCCCTGCCTAGGCAAATTCTTTCGTCTCTGTCTCTCCTCTAACGTCTTCCCTTCATGCTAGAAGTTTGCTCTCATTCAACCTGTCCCAAAGAAGGATGACTGCTCTCAACCCTCCAACTGTCGTCCAATTGTTCTCATTTCTTTTATCTCTAAAGTTTTTTATACTATCCTTGCTTCCAAATTTCTTAAGCATTTCTCTTCCCATAATCTACTTTCAGATAGCCAGTATGGATTCCCAGCATTTAGGGAAGACCTTGATTTGTTTCTTTCTTGGGCAACGTTGAGCATAATACGATTCTTGTCTTGGATCCAGCATTCTAGGTTAATGTGCAGCGTTAATTAAGCCTATCACTTCTGGTCTCGGACCCAGTGTGTTTGGTTTAGGCAATGTCAAGCCTAGGTTCTCGGACCCAGCTTGTTGTATTTGGGCAGTCTCACATCTGCAGCTGGTTTGGCAGCATTGAGCATACTGTATACCTCTCTGACCAAAAACCGGATATCTCTGAAAATGATTGATACTATGGTCAAGGGGGCTAGTGTAATGTCTCTTTTTTGTTCCCTCCTTACGTTGGTGGTGTTGATGGTTGTTGTTGTTGTTATTGTTACTCAAGATGCCTGGCCAAGCAGTCCCAAGGTCCCAAGGAAGGCCAAGGCCATAACCATGCACCCTCATACAACCCTCCTAGCTTTACCACTAAGAAAGCCCAGGTGACCGAAGCCGCTCCCAGGGGAGGGGCTGAGGAGGGTGCGGAAGCCCGGGACACCAAAGCCCCACCAAGGGCCCTGTGCCCCTTAACAATTATGAAGGGAAAGTTGAGGGTCAAAGGAAAAATGTGATGCTTTGGCTCCCTGTCTGACAGCCTCTAGGGTGGCAGTAGTGAGGTCATTCCATGGACGAGGCGCCGTCACTCGATATCCAAAGAAGGATTTGTTTGCTACGCTGACTTTTTGTGAGTTTGGTATTAGGCATCTCGCTGGTGGTGATGTTGGTGTGGGGGATGTTTAGGTTGAGAACAGCATGTTGATGCTGGTGTTGGGCTTGCTCAGGAACTAGAAGGGCGGTAAGTCTGGCTATATTTATATCTTGCATATCGATTTATAGGACAATTGAAACGTGCGCTCGTGCTCGTGCGCATCACTTCACTGATACTCGTAATGCCCAGACGCCTTCTCAATTCCTCGCTCAATACCCTGTCCCTAAGATTAACCCTCTCCACATCCATCTCACCAATCTCTTCTCATTCCATTCCATTCTATTGACATCCTCCGCTTTAACCGGCCACGTCTCAGAGGCATAGGTCAGCGCGCTCCTAACACCTTCCCTTTAAGGTGGGGTGGGAGCCCTCTCATGGTCAGGAGTGGCAACAGCTCTCTAAACTTTCCCCAGCCACGTCTGACTCTAGCAATGGAGCTAGCTTCAGCGCCACCTCCAGCGGAAACTGTATCGCCCAGGTAGCAGAACTTATTCACACACTCCAGCATTACACTGTCGAAATCAACACTGACAGGCGGGTCATTACATACAAGATCTCCCTTGCACACTGCACATTCAAAGTCTATGAATCTTGTCAAAGGTCCTCTAGCTCCACTACATCTCTTGTGTACCTAGTCACTACAGACACCACATTGAATTTTATTACTTCCCACCCCCTTCCCACATACTGCGCATGGATAGTCGCCGCTTCTTTCCATAGCTCCAGCCCTACTCCACTAATCATGACCTTGTTTTATCTATGTTTATTCTTAGACCCTTATTTGACATACCTTCCTTCCATCTTTTGAACATCGCTTCTGCTTCCTGCGCACTATCTGCGATAAGAACTAGATCATCTGCATATAACATCTCCCATGGGAGTCATGTCCTAAATTCCCTTGACAGAGCCTCCAGGACTAAAACAAACAGTAATGGGCTCAGAACTGAACCTTGGTGAACTCCAACTTTCACTGGGAACTCTTCACTCAGGCCCCCATTTACTGTAACTACTGCCCGTGACCCCTCATACATTCTCATTATCACACGCACCAAACACTCTTCTACTCCAAGTTTTCTCATAGTCTCCAGATCTACAAAAACTAGGTATAACTCCCTGTTTTTCTCTAAGTACCTCTCTTGCATTTGCCTAAGAGTGAAGCTAGCATCAGTTGTGCCACGTCCCGGTATAAATCCAAACTGCATGTCGCTGATAGCAACACTTTCCCTGATCATGCATTCAAAGACCCTTTCGCTGACTTTCATGACTTGATCGAGCATTTTCAAACCCCGATCATTTCCCCTGTCTAAGGATCCAACCTTGCCTTTTTATATATTTACTATAACACTTTCCTGCCAAGCATCGGGAATTTTTCCCTCCTTTATAATAGCATTAATCAGCTCTGTGACCAATTTTACCCCAATATCTCCAGCTGCTTTTAGCATCTCAGCGACAATGCCAGAGCTCCTAGTGGCTTTTCCTGGCTTAATTTTATCTATAGCACTTTTAACAGCATCGTACCCAATCAAAGGCGGAGGACCTTGTACTGGGACTACAGTGCTGAGCTGTTCCCTGTTCTATTCAAACTCCACATTAACCAGTCATTCATAATGCTCCTTCCATGCCTCTCTGGGTTTTTTTTCTGTGTAAACAGTCATTGACTGCCATTATTTATGCATCTTACACCCACGACATCCTGGCTACATTCTTAGCTCATTTATAGACTCCATTGGTATTATTAGTGCTGCAAACTTTTTCTATTACGCTATCCTGTATAGTTTTCTTTGCCCTGTAGACCTCTCTTCTAGCATTACGTTTGGCAGACAGATATTCTTCCTTGCTGCCACCTTCCTTCCATATTTTTTTTGGTGTTTTTTTTCTATGTGAATGAGGGAGACAAAAGTCATAACTGCCTGCAGCGAGTGCCTCCCCAGATTTCAAAGAGTGACAGGGCCGAAATCAAGGGACGTTCGTGCTAAAATGCCTGGACACACGGAGTTTGAAGCAATGTAAGTCATAGGAAGACAGAAAGACTGATTGTGGGAGAGAGTTCCAGAGCTCAGCAGTTGAATAGTAGAAAGTCTGAGAATAGCGTTTCACTCTTGGGTTGGAGAGTTGCAAAGAGTAGGGGTGGGATTGTGTTGCAAGGCGGGTAATTCGTACCCTACGTAGAGGAGGTGGTATACACTGGGAAAGCTCCGAGGAACACTGATTATTGTAGTAGCGATAGAATAGTGAGAGATATGCAACATTGTGGTGAAGAGAGAGAGATTGCAGAGAGTTGGTGAGTGGACGGGAGTTAATGAACCGAAAGGCTTTCCTTTCTACTTTATCTAGGAGTGCGGTGTGAGAGGATCCTCCCCACACATGTGAACAATACTCAATACAAGGACGCACTGTGCCCCTGTACAGAGCAAGTGGCTGCGCAGGGGTGAAGAACCCCTTGAGGCGATTGAGCACACCCAGCTTCCGAGAGGCTGCCTTAGCGAGACTGGTAATATGGTCTTTCCAAGTGAGAGCAGAAGAAAAAGAAACACCGAAAATATTGAGGGAAGATGAAGGGTTGATTTATGTATTGTTGAAGAATAAGGGATAGTCCTCTGGAGGTTCCTGAGGGGTAGTAAGATGGATAAATTGAGTTTTGGAAGCATTAAATGTAACAAGGTTTTCTCTACCCCAATTGGAAATAGTAGCTAGATCAGAAGATAAGCATTTTATGGCTTCATTACCTTTACTTCTGAGTGACTGCTGGCTGGGGCGTTCTGGAAAAAACTAATTCAGTGGTATAAAGTAGAATCGTCTGCATATGAATGGATGGGACTAGATGTACAGTTGAGAAGATCATTTATGAAAATTAGAAAGAGATTAAGAGATAGCACAGAACCATGAGGAACACCGGAGTTGATAGGATGAGGACGTGAGCGATGGCCGTCCACAACCGCAGCTATGGAACAGCCGGAAAGGAAATTAGAGACAAAGGCACAGATGGAGGGACAGAAACCGAAGGAGGACAGTTTGGAAATTAAAGATTTGTGCCAGACCCTATCGAAGGCCTTCGATATGTCTAGTGCAACAGAAAAAGTCTCACCGAAGTCCCGAAAGTTGGATGACCAAGAGGTAGTAAGATATGAAAGAAGATCACCAGTAGAGCGACCCTTAACCCGTACAGCCCCAGCGACGCGTCTGACAAGTCGGCGATGTATGTAACGCACAGCCCCAGAGACGCGCCTGACGCGTCACCCTAATTGCGCCGACCGTAACCTCAGGTGTAGCCACTCAAGAGGGCTCAGATTTGTATGGGAACTGTGTACGTATCCCACGCAACCGTGCCGATGGTTGAAAACTCTCAAAGTCCACGTGCGTGCGCGTGAGCGCGCAATAACCTGTTTTTTTGGGGTAATTGCCTTCAATTTTTTACTCTTGTAAAATACGTTTTCGGGGGCTCTGTAGGACCATTTTTTAAGCTTTTTGAGCGGTGTTTCGTGGTTTTTCCTTCATTCGTAACCCATTCGCTATTGTTTCTGGAATAAAACCATTTTTTGAAAACCGGCCGGGTTCTGGTGAACAAACATTACAAAACTAGCCGGGGCTCCACGGGTTAAGGAAGCCATACTGGCGATCTGAGAGCAGATTATGAGAAGAGAAATGCTTAAGAAATTTGGAAGCAAGAATAGTTTCAAAAACTTTAGAGATACAAGAGATGAGAGCAATTGGACGATAGTTGGAGGGTTGAGAGCGGTCACCCTTCTTTGGGACAGGTTGAATGAGAGCAAACTTCCAGCAAGAAGAAAAGACGTTAGAGGAGAGACAGAGACGAAAGAGTTTGCCTAGGCAAGGGGTCAGCACGGAAGCACAGTTTTTAAGTATAACACGAGGAACACCGTCCGGACCATACGTCTTCTTTGTATTAAGCCCAGAGAGGGTTGAAAGTACACCCTTTGAAGAGATTAGGATATTAGGCATAAGTAGAAGAGAGGTGGCTGGAGAGGGAGGAATAGCACCGGAATCATCCAAGGTAGAGTTTCTGGCAAAAGTTTGAGCAAAGAGTTCAGCTTTGTCAGAGGAAGAAGTGATGGTTGTGCCATCAGAGTGGAAAAGGAGAGGGAAATATGAGGAAGAACAATTGTTGGAGAGTTTTTGGCTAGATGCCAGAAAGCTTGGGAAGCGCTAGAGTTGGATAGTTCAGTGCATTTAATATTGATGAAAGTGCTTGGTAAGTCGAAGAACAGATTTGGCTTGATTCCGGGCAGAAACATAGGAAGAATGAGATTCTTGAGTTTTAAGGCGTCGGTACCATTTTTATGCTTCCTCCTTGTTGTGGACAGCAGTAGAACAAGCATGAGTAAACCAAGATTTGTTTGCATTAGACTGAGAGAAAGAAAATGGAATGTACACTTCCATGCTCGAGAGGATTACCTCGGTAATGCGCAGCACTCTGAGGGTCCGAGGGGCCAAGGGGCCGAGGGTTCTCGGGCACGGAAGTAGAAGTCATTCCATGGGAAATCAAAGAAGTACTGCCGGAGAGCCTCCCAGTCGGCAGCGCCAAAGTGCCACAAGCGGCGCCGGCTGGGAGGATCGGATGGCCGTACTGAAGAAACATCTCTTCATCTCTCTGACTGCAGATTCGACATCGTTGTTCCACCACCAGGAAAACTTATGTCTAGGTGGCCCCTTTGTTTTGCCACAGACTTTGTCTGTGGTATCGAGGAGGCTGCGCTCTATAAAGTTCCATTTGGTATCAACATCTGGCCTAACGCCCATTCTCCTTTCGATTTCCATCATTTCGTTGTGGAATCTGTCTCTGTACTCCTCTTTTTCCAACAACCACACTTTTCTTTTTGGCAAATAAACTTACTTTCTAACAGGAACTCTACCTAGGCACATATCACATACTAGGAGCTTGTGTTAGGGGATCCATTCTTCACCTGGTATGATCTTAACGTCTCTAACCCATTTCCTGTCAGATTTTCTGATAAGGAAGTAGTCTATCTGGCTACTGGAGCCACCTGATTCATTTATTGTCAGATGGCTTATGCTCTTCCTAAACATAGTATTACACATCACCATCCCTGTGGTAGTACAGTGCTCCAGTATAAATTCGCCTCCCAGGTTCCTACGGCCATAACCCTGTCCACCGTGCACACCCTCATATCCATCGGGGCCTGCCCTGACATGTCCATTCAAGTCTCCTCCCTCAATTACTACCTCCACTTCCTTGCATCCGACAACCATCCCTAGTAATTCATTCCAGAACCGTTCTTTATCTGTAGCTAAGCCTGCTTGGGGGGCATATGCTGATATAACATCTATGACTCTCGCCCCGACTTTCAATTTTAGTAAAATCAGTCTTTCATTAAACCTTTTAACTTCTATAACACAATCTGCCCACCTCTCTACCACCAGGAAACCCACCCCTCCTGTACCATGTTCATTTCCCTTCCATATAAACTTAAAGCGTTCATTTTTACCCGTAATCCACAACGCACTCCCACCCTTTCCACCGGATTTCCTGGGCACAACATACATCAACTCGTCGTCTCTCTAGCATCTTAGCAATCTCACCTGTATGGGAATCGAGAGAATGACTAAGAGGGTGTACGAGAGCGAGGGAGAGGTAAACCGAAAGAGAGGTGGAAGGATGGAGTGAATAAGTATATGGATGAAGGCGGTGCTTGTTGAGAGAAGGGGCGTCGACTGACTGGGGACAGAGGTGCATGGTGGTATTTCGTTCATGGTTACCCCTTCAGGGATCACGGCGTCAGGCAATAGATAGATAGATAGATTGACATATTACAAGCTTATACCTATTATTGTAAGAGCTCCAGTGCGTCACTCTCGCCCAGAAAAGCCCCAGAACCACCAACCTCACCCTAAAAACGCAAACCTCACCCCCGAGGCGCCTACCACCAGACAGCATGAAGTAGAGAGTGAGCGAGCCTTTCTTACCCTCACCCCTACCAACGGAAAAGTATTCGGAAAAAAGAGACATTACCACAGCCGACCAGAATTAAGCAAAACAAACATTCCCTCACTTTTTAGTCCGTTATAGGTAGTCCCAATGCTACCACCTCAGTGAGGCCCAATGCTCAGAGAACTAGGTTCGACGCTAGTGATATCCCAGTGAGGGTCGAGGCTCTAAGCTAGTAATACACCAGTTGTTGTATCCTTAATTGAAGCGGTTTGAGACCTTCCAGGAATAAGATAATTAAATTATGCAGTTCGAAACGTTCCAAAAAGATTTTTGTTTCTTCTGTGTGAGTGAGGAAGATAACAGGCAGAACTGCCTGTAGCGAGTGCCTCCCCCAGAGTTGAAAGAGTGACAGACAGGGCCAAAGCCAAGGGACATTTGAGCCAAAATGCCTGGACTCGTGGGGTTTGAAGCAATTTAAGTCATAGGAAGAGGGAAAGACTGATTCTGGGAGAGAGTTCCACATCTCAGCTGTTGAATTGAAAGAAGACTGATAATATTGTTTCACTCTTGGGTTGGAGAGTTGCACAGAATAGGGGTGAGATTGTGTTGCAAGATGGGTGCTACATGCTCTACAAAGAAGGAGTGGTATACACTGAGAGAGCTCTGAGGAACAGTGATTATTGTAATAGCGGTAGAAGTGTGAGAGAGATGCAACATTGTGGCGAAGAGATTGACGGTACTGCCAATTACCTAGAGGTTGGCAGACTGGGAGACTAAGCGTCACATTTTTCCTTTACCCCTCAACTTTCCTTTCATAATTACTGAGGAGCACAACCAGCCTTATGAGGGCTGCAGCCCAGTAGGCTGTTGACAAATAGCTCATTCTCTCTCTCTACTGAGGAGCACAGGGCATTGGATGGGGCTTTGGTTTCCTGGGCATTTCCGCACCCTCCTCAGTTTCCCGCTTTAGAGTGGCTTCGGTCACCTGGGCTTCATTAGAGGTCAGCAGGGAGGGTTCTGTGGGGGCGCTCAGTTATGGACTTGGCCTTGCTCAGGACCTTGGGGCTGCTCAGCCTGGGCAACAGCAACAACAACAACTGGGAGCAGTACATTGTGTCTAATAACTTTGCCATATTGCATTACTAACTCCCTGGGTTATGTTATGAATTATCCTTACGTAATGCTGTGAGGTGCCATTGGCTGTGGCATGGACGGTAGTGCATCTGGTTGATGATCAGAAGAGTCGACAGTTTGATCCCAGGCCGTGCCACTGGTAGATGCCAACAGTTTTGACAGCTTGGTATAGCGATTCGATTCGTGGCATATGTCCAGTCAAGTCCCAGTAAGAAGGGCACGCCCTAGCCCTATTTATCAAGGGACTGCACAGTTTTCAAAACTGCATCAATGCTGTGAAGTGCAAATGGTAGATGACTGCAATACATTATCAAACATAGATGCATTCCGTTGCCAACACATTGGCCACTGAATGTTTATGCCAATGTATAAGATCTAATATATTAATTTCACTCCCAACACCAAACACCTCCCAATGAAACTAATGAAAGCATGTGATCCTACCGGGATTCAAACCTGGGTTATCACATAGGCCTACAGATCTTAAGCACTCAAACCATTACACCATCAAGACAGTTATGTTAAGTACATGACTATGACTTTTTATCCAGGGTTTGAATACTGGATATCAATCTAATCATTTAATCAAATCACACTGCACACTGAATACTAATAGGGAAGTAAATTATATTGTGTGTGATGGAAGTAGGAAAAATAGATATAAAGACACACATATTTTTTAATATTTATTACAGAAAATATATGATAAAATACAAGCCCACTAACATCTGGGTAGCACGGTTCTTCATAAATAAATTAAATACAGTATTATCCAAATCAATAGTAAAAAATCAAATACAAGTACAGTACACATACATTCAGTGTATTGCCTTAACAATGAAAGAAGACAATTAACAGGAATACAAATTGCTAGCACATAATAATAAATAAAACAAAAAAATGTAAATAAAAATATACAGTATTTTAAATGTGGATTATATTGGGGCTCTGTCACCCACAGCTATGGGGTATATACATACACCCATACATAAATTAGTCCATTGGGTGACGATGGTCCTCTTCAGAGTGAGGTTTGGCATCCTCTACCCAACCTAAACCGTTAGTGTCTGTTTATTTTCCTGTACTATTTTTCCAACTTTGTGGATGGGAGGCTGGGTATCCTCGTCCCATTGAAAAATGCACCTATTTGATGAGAACGAGAAATGGTCAAAGGAACGCAGAAGTTGTCCTGGACCGCAAGAATTGGAATTTCAAATGTTATTATTGTCCAGGCTCTGTCTCGATTCGGCCATCCCAGCTATGGGGTATGTGCCTGAGTATATACATACATTAGTCCAATAATCTATTTGTACATAATTATAATAATTACACAGTGCATCCTTGTATTTAGCAGGTTCTACATTTATTTTAGTAAGCGTTGTTTCCACATAGCGATTTTGATAAGTTGTTTTGACTTTATATTGTCTTTGACCCTGTTTTGGTTTGCTTTGTTTGCAAGTTTTAAATTGTAATTAGTTATTATCGAACATCACAAGGGGAGGGGGGTTCTGGAACCATAATGAATTATACTATGCCAGGTGTGTTTGGAACCATAATGAATTATACTATGCCAGGTGTGTTTGGAACCATAATGAATTATACTATGCCAGGTGTGTTTGGAACCATAATGAATTATACTATGCCAGGTGTGTTTGTATTAAACAAATTTGGGAAAAATAGTGGAGCATATCTGTGACGTAACCTACCCCACCCTCCATAATATGGCAGGACGTGATCCACCAGGACAGCACCAACCATATGAATGACAAGAAACAATAAACACCAACCATAAAATAGTGGAGCATATCTGTGACGTAACCTACCCCACCCTCCATAATATGGCAGGACGTGATCCACCAGGACAGCACCAACCATATGAATGACAAGAAACAATAAACACCAACCATAAAATAGTGGAGCATATCTGTGACGTAACCTACCCCACCCTCCATAATATGGCAGGACGTGATCCACCAGGACAGCACCAACCATATGAATGACAAGAAACAATAAACACCAACCATAAAATACTTACACATATAACAGTGCACTATCATCATGTTCAAGGAATTAGTCAGTTTGGGAAGTACGGGACGTTCTGGTAAATTTTACTAAATTCTGTATGAATAAAGAAACTACAATTGGTATCAAAATTTATAATAAGGTAATTTGCAATTTGAAAAGATATCTATAATAGTACAACAAATATGCAGCACTCACTAACGATGGTGCTATTGGGTAGGTACAGTTGGTCAAGGATGAAAGTATACAGTTTTTCGTCTGCTATAGCCACACATAGTTTGTCATGTTGGCAGCCCTGGTAGCCATATCTCAGAGCCCGCCCACCTTATACAGGGTGTTTAGAAACGTGTTCCTGGACTTATATAAATAAATAAATACAAATCACAAGTAAAGCCTCATTATGCTTCGAAGACTGACTCATAAAGCAATGGCGCTCGCAAGATGAGTAAACTTGCGGGGTCATTACCCTATTGAACACACAGGCTTCCTTACGTCCACGTTTAGGAATTAGATTTTTGTGTATCTATAGTAGACGAATATGGAGTGGCTATAAAAGATATAACGATATACACTTAACATTATAACATTCATAATAAATAATGAGTAGAAAGAGGAATCTAATAATACTTGTTAATTAATAAGTAGGTAAATATTGATATTTCACTTTCATCCCCAAGACTGGATTATATGTGATCCAAAGGGCAATGAAACGGAGGCGAGCGCCGGTTTGGGCTAGTGGAAAGGCTGTCATGGCTGCCAACATGACAAACCATGTGTGGCTATAGCAGACGAAAAACTGTATACTTTCATCCTTGACCAACTGTACCTGTAAGCATAGCATGCCTTAAGTGACCCCTATCAATTACTACCCTACAAATAACTTACATTTATTGTACAAAAGCAAGCAATTGATATTATCGACAATGAATAGATACAATATAATAAAGACAAATAATTGCAAAATATGAAGAAGCAACGACAGATTTAAACAAATAGTATTATTTTAACAAGAACAATTAATTAAATAGATTAATAATAACAATAGTAAAAGATAAATAAATACTACATACAGACAAAAAGTAAGCAGAGATTATACAAGAAACTTCAAGTTAATAATGCTTGATTCAAATTATTGATATCAAATTTTAAGTCACAATAATTTACCTTAAAAAGCTTAAATTTATGCAACAATTTAATTGCAACAAAACCTCTGTCTAGCTAACGTAACACCGATATTCAAAAAAGGCAGCAAATCCCTACCCAGTAACTATCGTCCAATTAGCTTAACCTCAGTTGTATGTAAAATGCTAGAAACGGTCATACGAGACAGACTCGTAAATCACTTAGAGGAAAATAACATACTTAAAGATACTCAACACGGCTTTCGTAAAAAACGTTCCTGTTTAACAAACCTCTTAGACTTCTTCCACGATATCCTCAACCTCTACGATGAGAGTAAAGCTGTAGATATTATATACCTTGATTTTCAAAAGGCCTTTGACAAAGTTCCCCACAAACGTTTACTGCTAAAACTAAAAGCGCATGGAATACAAGACGGTGTGTTGAAATGGATAGAAAATTGGCTCAGCAACAGAAAGCAAAGGGTAGTCATAAACGGTAAGGCATCTAAATGGACCAATGTAAGTAGCGGGGTACCCCAGGGATCGGTACTAGGACCAATTCTCTTTCTAATTTACATCAACGACATAGATGAGGGTCTCACCTGCACAATCTCAAAATTTGCTGACGATACAAAAATTGCAAATAGCGTACTCTCAAAAGAACAAGTTGACGATATGCAACACAATCTAGATAAATTGTCATGTTGGGCCCAAATTTGGCAAATGAGTTTCAATGCGGATAAATGTAAAGTACTACATGTCGGATACCTAAATGAGAAAGCAAACTATTCGATGAATGGCACTCAGCTTAAGAATGTAAACAGAGAAACTGATCTGGGAGTAACAATATCGAGTAACCTAAAACCGAGTCAACAATGTTCAGAAGTTGTTAAGAAGGCAAACAAAATAATTGGCTTTATAGGCAGGTCATTTGAGCATAAATCCAAAGAAGTTATCCTAACCCTTTACAATTCCTTAGTCCGCCCTCTTCTGGAATACTGCGTTCAATCCTGGTGCCCTTATTACCAAAAAGATATAAACAAGCTAGAACGAGTTCAACGTAGAGTTACCAAAATGATACCTAGCCTAAAGAACAAACCATACGAAGAGCGTCTTAGAGAATTAAATCTATTTCCTTTAACCCAGCGCAGATTAAGAGGCGACTTAATTCAAGTGTTCAAAATCATCAAAGGCATCGACAATATGAACTGTAGTAAGTACTTCACTATCGACCAATCTAATTACACGCGGGGAAACGGTTGCAAAATTATTGGTAAATCTTTTAACTCGCACGAATCTAAGAATTTCTTCTTCAATCAAGTTGTCAACTTGTGGAATGGGCTTCCCCGAGACGTTATAGACTGCAGCACCGTTGATTCATTTAAATTCCGCCTAGACAAATATCTCGCATCAAACCCGCGACTGACTGCGTTTGTAAATGAATAACTTTATCCTCCCCTCAGTTACTAACCCATATGTCCCCTACTAACTTCCTAGTCCTGCCACGTTAGTGGCAGGGCAGTAGTTCCCTTTCCAATGTTCCCTTACCCACTCTAAACCACTGTTTGGACACTTGATCCTCAGTGTTTTGGAGGACAAGCAACCTAGAAGGGTCACTAGATCTGTTGTTGCTTGATTTCCTTTGTACTCCTTTGTACTAAGAGTCTGTATTTCAACCTAGCTCTAGCCGAAAGTCTTCCGCTCTAGTAAAAATGTTCATCCATATACTTCCTCAATTCATCCTTCCACCTATCTTTCGGTTTACCTCTCCCTCTCTGTCCTTCCACCTCGCTCTCGTACACCCTCTTAGTCATTCTCTCGCTTCCCATACGTTCCATATGGCCATATGAAGATGGTTCATCTTCAAGGTGTTCCTTTTCACACTGTACAGCATGTCTACCTCCACACCACACATCCTTCTTACTTTCTCATTCGTCTTTCTATCCCTCTATGTAACTATGCACTCACTTCTTAAGTAACTCATTTCCACTCCTCTCACTCTTGGTCTGAGTCTCTCCACCAACGTCCATGCTTCGCTTCCGTAAGTCAGTGTCGGGATTACCACACTGTCATGCAAGGACTTCTTCACTACCATACTGACCACCCTATTTCTTGTTACTGCTTTCAGCGTTCCTACAAACCTCTTTCCCTGTTGCACCCTCTCCCGCACTTCTTCATCCATAGTCCCATCTGTACTCAACACACTGCCCAGATAATCAAATGAGCTGACAATCTCCATAGCCTGACCGTTCAACTTCACCTCACACTCTGTGGCTTCACCCATTTCGAAGACCATAACCTTGCTCTTCCCCGCATTGACTTTCAGATTCCGTTTTTCGCACACTGTTCCAAACACATTTACCAGACCCTGCAACTCCCATTCATTATCGCTCATCAGAACTGTATCATCAGCAAACAGCAGTACAGGTAGCTTCCACTCTTTCTTTCCCTTATCAGCGATACACCAACATCCACTACGCTTCCTTGTATTTCTTTCATGACTCCATCCATATATACAGTAAACAACAACGGGGACATCACACACCCCTATTTCAACCAAACATTCAGATAAAAGAACTCGCTCTGCTCATTCTCCCCATGTACTGCCGCCTTTGCACCCTCATACATGCTCTTCACTGCTTTCAGCAACTTGCCATCTACTCCGTATATTCTAAGTAATTTTCACATACCTTCTCTATCCCATGTTATGTGGCTATAAATTGTAAGTTTAAATTGATAAAAACTTTGATTTTAAAAATGGGTCTTGACACTAAGAAATTTAATCAAATTATATGTTAATCCTAGTTCACAAATTCATAATAAGCAAGTTCTTATGTCCACCATAAACTCATAAATTAAGAGGACAGAATGTACCTAACATATTCTCACTACCAATGTTTCATTGGACACCACTGGTGGGTGCCTCCGAGTAGCGACAGAACTACGATTGGCGACATCAACAATACTCAACACCTAGGCATTGCACAGTATATCATAATTTGCATTACATTTTATAATGGGTGCTGGTTATAATGTAAAACTTGCGAAATCAAGAAACAAAATCAGAGATAATACAATATACAGACAATATAACTGATTAATTTTTTTTTTTTTTTTTTTTTTTTTTTTTTTCATGGCCCCTGGGCCATGCAAAATCTCAGTCCTCTACCTCCCCTCCTTCCCCACTTTCCTCCTCTCCTTCAGTTATCACCTATTTTCCCTGTTATTCCCTTATTCTGAGGTATATTTTCGTGCTAACATTAGAAATCCGGTTGCAGGGTGTGGTCATCACTGATAGCAAGCGAATGCAAGAGAGAGAGAGAGAGAGAGTATCGATCGACTGTGTCTCAGTGGCCTTGGGGGAAATTGGCGGGAAAGCAGCTTGCCTCACCGATACATTATACAACTCGCGGGCTATATCTCCGATTTTGACCATCCAAACGCTGTTTTCACTCGTTTTATTGTTGTTTCAGGTTAATACCTTTATAATCAACCCATAATAGGCGCATATGGATAAGTATTAACCCTTCAAACTCGGATGGTACACGTGTGTACCATTATGTTTTGCCCCCAGGAACCCGGGTGGTACAACATTGTACCATTGCTTGAAAGCCTGTGAGCTTCGTGTGCGAGGCGTCGGTCCGACGCATGTAAACAACAGCCGGCTGGACCGACGCCCCGCATCTCCGGCCACAAGAAGGAGAGCGTCGCTTGTTCGTGTGTGCCTGTATGTTGTTGTTAAGTATCGAAACGTAGTGTAAAGTGGCTGTTTTGGCCAAAAAGTTATCTCCAATGAAATCATCATCACAAATCAAGCACTTGACTTAGAGAGCTCTACTTAACGCCATTCTACAGGTAAATAACACAGCTACGCTTGGGATGCGCGGGAATGCGGGAAGCAGTCCGCATAACAATGATACGGTAGCCTAGCCTAGACGTTTTTCGGCCAAAACAGCCGGATTTCGGGGAATATTTATGTAATGCGTAGCCTGGGCGGGAGGGTTAATGCTATAAAATGGTACAATGAATATTTTAGTGACGGAAACAACTCAAATACATGCGCACAGGGAGAGGTGTCTAATTACCCCCATGCACACTTCAGAGGTTAATTAATAAATTATTAACACCTAACGAGCGGCCCAGGCGGTAAATAATATGTACCGCCCAGCGGGGTGTTTTTACCCAAAATAGGGTTGTTTACGTGATCATTTTCATGCCTAAATAAGACCAAGAGCGTAAAACAAGAATCTATCCCTGAAAGGGCATAAACAGAGCTTTCCAATGACACCCCAACGATCCTTGTACGACCGCTAGTTTTCTTGCAACAATCGCGCAACACGAGTGCAAAAACCATGTAATTCGGTACTTTCCCTACATAATTCCCTGTGTAGCGAGTGCGAGAGGGTGGAGGAGGGTGGGATTCATGTCAGTTGGTCCACCGCTGTGGTCTGGAGCAGTCATACGCTCGCTACTCTCCTCCCGCCACTTATCTCTCTCTCTCAGCAACATTACGTGCTGAAAATGGCACACGACTTATGTTGTGAGCCGCCACATAGTCCAAATTTCTTTCACTCGACATATGTTGCATGCCGCCAGTTAAGGGTTAAACATTTTTTTTTTTTTTTTTTTTTAACAACACCGGATGTCGACGGTATACAGTAGGTCCATACTACATAACGGTAGTTGTGCAGGGGACCATTGTCAACAATATTCAAAGCTACTTGCAGGTGGTGGTGGTGGTGGTGTTGTTGTTGTTGTAAATGCGGTCGTTTGGGAGAGTGCCATGGGACACTTGGACTAGATAATAGTCAGTCAGGTGCCTGGCCTGGGGAGCCGGTGGTAATGAAGGGTGCGCCTGGAAGCATGGTAGGCGGGCTTGTGGTGGCGGCTCCGCTGCGGGTATGCCTGCGGAAATAGGAGGCCCTCCGGGAGATCTGTGACCTGGGAATCTTTTGCTGGAGACCACAAATGGGCTTGGGTCTCTGGGCAATTCACCTGGATGTCATAGATGTGTGTGATTTTGTGCTTTGTTTTGTATTTCTGATGCATTGTGATGTGCCTGTTCAGGATATGTCTTGACCCCCCCCCCTCCTCCCCCACCAACTAAATTGAACAAACTGGTTAGTGCCAGAGTATACTGTATTTACATTTACATATACTGTATTTACTGTACACATACATAGTATAACTATAATATAATAATATAGTAAACTCCCTTTTATTAATAATGCAAATATCCAACAAATTCAGTTAACAAAAGTATTTGCTATCCAGATTTTTCACTAGTTTTGACCTATTTTAGCCTCTCTGGGTGCTTAATTGAATCA
This sequence comes from Paralithodes platypus, assembly GCA_032716605.1. NCBI lineage: Eukaryota > Metazoa > Arthropoda > Malacostraca > Decapoda > Lithodidae > Paralithodes > Paralithodes platypus. The sequence goes on along the minus strand of CM064509.1, from coordinate 16,623,942 downwards.
ATACAACCCCTCTAAAATATACATTCCTTGAATTAGATGATAATTTGAAGTTAAAACAGCCTATAAATGGTTTTAAATTAATTGAAAATAGAAAATTTAGTAATTTGTACACATATTTAGCTCTACAGTATATAGAGGGACTCTCGTTATCCATAAAAATCGTTTATCCAAAATGTCAAAAGACTCATGATTTTTGGATAAAGGGAGTTTACTGTACTGTGAAGAATATAAATATTCCATAACAGAATTTAGTTCTGGTGTTGGTGACCTTTTGTTTGGGTCTGCTGATGTTCTCACCTCCACCTCCACCTCACCATCTAAAACAATTATGATTGTTGTTAGTCTAGTGTTTTTTACAGTTGCCTAGGCATGCACCTGGTATAATTTCTGTTGAGGCCAAGCTAAATTTCACTAACAAATTGTAAAATTACATACACACATTTCATAGAATTGACTATTACCGGTAGCTTAAATATATGTTCTGACACAATCACACCCACACTGTAAGCTTGGCTTGGTCGTTTTTTAAAGGAAAATACCATCTTCAACATTATCTGGGTTACTTTGTGTGAGGAAAATGAGACTATGCATATAATACAGGAGTTCAGCAACACTTTATCTACCTCTCTATTATGCCTTTTGCCCCAAAAGGGGTGAACATAAATGAACCGCCTTTAACACTCAAGCCACGGCTCTCGACTTAAGTCGGGTTAGAGAACCATTGCCTAAACAGCGGGTCCCGACTTAAGTCACAAAAGATGTTGAGCACATTATTGGCTCTGAGAGAGCGTCCACGCAGTGGGAGGACCGCAGGTGGGCTCTGACCGCTTGGCCTGGGCCTAGCGAACCCCTATTGCGAACTTTCTCTACCACTGCTTACCTCCTTCTCTCTGTATATCCTACTATTAATTAACTGCCCTTCCCCTTGACGTTGATTTCAAATATCCGTCACTGTATTATACAGCGAGCTCTCAGAGATATTATATGTACTTAATTAGGCATTTTGGATCAGAGGGTTATCCAATTAGGCTTGGGGAGGTTTGACATACTCATCGTGTTGCCCCAACCTAATTTTCTTGGGTGTCTACCAGGTTAGCCGATGCTAGACTGGGGAGAGGCTATCAGGTTGCAGTTTCCTATGAGCATAGACTTCGTTGAGCCTATGCAACTGTACCGGATACCTGCGGAGGCCTAGGTAATTTTCTTGTCTGTGTACCTTAGAGCCTAGCACTGTGTTGGCATGAGGGCGTTGGCCTAGTCCACCCAGCACTGTGCTAGCTCGTTAGCTTTTGACTTAGGAGGGTCGCCAGGAGAGAACCAGGTACACGTGACCTGGATCTCTCAAGAGAGCACCCCGTCATTTAATGTAACTAGGCGCACAGACTTGAGAACGACACTAGGCTACCGAGCAGGTGGCTCGGCCCAGGTAGCTTAGCCTACGACTCCCCTGCTAGACTTCGTCCACCTGGCAGACCCCCGATTAGGGTTTATAATCTCATTGTGTATATGTGTGCAGCATTATTGCCCCTTATGTTTATAGTAAGTCATGATTGTTGCTGAGAGACCCAACCAGAGCAGGCTAGTGCCTGGTGGGAGAAAGCACATCTTTTTGTGGTTAGAATTTAGACTGCCGACTGTTTTATAATTACACCTGTGCCAGATAACACTGTATGTCCCTACACTATATATGTTCCCACAGTAATAATACACAGTTCAGAATCCGATACGTACTTCTTAGTTGCATCTGACTTTTGCAGAAGATTCCGGCATGATGATTTAGGACTTTCTTTGTTTCACTTTCTCTCAGACAGGAGTGACAGTTTACTGATTATTTAAAGTAACGTTAATTATCCTTCTTCTAGTTTGCGCTATCTATCTTTTTCCTTGTATACCTTAATAAAGTAATCGTATGTTGTATGAGTATAGGCTGCTTCAGTGATCATCAGCCTATAGTGTGCACCTTTTACCGAGTCATAGGATACCTCGTTGTCCAGGCACGACTCAGGGCGGTATAGGTGTTTTGTTCTCCAGTGGTTAAGGCAGGGGTTGGAACTAGTGTTACCGTTGTTGCATTTAGCCTTATCTTATATATATTTTTTCTAGCTATGCTTACACGATATCATGCAGCTTAGGAAGGATCTATGACAACTAAAAGGGTTAAATAAGCTAGTTTGAAGCCATATCATTGCTAGAGGTTCTTCCTAAGCTTAATAAACTCGCTTAATAGTAGTCAAAATATAATTGAAAGGATAATTGAAAGTTCTCATACAAACCACCTGGTATTCGAACCCTGGACCTAGTGATCAACAGGCACTCGTGCTAACCGCTACACCACACTGGCCATACAAGAGGTCTTGCAACCTGGCAACAATTGTTACCCAGGATCTGTCTAGGTAGACGTCTTTTAAACTTCGCCTAGATAAATATCTTGCCTCGAACCCGCGACTGACTGCGTTTGTAAATGAATAACTTTATTTTATTCCCCCCTCAGATTCATCAAGGATTATTGCGTATATATATTACTAAGACGTTAGTATCTTTTTCCCAGATATACGAAAGCTCACTTATAACAGTGTTATGTTACTAACCCATCTGTCCCCTACTAACTTCCTAATCCTGCCACGGACATTAGTTCCAGGGCAGTAGTTCCCTTCCTAATTTTCCCTTACCCACTCTTAACCACTGTTCGGACACTAAGCTTGATCCTCAGTGTTTTGGAGGACAAGCAGCCTATAGGGGTCACTAGACCTGTTGTTGCTTGATTTCCTTTGTACTCCTTTATACATCCATCCACCCATAGACATTCTCCCACAAGATACCCCCTATCAGTGACGTATAGAGGCAGCTCCCAGTCCGTGGGAAATCATATCTTTAAGGGGAGATCTCCACTTGAGGGATTTTTTTCTTGACCCCTTTCTCCCTCATGTTTAGCCCCATTGCTTTTGATATTATAAAACGTTTGCCCCATTAGTTTAGCGATTTTAAGAACTTTCACCCCATATTAAGACCTTTTGTGCAATTCAGGTGTCGATTTTATCCTGGCGAGCGATAGCGAGCGATTTAAGAGGAACCGGCCTTCGGCCGGGACATTTTTCTACCGAAAAATTTACAAATTTATCTTGAAAGGGACTCAAAGGGGTGTAATTTTAAGCTTGATGGAGGTCTAGGGAACAAACTAAATACCTCCCCTTAACCCATTTGTAGCGGGGGTGGACTTAAGTCCGGCTCCAATTTGCAGCAAGTTAGGAGCATTATTAAGGCTTTTAAAGGGTTAAAATCGAGTGCAAATGGGCGGGAGCACAGCGGGCCAGACAGCCGACTCCCAGGGCTTACGGCCGCTCACTGACTCATGCTCCCTCTGTTCTCGAGAGGCCGGCAGCGTTGCCAGTAGTGAGCGTAGTGGGAAAAAATTTGCCGCTATATGCTAAACTCCCATGTTGGTGGTAACACTGCCTGAGAACGACGAGTGCTACGTAGCTCGTTCTTGTCTCATTTTGAAGCTTTTAGTGCCTAGTTTTTTGCTGAATACATTTCTTTTCATGCAGATACTTGATTTATCATTCAGGAGGGCCTGAATATGCCCAAATAAGCCCAACACCTTCCGCTCGACAAGGGTTAAGGGGGGTCACCGGCTTTTTTTATCTTTCTCTCCTTTTCTCTCTTTCCCTGGCTTGTATCCATTCGGCCCCATTCAGCCAACTGTTTCAATACGTTTATCCCCATCCAGGCATCGATTTCTTCCTGGCGAGCGATAGCGAGACAGCATTGTATGAAGAAATCCGGCTTCGCCGGAGAAATTTTTCTATCAAAAAATGTACAAATTTAGCCTGCTGTCAAAAAAAAAAAAAAAAAATACATATAGGCCTATGCTGGCTCGCTCCCGCTCGCCAGGAAAATATTGACACCTGGATGGGGGTAAATGTCTTAAAACAGTAGGCTGAATGGGCTGAATGGAGCTGAATGGATACAAGCTAAAGAGAGAGGGAGAGGATGAGAGAGACAAAAAGCGAGGTGGGCTCCTTTAAATCAAGTAATGCAACTTTAGAAAAAACTCATACAAACCACCCGGGATTCATACATCATACAAACCACCCGGGATTCATACATCATACAAACCACCCGGGATTCATACATCATACAAACCACCCGGGATTCATACATCATACAAACCACCCGGGATTCATACATCATACAAACCACCCGGGATTCATACATCATACAAACCACCCGGGATTCATACATCATACAAACCACCCGGGATTCATACATCATACAAACCACCCGGGATTCGAAACCTGGGGAGGGTCTACGGTTCGAATCCCGGGTGGTTTGTATGAGGTTTTTCTCAAGTGGCATTACTTGATTTAACCCCATCTGTACCGGCGACATATTTTTGATTTGATTTCACCTATATTTAGACGTGTTTATGAAGCTTAGGAAGGATATATTATAGCTGACATGATTAATTGAGATAGTCTGTAGCCTTTTAATGAGTAGACGGCCTTCCTAAGCTGTACAAAATCGTCTAATAGTCGCCAGAATATAATGAAAAGTACATCACCGGTATAGAAGGGGTTAAATATTATAGTTGAAAGGGTTAACCCCTTCTGTACCGGTGACGTCTTTCTAATTTTATTCTAGCTATATTTTGGCATTGTAGTGCAGTTTACGAAGGATCTGTGGCAGTGGAAAGGGTTAAGTGAGAAAGGCCTACAGCAATTAACAGTCTTCGAACTATCTCACTTAACCCTTTCTACTGCCACAGATCCTTCGTAAACTGCACTAAAATGTCTAAATATAGTTAGAATACAATTAGAAAGACGTCACCGGTACAGAAGGGGTTAATGGTGCGAAAAGTGACAATGGATTCCTGTTGGTGTTTACGAAGGCTGTCTCTATAACGGCGAGGGTTCGAGCCCCGCTGACGGTACCGGAAGGTCGGCTGATGAAAGGTGAAGGGGTCAAAGCCAGGACCTGTCCGGGTGTTTTTCCTGGTTTCACTTTGTAGCCAGGATGAGAGGGAGGGAGTGTGTGTGTGTGTGTGTGTGTGTGTGTGTGTGTGTGTGTGAGAGAGAGAGGGAGGAGTGAGTGTGTGTGTGAGGGGGTGGGGAGGGAGCAATGAAAGTGAGTGAGTGTGTGTGTGTTTGTATGGGTGTGTGTACCAGAGAGAGAGAGAGAGAGGGAGGAATGAGACTGAGAGAGAGTGAGTTAGTGTGAGAGAGATTGAATGTGTGCAAACTGTGTCAACTTATAAGAACTTTTGAGTCATTAAGATTAGTTAAAAGCGTATAATAATGGATGGGGAGAGAGAGAGAGAGAGGGGAGGGGAAGTGAATATGTGTGTGTGTGAACTTTAAGAACTGTTGTATCATTCGGATTAGTTAGAAGAAGCGTATAATAATAATAGACGAGAAGAAGAAGAACAGAGAGAGAGAGAGAGAGAAAACAAAAAGTGAATGTGTGTGTGAACTTTAAGAACTGTCGAATCATTAGGATTAGTTAGAAGCGTATGCTAATTGACAAGAAGAATAACACACACAGAGAAAGAGAGAGTGTGTGTGTGAATGTGTGTGTGAACTTTAAGAACTGGAATAATTAGGATTAGCTAGAAGCGTATATTAATAGACGAGAAGAAGAACACCGAGAGAGAGAGAGAGAGAGAGAGAGAGAGAGAGAGAGAGAGAGAGAGAGAGAGAGAGAGAGAGAGAGAGAGAGAGAGAGAGAGAGAGAGAGAGAGATAATTGAGTTTCATCAACCTTCGATTGCTTATGATTGGTACACGATATGTAATTACTGATGTGTGCTTGTGTGTAGGCTACATCTCTTGTCGATGTGTGTGTGTGTGTGTGTGTGTGTAGTGACTGTCAATATGTGTGTGTGTGTGTGTGTGTGTGTGTAGTGTCTCAATATGTGTGTGTGTGTAGTGTCTGTCAGTGTGTGTATGTGTGTGTGTGTGGTGTCTGTCAATGTGTGTGTGTGTGTGTGTTAAAACTGTGTTTGTTTAGTGTCTGTAAATGTTAGAGAGAGAGAGAAAGAGAACAACAAAAGTGAATGAGTGTGTACGTGTGTTTGTATGTGCCATGTGTGAATATGGAGGTGTGACAGGAGGGAGGTGTGTCGGGAGGGAAGGATGGATTCCAAGACCTTTCAACCCATTTCGTTGTCAATTTTAGGACCTTTCGTGCTATTTAGGTGTCGATTTTTTTCCAGGCGAACGAAAGTGAGCCTGTAATGTTCGAAGAACCGGTTTTCGGCGGAATTTTTTTCTCCCGAAGAAAATTACAAATTAACTTAGAAGGGGGATCTAATGGATGTTTTATTTGTTTCATTTTTAAGCTTGATAGAGGTCTAGGGAGGCAAATCGTTTTTTTTTTAGTTTGATGGAGGTCTAGGGAGAACAAATACATAAAACATAAATATATGAAATAACCGACTAAAAAATAAACCCTCCCCCTTAAAAGCGCATTTTCCGGACCAGAAGTTAAATAATAGGACCAACTAACCATTTGCGACTTTCATGCTATAATAAGGCGGTGTCACACGAGCAATTTACCGGCAATATTTACGGGCAGTTGTAGTCTGGCAGCTTGGAAAAATATTAGTTTCATTTTTTTTTTTTTTTTACTTTTTATTGTATATATTGTTATACGTTGTATTAGTTTTTTTCCATAGACCTCTAACTAACTTAGAAGAAAAACACTCCAAAACTCTCCTTGGGAGGAAGCTAAAGATAATTATGAATAAGTAAATAAACAAATCAATATATAAATAATAAATGATAAATAATGTATAAAAATAATTAATTATAATAAATAATAATAAATAATAAATAATGAATAAATAAATAAGTAAATGAAAAAGTAAATAAATAATAAATAATATATACTAATTAATAATAAATAATAAATAAATAACAACACAAATAATAATAAACAATTAATAATAAATAATAAATAATACATAAACAATTAATAATAAATAATAAATAATATATATTAATTAATAATAAATAATAAATAATAAATAATATATATTAATTAATAATAAATAATAAATAATAAATATATATTAATTAATAATAAATAATAAATAATAAATAATAAATAATTAATAATAAATAATAAATAATAAATAATAAATAATTAATAATAAATAATAAATAATAAACATAATTAATAATAAATAATAAATAATAATATATACTAATTAATTATAAATAAAAATAATAATAATATATACTAATTAATAATAAATAATAAATAATACATAATATATACTAATAATAATAAATAATAAATTACAAATATACTAATTAATAATAAATAATAAATAATACATAATATATACTAATTAATAATAAATAATAAATAATACATAATATATACTAATTAATAATAAATAATAAATAATACATAATATATACTAATTAATAATCAATAATAAATAAATAAAAACACAAATAGTAATAAACAATAATAAATAATAAATAATATATACTAATTAATAATAAATAATAAATAATAATAAATAATGAATAAGTAAATAAATGAACACACAAATATATATAATTCCATAATATTTAGAATTTAGGTCACAGATGTGGACAATGTTAACCTCTTCAGCACCATGACGCCTTTTTTATCTTTCTCTCCCTCTCTCTTTGGCTTGTATCCATTCGACCCCATTCCGCCTACTGTTTTAAGACGTTTACCTCCATCCAGGTGTCAATATTTTCCTTGTCGAGCGGTAGCGAGCCAGCATATATATTTTTTGTTTTGAGAGCAAGCTAAATTTGTACACTTTTCGATAGAAAAATGTCTCTGGCGAAGCCGGATTTCTCCATACAATGCTGGCTTGCTATCGCTCGCCTGGAAGATATCGACACCTGGATGGAAATAAACGTCTTAAAACAGTTGGCTGAATGGGGCCGAATGGATAAAGGGATAAAAGGAGATCAAGAAAAAAAAGCAGGTGACCACCCTTAATGCCCCCAATATGTAATTTCCTTGGCACTTAACCCTTTCTGTACCGGTGACGTTCTTTTAATTAAGGGCAGTTGGGTCGTTTTTCTGTGGTCCCCCTTCTTCCTCATGTTTAGCCCCTTTAGTTTCCAGATTTTATGACGTTCGGCCCATTACTTTGGCGATTTTAAGACTTTTTGACCCATTTATTTGTCCATATTAAGACTTTTAGTTTCATTTAGTCTATTTATTCCTGGCGAGCGATAGCAAGCCTGTACTTTTTATGACAAACCGACCTCCTGCCGGGAAATTTTTCTATCGAAAAACGTACATATTTATCTTGAAAGAGGGTTTTGGTGGGTGTTTCTTTACGCTTGATGGAGGTCTAGGGGCGACACTAATAAACAATAATGAAATGATAAATAAATGAGCAAATAAATATGCAGAGAGAGAGAGAGAGTGAGTGAGTGAGTGAGTGAGTGAGTGAGTGAGTGAGTTAGAAAGTTAGAGTGAGTGAGAGAGTGGTCGAACATGTGCAAGTTTACTAATTAATTGCCCTAGCCAATATTCTAGACCAAAATTAAAATATTGATAACATTAAATAGATTATCAGTAAATCCTGAATAGAGAGAGATTATATTGGTCATTAATTGATATATCTAATCTATCATGGGATATATTATATATATTATTTGGACTTTGCCGAGAGAGAGAGACAGAGAGAGAGAGAGAGAGAGAGACATACAGTTTTCCTGGCGAGCGATAGCGAGCTTGTAATCAGGGAGATTTTGCAATCGAAAATTGTACAAACAATTTTCAGAATCCCCTACTCTCCTTTTTTTGACAGAGACTCAAGTAACATCCACATCTGACACGTCTAGATTTAATTTTCCAGGTTATCAACTGCTCCAAAATTTCAGACCTAAAGGAGGTGTATGTTGCTTCGCAAAATCTGAAATTGCCCTGGAGGAGGTTACTAGTTTCAATTGTCCCTATTTTGATTATTCTATATACAAATTAATTTCTGCTGGTAAATTTAAATACATATGTTGCATCTACCTTTCCCCAAATACTCCTCCAGAGCAAAGTCTTTTTGATTCTCTGTCCTCACAACTCAGTGTCCTCAACTTAAATGCTTCTTCTGAAATCACTGTGTTGGGTGATTTTAATGTCCATAATGTTGAATGGCTCACTCATTCAGCCAGGACTGATGATGCTGGTCTTGAATGTGAGCTATTTGCAGACTCATTTAATCTCACTCAACTAGTCAACCAACCCACCCGTGTACCAGATAATCCTAATCATAATTCCCACCTACTGGACTTATTTTTAACAACCAATTCAGAAAATTATGATGTTACAGTGAGGTCCCCGCTTGGATCTTCTGATCACTGTCTGATACAGGCCACCTGTCTATCACCTACCACACCTTCCCACTCTGAACCTGTTTTGGTGACTAAATGGCATTACGATAGGGCAGACTGGGAGGGTCTTCAAGGTTTCTTTATTGATATTCCCTGGACCTCTTTCTTTTCTAATGATGCACACTCCACCTTGAGCCACATACAAGATTTTGTAAAAATTGGAATGGAAACTTTTATTCCTCATCAAAAGTACAGTAAAAGATCTAATTCACCTAAATGGTTTGACCATAATTGTGCTAGAGTAACTGAACAAAAAGCAATAGCCTACAATGCATACACAAGATCAAAAACACATGAAGCCTTTAATTACTTTAGAAACATCAGAAATCATGCCAAAACTGTATTAAACCTAACTAAATCAAACTTTCTCCACAAGCAGGCAAATAAACTTCTAAATAATCCAAATGATAACAAAATATTTTGGTCTACTCTTAACTCATTTAAATCCAACTTCACTACTGCTTCATCCATTCCACCATTAAAATCTCCGACTGGCAATCTTGTAAGTGACCCACGAGGAAAAGCTAACCTTCTTGCGGATATTTTCTCCACCAACTCAACCTTAGATGAAATAAATCAAGATGTCCCTGTACTTAATTTTAATTCGCCTGAAATTCCCTCACTTAAGATCCACACCAGACATGTCAAAACTATTTTGCAGAATCTCTCGGTAGATAAGGCTCCTGGTCCAGATGAAATTCCTCCAATAGTACTTAAGAATTGCTCCTTGGTGCTCGCTCCTGTAATGGCAAAATTTTTCCGTCTGTGTACTCATACCTCATGCTTCCCAGTACCCTGGAAAGAAGCAAACATCCATCCAGTTCCTAAAAAAGGTGCCTCTTCAGATCCATCAAACTACAGACCAATAGCTATAACTTCCACTCTTGGTAAAGTCTTTGAAATTATATTAAATAATCACATAATTAAGCATCTTGAGAATAATAAATTAATCAGTGATAGGCAATATGGTTTTAGACGATGTCGATCAACTGCAGACATGCTATGCCTTCTTACGCATCAAATCAACCAAGCTACAGACCAACATGGTGAAACACATACAATAGCACTGGATATATCAAAGGCATTTGATAGAGTCTGGCATCAATCCTTATTGTCGAAGATGTCACACTACGGCCTTGCATCATTAGTTCCACTAATTTCTTCTTATCTTCATAACAGAAAAATACGTGTAATGGTAGATGGCCTTTATTCTCAATTTCACTCAATAAATGCTGGTGTTCCCCAGGGATCAGTTTTGGCCCCAATTCTGTTCCTCATTCATATCAATGATCTCATATCTACCACTCATAATCCAATACATTCCTACGCAGATGACTCAACACTCCACAGTTCCTTCACATTTACCAATTCTTTCACCCAACCCGATCTTATAAATTCAAAAATAAACACTGCAATTTCTCTGAACCAGGACATTTCTAGAATTAATGGATGGGGACAAAAGAATCTAGTTTCCTTTAATGCACAGAAAACCAAGTACATTCAATTTTCTAACCGACAGAATCTCACTGACTCCCATATATATTTTAATGATGTAAATATTCCCACTTCCCCTAGTATTGACATTCTCGGTGTAACATTAACTACTAACTTGAGCTGGACACATTATGTTAGAAGCATTGCTAAGAATGCCTCTAAAAAACTGGGACTCCTGTACAGAGTTCGAGAATTCTTCACTGACGAGCAGTTGGCCGTGATATATAAAAGTCATGTGCGTTCTCAGATGGATTACTGTTCACCTCTGTGGGGTGGAAGTGGAGTGGTTGCATTGAGGCAGTTGGACAAAATTCAAAATAAAGCTATTAGATTAATCAATAACCCTGCAATCACACAGGACCTTCCTACATTATCCATACGAAGAAACGTTGCATCCCTTGCATTATTCTACAGATATTTTCACAGCAATTGTTCCGAGGAACTTGCTTCAATTGTGCCGCCTCTCCACATCTTTCCCCGTAGAACTAGGGCAGCTGAGAGCGCCCATGAATTTACACTTTCTCCTCCACAATGCAGAACTTCTGCTTATCAGAATTCATTTATCCCCAGAGCTACTACTCTTTGGAATTCACTTCCCTCGAATTGCTTTCCACAAACTTACAATCTACAAATGTTTAAATCCAGTTGTTACAAACATTTTATGAATGGAGGATGCCTTTAGGCACATGGACCTTTTTGTTTTATCTGTGTTTTTCCTTCCTCCGTTCATTGTCTCTTAAAAAAAAAAAAAAAAAACATATCTTGAAGGTGTGTCTCCGCCGGGGGGGGGGGGGGGGGTATTTAAGCTTGATGGAGGTCTAGGGAAGAAAATAAAACATGATAAAAAGATACATAAAGGAACAAATATATACGTTCATTCCCACTTAAGGGAGCCCACCTCGCTTTATTTCTCTTTCTCTCCCTCTCTCTTTGGCTTGTATCCATTCGGCCCCATTCAGCCTACTGTTTTAAGACGTTTATCCCCATCCAGGTGTCAATATTTTCCTGGCAAGCGATAGCAAGCCAACATATATATGTTTTTGTTTTGACAGTAAGCTAAATTTGTACATTTTTCGATAGAAAAATGTCTCCGGCGAAGCCGGAGACATACAATGCTGGCTCGCTATCTCCATACAATGCTGGCTCGCTATCGCTCGCCAGGAAGATATCGACACCTGGATGGGGATACACGTCTTAAAACAGTTGGCTGAATGAGGCCGAAAGGATACAAGCCAGGGAAAAAGAAAAAATGAGAGAAAGATAAAAACAAAGCCGGTGACCCCCCTTAAGGATTGAAGGAAGTTTGGGAAGGCGTTTTTGTTAGCCTAGGGGACAATCTAAAATACATTGCTGGATAATTTGTGTCCTAGAGGTAGAATACAAGCTAAAGAAAGTCGTCTAGTGGTAACCAGAATATAATGACAATTAATTAATTATGCTGAAGGAGTTAAGGGAGCCTACTTCACTTTTTTCTCTTTATCTCTCTCTCTCTTTGTCTTGTATCCATTCGGCCCCATTCAGCCTACTGTTTTAAGACGTTTACCCCATCCATAAGAACATAAGAACATAAGAAAATGGAGGTCTGCAGAAAGCCGATTGGCCTAAGCAAGGCAGATCCCTGTCCCACACAACCCCAGTTCAATTACAAAGCCCAATTATAGGCTCAACACTCTAATACCCTGAGGATCATCTTACCAAAACGGTTAGAGATGAACGCAGGATTATGGGGGTCTGCAGAGCGCTGATTGGCCCAACCCGGCTGACCCCCCTTCACACCCAACCCTTCTCGTCCATATGCTTATCCAATTTTATCTTTAAGCTCCCTACCATTTTAGATCCCACTATAGCACTTGGTAGTCCATTCCACCCATCTACAACTCTGTTACCAAACCAATATTTGCCTATATCTTTTCTGAAACGAAATTTATCTAATTTGAAACCATTGGTACGAGTTCTTTCGCTATCACTGAGCTTTAGTACATTTGTCATGTCCCCTTTGTTAATCCTACTAACCCACTTGAACACCTCTATCATATCCCCTCTAACTCTGCGTCTCTCTAACGAATGTAAACCTAATTTCTTCAACCTTTCTTCATACAAAAAGATTTCTAATATTATGGATAATTTTTGTCATTCTACGCTGTACTCTCTCCAATGAATCTATGTCCATTCTGTAATAAGGACACCAAAATTGGACAGCATAATCCATATGGGGTCTCACTAATGACAAGTAAAGTTTTAAGATAACATCAGCAGTTCTGTTACTCACACTCCTAGAGATGAACCCGAGAATCCTGTTTGCCTTATTACGAACGCTTATACACTGTTTTCTAGGCTTCAAATCATTGCTAACAAACACACCTAGATCTTTCTCGCAGTCTGAATTTTCTAATTCTAAATTAGTTAGTTTATATTTAACATTTGTTTGCATCTTCCCTACCTTTAATACCTTGCATTTGTCAATGTTAAACTTCATCTGCCAATTTACTGACCATTCGTGTACGGTATATAGATCCCTTTGGAGGCACTCTATATCTCTATCTGATCAATTGATCTCCCCATTTTAGTATCGTCTGCGAATTTACTTATCCTACTAGTTATACCTAAATCTAGGTCATTTATGTATATAAGAAACAACAGGGGACCTAATACCGATCCCTGGGGGACACCACTTTTGACTGCTCCCCACTCTGACTTGGTACCATTTATGCTGACTCTCTGTTTCCTACCAATTAGCCATGACCTAATCCATCCCAACAACGATCCTCCTATTCCATGTGCCTCAACCTTTCTCATCAATCTCTCATGAGGGACTCTGTCGAAAGCTTTACTGAAATCTAAGTAAATAATATCATATGATTTGTCACTATCTACTGCTTCATATACCTCTTAGAAAAAGCTAAGCAAATTAGTAAGGCAAGAACGACCCTGAGTGAATCCATGCTGAGAAGAATGTATTTAGTTAAATTTGTCTAAGTGGCTTCTAATTTTCCTAGCAATAATAGACTCTAGCAACTTTCCTATGATTGATGTGAGACTATTGGGACGGTAATTGGATGCTATCGATTGATCACCTTTTTTGAAGATCGGAACTACATTTGCAAGCTTCCATACTTCTGGAACTAAACCTGTTTCTAAAGACTTGCTAAATAAAAGTGCTAACGGGCTACTTAACTCATCTCTGCATTATTTTAATACTCTAGCATATACCTCGTCAGGACCAGGCGATTTTTGAGGTTTCAGTCTGTCAATTTCCTTAAGCACATCATTTCTATTTTTTTTTTTTTTTTTTTTCTATGTGATTGCGGGAGGCAAAAGGCATAACGGCCTATAGCAAGTGCCTCCCCCATAGTTGAAAGAGTGACAGGGCCAAAATCAAGGGACGTTCGAGCCAAAATGCCTGGACACACAGAGTTTGAAGCAATTTAAGTCATAGGAAGAGGGAAAGACTGATTCTGGGAGAGAGTTCCAGAGCTCAGATGTTGAGTAGAAGAAAGTTTGAGAGTAACGTTTCACTCTTGGGTTGGAGAGTTGCACAGAGTAGGGGTGGGATTGAGTTGCAAGACGGGTACCACGTGCCCTACGTAAAGGAGGTGGTATGCACTGGGATAGCTCTGAGGAACACTGATTATTATAGTAGCGATAGAATAGCGAGAGAGATGCAACATTGCGGCGGAGAGAGAGAGATTGCAGAGAGTTGGTGAGTGGACGGGAGTTAATGATACGAAAGGCCTTCCTTTCAACTTTGTCTAGGAGAGCGGTGTGAGAGGAACCTCCCCACACATGTGAACAATACTCAATACAAGGGCGCACTATGCCCCTGTACAGAGCAAGAAGCTGTGCAGGGGAAAAGAACCCCCTAAGGCAGTTGAGCACACCCAGCTTCTGGGAGGCTGCCTTAGCAAGACTGGTAATATGGTCCTTCCAAATGAGAGCAGAAGAAAAAGAGACACCAAGAATATTGAGAGAAGATGAAGGGTTGATTTTTGTATTGTTGAAGAATAAGGGATAGTCCGCTGGGAGATCCTGACGGGTAGATAGATGGAGAAATTGGGTTTTAGAAGCATTAAAGTTAACAAGGTTTTCTCTGCCCCAATTGGAAATAGTATTTAGATCAGAATTTAAGAGTTCTATGGCTTCATTACGCTTGTCGTTGAGGGATTGCTGGCTGGGGCGTTCTGAAAAACTAATGGAGTAGTGTAAGGTTGAGTCGTCTGCGTATGAATGGATGGGAATTAAGGTACAGTTAAGGAGATAATTTATAAAAATTAGAAAGAGAATAGGAGATAGGACAGAGCCCTGAGGAACACCAGAGTTTATAGGGTGAGGAAGTGAACAATGGCCGTCCACAACCGCAGCTATGGAACGGCCGGAAAGGAAATTAGAGACAAAGGCACAGATGGAGGGATAGAAACCGAAGGAGGGTAGTTTAGAAATTAAAGATTTATGCCAGACTCTATCGAAGGCTTTCGATATGTCTAGTGCAATAGAAAAAGTCTCACCGAAGTCCCGAAAGGAGGATGACCAAGAGTTAGTAAGATATGAAAGAAGATCACCAGTAGAGCGACCCTTAAGGAAGCCATACTGGCGATCTGAGAGCAGATTATGAGAAGAGAAATGCTTAAGAAATTTGGAAGCAAGAATAGTTTCAAAAACTTTAGAAAGACAAGAGATAAGAGCAATTGGACGATAGTTGGAGGGTTTGAGAGCGGTCACCCTTCTTTGGGACAGGTTGAATGTGAGCAAACTTCCAGCATGAAGGGAAGACGTTAGAGGATAGACAGAGACGAAAGAGTTTGCCTAGGCAGGGAGTCAGCACAGAAGCACAGTTTTTGAGAACAACAGGAGGAACACCGTCCGGACCGTACGCCTTATTAGTGTTAAGCCCAGAGAGGGTAGAAAGTACATCTTTAGAAGAGATTACGATATTAGGCATAAGTAAGAGAGAGGAGGGCGGAGAGGGAGGAATAGCACCGGAATCATCCAAGGTGGAGTTTCTAGCAAAAGTTTGAGCGAAGAGTTTAGCTTTGTCAGAGGAAGAAGTGATGGTTGTGCCATCAGAGTGGGAAAGGGGAGGGAAAGACGAGGAAGAGAAATTGTTGGAGAGGTTTTTGGCTAGATGCCAGAAAGCTTGGGAAGAGCTAGAGTTGGATAGTTCAGTGCATTTATTATTGATGAAAGAGTGTTTAGCAAGTCGAAGAACAGATTTGGCTTGATTCCGGGCAGAAACATATGAAGAATGAGAGTCTTGAGTTTTAAGGCGTCGGTACCGTTTGAATGCTTCCTCCTTATTGCGGACAGCAGTAGAACAGGCGTGAGTAAACCAAGATTTTTTAGCATTAGTCTGAGAGAAAGAGAATGGAATGTATGCTTCCATGCCCGATAGGATTACCTCGGTAATGCGTTCAGCACTCTCCGAGGGTCCTCGGCCATGGAAGCAGAAATCATTCCATGGGAAATCAAAGAAGTACTGCCGAAGAGCCTCCCAGTCGGCAGCGCCAAAGTGCCACAAGCGCCGCCGGCTAGGAGGATCGGGTGGCTGTACTGGAGAGATAGGACAGGTGACAGAGATAAGTTTATGGTCGGAGGAGCCCAAAGGAGAGAAAAGATCGACAGTATAAGAAGAAAGGTTAGAAGTTAGAAACAGGTCAAGAATGTTGGGCCGATCTCCGATGCGATCCGGGATACGGGTGGGTTGCTGAACTAACTGCTCTAGGTCATTTAGGATAGAAAAGACGTAGGCTTGTTCACCAGGTGGATCAGTAGTGTGAGAGGAGAGCCATTATACTAACTGTACTTAACATATTGTCTATACTATCACTATATACCATATTGACTTCTGGAATCTGTGCCAAATTTTCATTAGTGAAAACGGAAAGAAAATGACTATTTAATGTACTGCACATTTCTAAATAATGTTCTATTATTTCTCCTATTGAAGTTTTTAGGGGGCCTATTACATCTCTAACTTTAGATTTATATAGTTGGTAAAAAGCTTTAGGGTTATTTTGTGAGTCACTGGCTATCCTTATTTCATAATTTCTTTTTGCTTTCCTGATTTCCTTTTTGACCTGTCTTGATAGAGTCTGATAGTATATATGTAGATGATTTTCGCCTTTCTCTAGTTTTCTATATATTCCTTTATTTTTCCCTATAAGATCTATTAGCTTATTAGTCATCCATTTTGGTTGGTTCTGCGGCGACCTAAATCTTCTTTTAGGGATATATTTATTTTGAGCATTGTGGAGTGAAGCAATAAACTGGTTATATGTAGGTGGCAAGTTTAACTCTGGCATATCCTGACTTAATTGCTTAACAATAGGGTCCACCCTTAAGTCTCTTCTTAGCCCACCATAATCGGCTTTTCTGAAATCTGGGATAAGTGTCGTATTCTCTTTAGCATTCCCTGTCCATTGTATATTAAAATAAATAGATTTATGATCGCTATTTCCTAGGTGGTCACCAATCTCTACATCATTTATCATATGTTCATTGTTACTGAAAACTAAATCAAGAATATTAATACCTCTAGTCGGCGTATCTATGAATTGAAATAAAAAACTATCTTGTACTACCTCAATAAACTCTACTGAATCGGAGTCGCCTATTTGGTGCTGCCAATCAATATTCGGAAAATTAAAATCCCCCATAATGCACACATTGCTAAACCTTGATGCTATTTAAATTTCCTCCCATAACGATGTTCCGCCATTTCTACTCATATTAGGCGGTCCATATATAACTCCAATAACTATGGTCTCACTACCTTCGTTAACCTCTACCCAAACACTTTCATTATAATTATTTAGTCTAATACCTGATTAAATAACATCTTTTTAATGTACTCCTGACAAACACTGCCCCTCCTACTTGTTCGGTCATATTTACACAAACTATATCCTGGAATATCAAATTCTGCTAAAAAATGCCTAGATTCTATATTAATCCACGTTTCAGTTTGCGCTATTATGTCTATATTTTCTGTGCTAACGAGTGCTCTAAGTTCGTTAATTTTGTTACATAAACTCCTACAATTTGTATAATATACCCTCAACCTATTACTTTTATTTGCAAGTAATTTTCTATTGTGTTTAGCTAACTTATTATTTCCTGTTGAACTACTAGCTCTAGACGCAAATTCTACTCTATCAGTATTTTCATCTTTACTATCAGTTACATGTGTAGTGTTATCGATACTACTATTACACATCACTATATCCGCACTATCTTGACTGATTATTTCTATTTTACTCACTGGTTTGTCACATGAAGTACCTGCTCCATATGGAGACAGTATTTGTCTTACACACCCAGGTTTTTTTTAGCGAATCCAGGTGTCAATATTTTCCTGACGAGCGGTAGCGAGCCAGCGTATATATATATATTTGTATTCTGACAGCAAGCTAAATTTGTAAATTTTTTGATAGAAACATTTCTCCATACAATGCTGGCTCGCTATCGCTCGCCAGGAAGAAATCGACAATTGGATGTGGATAAACGTCTTAAAACATTTGGCTGAATGAGGCCGAATGGATTCAAGCCAGGGAAAAAGAGAAAAGGAGAGAAAAAAAAAAAAAAAAAAAACGTTGACCCCCCCCCCCCTTTAAGCAAACAGCTGTGCCTACATTCTCTCAATAAATGGTGGACTATCCTTGATTAGCGAAATAGTTATGGGTTTGGATATCTGTCAATAAATGGTGGACTATCCTTGATTAGCGAAATAGTTATGGGTTTGGATATCTGTCAATAAATGGTGGACTATCCTTGATTAGCGAAATAGTTATGGGTTTGGATATCTCTCAATAAATGGTGGACTATCCTTGATTAGCGAAATAGTTATGGGTTTGGATATCTTTGAAGGGGTAGTGGCTTTTTATTTATTTATTTATTTAATTTATTTTTGTATTTTTTGTTTCTATTAATTAATGTATTTATATATATTTTTATTTTCGTCGCTAGACCTCCCTCAAACTTAGAAAAACACCCCCTAGACCCCCTCAAGACAAATGTGTACATTTTACGGTAGAAAAATGCCGGTTCGTCCTAAATTACAGGCTCCTTATCTCCTGCCAGAAAACAATCGACACCTAAATGGCAAGATAGGTCTAAAATTTACCGAAATAGGGCGAAAGTTCTTAAAATCGTCAAACAAATGGGCCGAACATCTTCAAATCTCAAAGGCAATGGAGCTAAACACGAGGGAGAAAGGGGACCAGAAAAACGACCCATCTCCCCTTAATTAGCTTGCCTTTACATATGTGTGTGTGGTTGCGCAAAGTAAATATATATATATATATATAAATGTGTAATGATAAATGGGGATAAATATATGCCACCTGTGTGTATGTGTGGTAAGGTCCATATGTATATACACACATATTTCTCTCTCTCTCTCTCTCTCTCTCTCTCTCTCTCTCTCACACTCCAAGGATATATGACAAATTAACTCTCCACATGAAACCAAGCATTACCAAACTTTCTTGTCAAACACACACATACACATACACACACACACACACACACACACACACGCACATACATATCAATAGATAGATAGACAGTTTATTGACCACAGCTTATATTTTTACATTAGTCTATAATACACACATTTTACAAAGTTCGAATATCAAACATTTAGAATGTTGAATTACAACTGTAGTCCAACATATGATTAATATCGTTATTTATCTATAACATCAAATCATTAAAGGTAAACATTTTCATATTATTAGATACACATCACACACACACACACACACAGAGACACATACACACACACACACAAGCACACAACACACACCCAGACACAGAAAAAACCCCACACACAGACACAAAAAAACAAAAAAAAAACACACACACACACCAATGTTTCCCACTATAAACTTGGAATCACACGAACGATTTTCTGTCAATTCTCTACCAGCAATATTTTCCATAATATTTTTGTATTTATATTATAATCAATATTGATGTCGATCTTCCTCCTTGAAATTGGTATGTAAAACAACCATATTAGTACAATATATGTGATATAGGCCCAGTACCTTGTGGTATTGATATGAATATCCAAAGTTCAGGACTTCGATGTTCCCATAGTATTTGTCCTATTATAAAAGAATAAATATTGATATCGATCTTCCTCTTTAAGATTGATATGTAACACGACCATATCAGTACAACATATGTGATATAGACCCAGTATCTTGTGGTATTGATATGAATATCCAAAGTTCAGGACTTCGATTTTTCCATAATATTTTGTGTATTTAAAATATAATTAATATTAATATCGATCTTCCTCATAGAAATTGGTATGTGACACGGACATATCGAACATGTACTGTTAGTAACAATATCATGACAATATGAAAATTACCGAAATTTCGAATATCGAATATCGAACTAACTTCAGGTTGCTGGAGGGAGGTGTGTTGGGGGCAGCAAGGGAGGTGTGTCGGGAGGGAGGGAGGTAAGGAGTGAGGTGTGTCGGGAGGGAGGGAGGGAGGGAGGGGTGTGTCGGGAGGTAAGGAGGGAGGGGTGGTGTGCCGGGAGGAAGGCGGCGTTGAATGTAGCTCTAAAACACGACGTCACTCACCATCTGCGCATGCGTGAGAGTCTAGGCTCCCTTGGCCCCGACCCTCACCTCCGTTGCGTTTAAATATACCCTTCAAACCATTCAATCCAGATCTCTCCGTAGCTCACTCCACTCAGTAGAACGTCCACCCGTCACTGAGTAAACCAGCGATCCATCCCACTCGTATTTGGTATATTTTTTAACGCCTCCGGTGTCGGGAGGTAAGGAGTGAAGGGGGGAGGCAAGGTTAAGAGATACAACAGGTTGGCGCACGCGCAGCCTGCTGACGTCACAATGCTGGACGAGAGAAAGAAAGGTAGAAAAACGCTCGCCTGCCAGCCAACCTGCTGCCACTAGACCCAGGGGTGTCCAACTCCAATATGCGAGCCTCATGCGGCCCCACTCCCTCTAGCATGAGGCCCGTGAACCAGTTTGGCCAAGTAGTGTCAAATATTGCATTTTTTCTAGAAATCTAGACATAATTATTATTTCTTAAATATATTATATATTGGTACTATATTAACTTAAGTACTAATTCTAGGAAGTATTTGTGAGAGTAAGAAGCTTTTAAAGTAGATAGGCCATATGCAGCTTCACGTGATCTTATGTTCTTATGTAATTGGGGTTGGGTGTGACAGGGATCTACCTTGTGAGGGCTGATCGGCTTTTTGCAGACTCCCATTTTCTTAGGTTCTTATGTTCATTCATTAGAGAGACGCAGAGTTAGAGGGGATTTGATAGAGGTGTTCAAGTGGGTTAGTGGGATTAATAGAGGGGACATGAAAAATGTACTAAAGCCCAGTGATAGCGAAAGAACTATAACAATTGTTTTCAAGATAGATACATTTCGTTTCAGAAAAGATATAGGCCAATAGTGGTTTGGTAACAGAGTTGTAGATAGGTGGAATAGGCTACCAAGTGCTATAGTGGGATCAAGAATGATAGAGAGCTTTAAGATAAAATTAGATAGGCATTTGGACGAGATGGGTCTCTGTAACGAGTGCAAGACTAATTTATTCAACCTTTCTATATATGGAAGATATATAATATTATGGATAATTTTGGTCATTCTTCGTGGTACTGACTCCAAATAAACTATTTATGTCCATTCTGTAATGAGGACATCAAATTTGAACAGCATAATCTGAACCTGGTATATACCGGTATACACACATACATACAAATAATTACATTCCGTAAAACCAAGTCGCTTCGGACTTGGGTCGTAACTTCGGACATTGGCGATAATAAGTAATAGCCACTTTTCAAGATGACTTCGGACACCATTTAGGATAAGGATAGCTCTCTTATTATGGGGGAAAATTTTAGGAGGCTTCCTGGATTACCGCGCACTATCACCACGCATCACTTTACCTAGTTATATCTCTATAATGTGTTTACAGTCAGATATTGTTAAAAACTTCGACAAATTTCCGAAGTTACACGGTTTTACGGTTCATAGCCTACATACTACACACACACATATACTGTATATATATATATATATATATATATATATATATATACAGTATATATATATATATATACTGTATATATATATATATATATATATATATATATATATATATATATATATATATATATATATATAAATAATGCATCCAAAATGCATCCAACAACTTGACAATATAAAGGCATTTTGTTCAGTTAAAATAGAAGAGCTGCACTTTCACAGGGCATTATACAGTAGTTATAGCATCACGGTATGAAGTAAAAGAAAACGGAGGATGGTGCTGACTCGGCTGCTCCTTTGAGAATGAATGGTAAACAGTCGAGTGACCTCCGACCCTTCCTTCCTCGTGACGTCATGCGCGAGCGGGTACGAGTTTGAGTGACCCCATGCTCCAACCTGTTGTATCTCTTAACCTTGGGGGGAGGGAGGGAGTTGAGGAGACGAGATGGTGTAGCCTTTCTAGTGGTCCCTGTAGTGAGTGTGTTGCGAGCCTCTGTGGTGTGTGGTGGTGGTGATGGTGACAGTGGTGGGGTATAGGATCGCTGACCTCCCTACACTCTCCTTGTACCCTCTCCTACAAACCTATATTACCCTCGAAACTGAACAATTAACTCCTTTTAAGTCGATTATTGATGGATTGGATGTTAAGATTCTTGCAATATGAATTTAAATTACATATAACTCAGGGTTAGGGGACTATTATTATCTGGACCCTGATATAACTACATAATTTCCGAATGTGTTTGCAAGTGAATTTCAATATGTAACATGCAATCAAGGAGTGCCGCTATGTAGAAAGTTTCCTGTAAGCTATGACATAGAACAACGTTAATCTTATCATTACAAGGTCAGCTTCTTGTTTGGTATACCCGTCTCAACTCGAGAAATTTGAGAATATTACAGAAAGCAATATAGAAGGCGAAAATTACTAGCGATAAATTCGAGCTTTCTACCAGCTACTTAAACCCTTCAGCACCATGACGCTTTTATACCTTTGATTCTGGCTAACATTAGATTATTCTATGCAGAATAACAAGGATCTATGTTAATAAGAGGGTTTATTGAGATCGCATAGGTATATTACAAACTAAAGAAAATCGTCTAATGGCAATGATGAAAATTACGTAATGCTGGTGAAGGGGTTAAGTGATTTCCAGTAATTTCGTGCCCCACCTATTGCTTACGGGGGTGCTCACTTCCATCCTTTTGTTGTTACCTGAGGACCCGAGCAAGATGGGGGGAGTCGTGCAGGGAGCTACGGACGAACCTGTTTTCTTGGTGATCATAACCCTTTTAGTAACGGGGCGACGGGCGTAGGTTTATTATTCTTCATGCTAACACCAGGAAACTTATTGCAGCTTACAAAGGACATTGTGCCTTTAGTGAAAGGGCGTTTTTTTTTTTTTTTTTTCATGCTCACATTAGGAAACTTATTACAGCTTACAGAGGACATGGTGTCTTTTTCGTGATACCCTTGCTAACAATAAAGTACTTATTTCAGATTAGAAAGGGCCTCTTGCAATCAAAGAGGTACAATCTATCCCAAGTAACCCTTTTGTTTTACTCCCACAGACACTTTTTAACCTGAATAAAATCGCCTAGGCTCAAAGTAGACTTTAGTAAATTCAAAGTAGATTCGCAGTAGACTAAATACAAAGCAGGGTGTTAAACCAGGGCAATTTTTGTTGAAGACTTGGATGAATGTGAAAAGGAATACAAGAAAATTACCGTCAAATAGCATCGTTTTGGCCATTTTATCACTTGCTAAAGACACTACTTGAACTATAATCCATAATTTCGATGTGAGTATCCTAGGTTCGAGTCCTTGGAGTGCCACATGTATTTGTTGATTTATTAATTGAGTTTATATGTGAAGTTGGTTGGTGGAAAAAGCATAATAATTACACATACAATAATATAGACTAAATTAATAGATTCAGCTTTCGTTTGACACCCTGATATAAAGATCGTGTGATGGTCTAGTGACAGTGGCTGGTGCTAACGTGATCAAACACCCCGCTGCACTCTTCGTACATCGGTTTATACAAGGTGAGAGTTTTGTTATGGAATGTGCTGTTTTTAGACCCCCTTCTCCCTCATGTTTAGCCCTTTGATTATTACCCTTCCCATGCCGGCTGATAAACCTTATCATTATCTCATCAAGGACTCTTCGTACATAATTATGTTTATACAAGGTGAGAGTTTTGTTATGAGATGAGCTGTTTTTCTTGTTTTTTATTTTATTTTATTTTTTTTGGAGCCCCTTCTCCCTCATGTTTATCCCTTAGATTACCCTTCTCTGCCGGCTGACAACCCTTATATGTATCTCATCGAGTACTGTACGTGCATCTGTTTATACAATGTGAGCGTTTTGTGATAAGATGTGCTGTTTTTATTGTTGTTGTTGTTGTTGTTTTTGGACCCCCTTCTCCTTCATGTTTTGCCCTTACCTGCTGCTTGATAACCATTACCTGTATCTTATCGAGTAGCCTACTCTAATCAGTCAAGATAGTGCGGATATAGTGATGTGTAATAGTAGTATCGATAACACTACACATGTAACTGATAGTAAAGATGAAAATACTGATAGATTAGAATTTCCGTCTAGAGCTAGTAGTTCAACAGGAAATAATAAGTTAGCTAAACACAATAGAAAATTAGTTGCAAATAAAAGTAATAGGTTGAGGGTATATTATACAAATTGTAGGAGTTTATGTAACAAAATTAACGAACTTAGAGCACTCGTTAGCACAGAAAATACAGACATAATAGCGCAAACTGAAACGTGGATTAATACAGAATCTAGGCATTTTTTAGCAGAATTTGATATTCCAGGATATAGTTTGTTTAAATATGACCGAACAAGTAGGAGGGGCGGGGGTATAGCAGTGTTTGTCAGGAGTACATTAAAAAGCTGTTATTTAATCAGGTATTAGACTAAATAATGATAATGAAAGTGTTTTGGGTAGAGGTTAACGAAGGTAGTGAGACCATAGTTATTGGAGTTATATATAGACCGCCTAATATGAGTAGAAATGGCGGAACATCGTTATGGGAGGAAATTAAAATAGCATCAAGGTTTAGCAATGTGTGCATTATGGGGGATTTTAATTTTCCGAACATTGATTGGCAGCACCAAATTGGCGACTCCGATTCAGTAGAGTTTATTGAGGTAGTACAAGATATTTTTTTTTTATTTCAAATCATAGATACGCCGATTAGAGGTATTAATATTCTTGATTTAGTTTTCAGTAACAATGAACATATGATAAATGATGTAGAGATTGGTGACCACCTAGGAAATAGCGATCATAAATCTATTTATTTTAATATACAATGGACAGGGAATGCTAAAGAGAATACGACACTTATCCCAGATTTCAGAAAAGCCAATTATGGTGGGCTAAGAAGAGACTTAAGGGTGGACCCTATTGTTAAGCAATTAAGTCAGGATATGCCAGAGTTAAACTTGCCACCTACATATAACCAGTTTATTGCTTCACTCCACAATGCTCAAAATAAATATATCCCTAAAAGAAGATTTAGATCGACGCAGAACCAACCAAAATGGATGACTAATAAGCTAATAGATCTTATAGGAAAAAAGAAAGGAATATATAGAAAATAAAGAAAGGCGAAAATCATCTACATATATACTATCAGACTCAATCAAGACAGGTCAAAAAGGAAATCAGGAAAGCAAAAAGAAACTATGAAATAAGGATAGCCAGTGACTCAAAAAATAACCCTAAAGCTTTTTACCAACTATATAAATCTAAAGTTAGAGATGTAATAGGCCCCTAAAAACTTCAATAGGAGAAATAACAGAAAATTATTTAGAAATGTGCAGTACATCAAATAGTCAGTTTCTTTCCGTTTTCACAAATGAAAATTTGGCACAGACTCCAGAAGTCAATATGGTATATAGTGATAGTATAGAAAATATGTTAAGTACAGTTAGTATAAGTATAAATGATGTGCTTATGGAAATATGTTAAGTACAGTTAGTATAAGTATAAATGATGTGCTTATGGAAATATGTTAAGTACAGTTAGTATAAGTATAAATGATGTGCTTATGGAAATATGTTAAGTACAGTTAGTATAAGTATAAATGATGTGCTTATGGAAATATGTTAAGTACAGTTAGTATAAGTATAAATGATGTGTTTATGGAAATTTGTTAAGTACAGTTAGTATAAGTATAAATGATGTGCTTATGGAAATATGTTAAGTACAGTTAGTATAAGTATAAATGATGTGCTTATGGAAATTTGTTAAGTACAGTTAGTATAAGTATAAATGATGTGCTTATGGAAATATGTTAAGTACAGTTAGTATAAGTATAAATGATGTGCTTATGGAAATTTGTTAAGTACAGTTAGTATAAGTATAAATGATGTGCTTATGGAAATTGACAGACTGAAACCTCAAAAATCGCCTGGTCCTGACGAGGTATATGCTAGAGTATTAAAATAATGCAGAGACGAGTTAAGTAGCCCATTAGCATTTTTATTTAACAAGTTATTAGAAACAGGTTTAGTTCCAGAAGCTTGGAAGCTTGCAAATGTAGTTCCGATCTTCAAAAAAGGTGATAAATCGATAAGAACATAAGAACATAAAAAAATGGGAGTCTGCAAAAAGCCGATCGGCCCATACAAGGCAGATCCCTGTCACACCCAACCCCAATTACAAGGCCCAATTATAGGCCCAACTCACTAATACCTTGGGTACTGCCCCCACCAAAATGGTCAGGGATTAACACAAGATTACGGGGGTCTGCTGAACGCCGATTGGCCCACACCTGGTAGATCCCCCTCACACCCAACCCATCTCGTCCATATGCCTATCTAATTTTATCTTAAATCTCCCTATCGTTCTTGATCCCACTATATCACTTGGTAGCCTATTCCACCCATCTACAACTCTGTTACCAAACCAATATTTGCCTATATCTTTTCTGAAACGAAATTTATCTAATTTGAAACCATTTGTACGAGTTCTTTCGCATCACTGAGCTTTAGTACATTTTTCATGTCCCCTTTATTAATCCCACTAACCCACTTGAATACCTCTATCATATCCCCTCTTACTCTGCGTCTGTTTAACGAATGTAAGCCTAATTTCTTCAACCTTTCTTCATACGGAAAATGTCTAATATTATGGATAATTTTTGTCATTCTACGTTGTACTCTCTCCAATGAATCTATGTCCATTCTGTAATAAGGACACCAAAATTGAACAGCATAATCCATAAGGGGTCTCACTAATGACAAGTACAGTTTTAAGATAACATCAGCAGTTCTGTTACTCACACTCCTAGATATGAACCCGAGAATCCTGTTTGCCTTGGTACGAACGCGTATACATTGTTTTCTAGGCTTCAAATCATTGCTAACAAACACACCTAGATCTTTCTCACAGTCTGAGTTTTCTAATTCCATATTAGCTAGTTTATATTTAACATTTGTATGCATCTTCCCTATCTTTAATACCTTGCATTTGTCAATGTTAAACTTCATCTGCCAATATACTGACCGTTCGTGTAATGTATCTAGATCCCTTTGCAGACACTCTATATCTCTATCTGAATCAATTGTTCTCCCCATTTTGGTATCGTCTGCAAATTTACTTATCGTACTAGTTATACCTATATCAAGGTCATTTATGTATATAATAAACAACAGAGGACCTAATACAGATCCCTGGGGGACACCACTTTTGACTGCTCCCCATTTTGACTTGGTACCATTTATGCTGACTCTCTGCTTCCTACCAATTAGCCATGACCTAATCCATCCTAACAACGCCCCACCTATTCCATGTGCCTCAAACTTTCTCACCAATCTCTCATGAGGGACTCTGTCGAAAGCTTTACTGAAATCTAAATATATAATATCATATGACTTGTCATTATCTACTGCTTCATATACCTCTGAGAAAAAACTAAGCAAATTAGTAAGGCAAGACCGTCCCTGAGTGAATTCATGCTGAGAAGAATTGATTAAGTTAAATGTTTCTAAGTGGTTTCTCATGTTCCTAGCAATAATTGACTCTAGTAGCTTTCCTATGATTGAAGTGAGACTAATGGGACGGTAATTGGATGCTATTGATTTATCACCTTTTTTGAAGATCGGAACTACATTTGCAAGCTTCCAAGCTTCTGGAACTATACCTGTTTCTAATGACTTGTTAAATAAAAATGTTAATGGGTAACTTAACTAATCTCTGCAATCTTTTAATACTCTAGCATATACCTCATCAGGACCAGGCGATTTATGAGGTTTCAGTCTGTCAATTTCCTTAAGCACATCACTTCTACTTATAGTAACCGTACTTAACCTATTTTCTATACTATCGCTGTATACCTTACGGACTTCTGGAAACTATGCCAAATTTTCATTAGTGAAAACGGAAAGAAATTTACTATTTAATGTACTGCACATTTCTAAATAATTTTCTGTAATTTCTCCTATCGAAGTTTTAAGGGGACCAATTACATCTCTAACCTTGGATTTATATAGTTGGTAAAAAGCTTTAGGATTATTTTTTGAGTCATTGGCAACCTTAATTTCATAATTTATTTTTTCTTTACTAATATCCTTTTTTACCTGTCGTGATAGATTCTGATAGTAAGCAAGTAGGTGAATTTCGCCTTTCTTAATTTTTCTATGTATTCCTCTCTTTTTTCCTAGAATATCTAATAGTCTATTATTCATCCATTTGGGTTGGTTCTGTGTTGATCTAAATTTTATTTTGGGGATATATTTTTTTTGCGCATTGAATACTGACTTGATAAAATTATCGTATGTATCTACCAAGTTTGACGTTTCCTCCTGACTTAAGATGACAGGTGCCTGAGAAAGGATACACTCATTTGGACACCTGGATCGACTTAATTTTTTGACCATAGAGTCCGCTAACAGGGCTTCTCTTAATCCACCATAATTGGCTTTTCTGAAGTCAGGTATTAATGTTGTATTCTCTCTGATATTACCTTTCCATTGTATATTATAATTCACAGAATTGTGATCACTATTTCCTAGGTGGTCCCCGATTTCTACACTATTTATCATATGTTCATTGTTACTGAAAACTAAATCGAAAATATTATCACCTAGTCGGCGTATCTATGAATTGAGATAAAAACATATCTTGTACTACCTCAATAAACTCCTTTGAATCAGAGTCGCCTATTTGTTGCTGCTAATCTATATTAGGGAAATTAAAATCCTCCATAATGCACACGTTGCTAAACCTTGATGCTATTTTAATTTCCTCCCATAATGATGTTCCGTCATTTCTACTCATATTTGGCGGTCTATACATAACTCCAATAACTAAGGTCTCACTACCTTCGTTAACCTCTACCCAAACACTTTCATTTTCATTATTTACTCTAATACCTGATTTAATACAGCTTTTTAATGAATCCTGGCAAACACTGCTATACCGCCAACCCCTCCTACTTGTTCGGTCATATTTAAACAAACTATATCCCAGTATATCAAACTCTGCTAAAAAATGCCTGGTTTCTGTATTAATCCATGTTTCAGTTAGCGCTATTATGTCTATACATTCTTTGTTAACCAGTGCTATAAGTTCGTTCATTTTGTTACATAAACTCCTACAATTTGTATAATAAACCCTCAAACTATTACTTGTATTTGCAACTATTTTTCTATTGTTTTTAACTAATTTATTTTTACCTGTTGAACTACTGGACCTAGACGGAAAAGCTACGCTATCAGAATGTTCGTTATTACTATCAATTGCATGTGGCTGGGATTCTATTTTACTTACACACCTATGGTTTATTAACAAAACCCCGCAACAAACTTGTCGAGTGAGCTGGCTAAGGTCGAAACTCCTAGTCGAGAGAGATGTACTCCATCCTGGGCATACAGGTCATCCTTACCATAGAAGAGGGACCAGTTATCCAGGAATGGAAGAGTATTTGCCTTGCAATACTTCTCCAGCCGGCTATTTACACCAATAGCCCTGGAGGACCATTCCTTCCTTACCCCTCTTCTTGGTAGGATACTGTGTACCACAGGAACTCCACCCTTCTCCTTGATCCTCTCCAACATTTCCTGGTACGTGGTGAGCAACTCCTCAGTCCTGCATTTCCAAATGTCGTTGCTCACTGCGTTGAGGAAGATGATGGGGTCCTCTCCACTCGCTTCCATGACACCATCTAGCTTTTCTGCCACCCTCTCGACTCCGGCACTAGGCAGACAGACAACTTCACCAACATGTGTGTTAGTAGCCCTGCCAAGGTATTTAACCATTGAATCCCCTACAATTAAAATAGACTTAGCTGTTTTCTGTTGCCGGCCTGTAGCAGAAGTAGTAGCAGCAGAAGTAGCTGCAGATTTCCTCCCCTCCCCTCTCACTGCCCCGCTGTAAGACGGGTCATCTCCTTCCTCCTTTCCCCCTTCAATGCCATCACACTCGTGATCCAGGGCGCTATATTTGTTTTTAACAGTCACATACTGCTTCTGGAAGGTTAATTTCATTCCTCTTGAAGATGCCACCTTCCAGGAAGAGTCCGGGTTTCCTACACCAGTGGCATTTTTCTTTTCCTCAAATGCCATCTTCAATGCTAAGTTCTCGTCCTTGAGAGATTGGACCTCGAGCTCAACATCCTCCAGCCTCTCTTGCAAAGCAAGACAAAGCTGGAGAACATGGGAAGAGGTGACAATCTCATCAGCACAAGCCATCACTAAGAATGTTGAATAACATCCAATTACCGTCCCATTAGTCTCACATCAATCATAGGAAAGTTGCTAGAGTCTATTATTGCTAGGAAAATTAGAAGCCACTTAGCAAAATGTAACTTAATAAATTCTTCTCAGCATGGATTCACTCAGGGACGTTCTTGCCTTACTAATTTGCTTAGCTTTTTCTCAGAGGTATATGAAGCAGTAGATAGTGACAAGTCATATGATATTATATATTTAGATTGCAGTAAAGCTTTCGACAGAGTCCCTCATGAGAGATTGATGAGAAAGGTTGAGGCACATGGAATAGGAGGGTCGTTGTTGGGATGGATTAGGTCATGGCTAATTGGTAGGAAACAGAGAGTCAGCATAAATGGTACCAAGTCAGAGTGGGGAGCAATCAAAAGTGGTGTCCCCCAGGGATCGGTATTAGGTCCCCTGTTGTTTCTTATATACATAAATGACCTAGATTTAGGTATAACTAGTAGGATTAGTAAATTCGCAGACGATACTAAAATGGGCAGATCAATTGATTCAGATAGCGATATAGAGTGCCTACAAAGGGATCTAGATATCTTACATGAATGGTCAGTAAATTGGCAGATGAAGTTTAACATTGAGAAATGCAAGGTATTAAAGATAGGGAAGATGCAAACAAATGTTAAATATAAACTAGCTAATTTAGAATTAGAAAATTCAGACTGCGAGAAAGATCTAGGTGTGTTTGTTAGCAATGAATTGAAGCCTAGAAAACAGTGTATAAGCGTTCGTAATAAGGCAAACAGGATTCTCGGGTTCATCTCTAGGAGTGTAAGTAACAGAACTGCTGATGTTATCTTAAAACTTTACTTGTCATTAGTGAGACCCCATATGGATTATGCTGTCCAATTTTGGTGTCCTTATTACAGAATGGACATAGATTCATTGGAGAGAGTACAGCGTAGAATGACAAAAATGATCCATAATATTAGAAATCTTCCGTATGAAGAAATTAGGTTTACATTCGTTAGAGAGACGCAGAGTTAGAGGGGATATGATAGAGGTGTACAAGTGGGTTAGTGGGATTAACAAAGGGGACATGACAAATGTACTAAAGCTCAGTGATAGCGAAAGAACTCGTACCAATGGTTTCAAATTAGATAAATTTTGTTTCAGAAAAGATATAGGCAAATATTGGTTTGGTAACAGTGTTGTAGATGGGTGGAATGGACTACCAAGTGCTATAGTGGGATCAACTACGGTAGGGAGATTTAAGATAAAATTGGATAAGCATATGGACGAGAAGGGATGGGTGTGAAGGGGGATCAGCCGGGTTGGGCCAATCAGCGCTCGCTCTGCAGACACCCGTAATCCTGCGTTAATCTCTAACCGTTTTGGTAAGATGATCCTCAGGGTATTAGAGTGTTGAGCCTATAATTGGGCTTTGTAATTGGGGTTGTGTGGGACAGGGATCTGCCTTGCTTAGGCCAATCGGCTTTCTGCAGACTCCCATTTTCTTATGTTCTTATGTTCTTATCATATTGTGCACAGGGGGAGAGTTTTGTTATGGGATGTGCTGTTTAATGTTAAGGGGAACTTAGTTTTGTGGACCCCCTTCTCCCTCATGTTTAACCCCATTAGTTTTGCTATTTTAAGACGTTCGCCTCATTAGTTTGGCGATTTTAAGACATTTCACCCAATTTCTGTCAATATTGAGACCTTTCGTGCCATTTAGGTGTCGTTTTTTTCCTGGCAAATGATAGCGGGGCTGTAATTCAGGATTAACTGGCCAAAGACATCTTTCCAACGAAAAATGTACAACTTTATCTCGAAGGGAGGTCTTGGGGTGTTTTTTAAGCTTGACAGAGGTCTAGGAAGCAACCTAAAAATAGAGATATACAGTATATATATAATAATAAATAAATATATATTATTACATAAAACGTTAATATATATATATATATATATATATATATATATATATATATATATATATATATATATATATATATATATATATATAATTTACATGTTTGATGTAGCCTATATGAATGAAAGGAGATGTGCCGGATGGTTGCACAACTTGAAGGCCACAGTTGCTCGTGCGTTTGGGGCTAGCAACACATATTATGAAAAACATGTATCCATCATATAATTTACTTTTTCTCACTTTACCCACTCAACCCCACAATTTACCGGAGGATAACAAGTTTTTCACAATACGCAGAAGGAGGTCTTTTGATTTATTTATTTTTTGTAAAAGTTTGCTGTCAAAACGATGGGTAATATCGCATTAATTATATATTTTGTGTGTGGGATGTCAAACCGGAGCAATTTTGTTTAAAGCCTTGAATGAATATGAGAAGGAATACAAGATAATTAACATGAAAAAACATTGTTTTGGCCATTTTATCACTTTTAAGACATAATTAGAACTCTGAAGCCTAAATATATCTCTGTATATTTATTAATGATAACTAAAAAGCGGGAATAGGTCTCTCGCTTGACACTGTATATTAAGAGGCTAGTGGCTGTTTTTGGGGTCAATTAATTAATGTATTTATGTATTTATTCATGCCATTTAGAGATCGATTTTTATCTTAGCGAGCGATAGCGAGCCTATAATTTTGGAGGAACCGACCTTCGGCCAGGAAATTTTTCTACCGAACAATTTACACTTATATCGAAGGGGGGGAGGGGGATCTTTGGGATGTGTTTTTGTATAATTCTTGATAGAGGTCCAGGGAGCAAGTTAATATATATATATATATATATATACTGGTAATAATAACATAATAACATAATATATATACTGGTAATAATAACTTAATAACATAATATATATATACTGGTAATAATAACATAATAACATAATATATATATATACTGGTAATAATAACTTAATAACATAATATATTTATATACTGGTAATAATAACATAACATATATATATACTGGTAATAATAACTTAACATAATATATATATACTGGTAATAATAACTTAATAACATAATATATATATATACTGGTAATAATAACATAATAACATAATATATATATATACTGGTAATAATAACTTAATAACATAATATATTTATATACTGGTAATAATAACTTAATAACATAATATATTTATATACTGGTAATAATAACTTAATAACATAATAACATAATATATTTATACTGGTAATAATAACATATAACATAATATATTATATACTGGTAATAACATAATAACATAATATATTTATATACTGGTAATAATAACTTAATAACATAATATATTTATATACTGGTAATAATAACTTAATAACATAATAACATAATATATTTATATACTGGTAATAATAACTTAATAACATAACCAAATATATTTATATACTGGTAATAATAACTTAATAACATAATAACATAATATATTTATATACTGGTAATAATAACATATATAAATAGATAAACTAACGTCCCCTTAAAGGTTTCTAAAGTGTGCTCATAATATAAGAAGGAGTTAGTTGCTTTTTCTCCCTCATGTTTAATCCCATTAGCTGTGAGATTTTAAGACGTTCGTTGCATTAGTTGGGCGATTTTAAGTACTTTCGCCCCATTTATATCAATTTTAAAACCTTTTGTGCCATTTAGGTTTTAGGAGGAACCGGCCTTTGGCCGGAACAGTTTTCTACCGAAAAATGCACACATTGATCTCGAAGGGTGGGGGGGGGGGGGGGGGGGTATAGTGGGGGTATTTTATTTAATCTTGATGGACGTCTAGCTTTGAAACTAAAAATAATAATTATAATAATAATAATAATAATAATAAATTATATTTAGACTCAAAACTAAGCAGTACCCCCTTAATACTTCTAACATGTATGACCATTATGTTAGAGTCCAAATGTTCTGTATTGCCACAGTGTGCAATACTTCTAACCACTTACACAATGTACAGAGTAGATATTAAATAATGTCGTGTTCATTGGCATTTCTTTCATAATATATACAGTATATATATATATATATCTGAATTAGACATTTTTTTTTTTTTTTTTTTTTTCTATATTCCAACTTACTTCCTCTCGGGCATAGGCTGAGAGCCTTAACATTCACCGCTTTACAATGAACAGTGAAGCCCGTGAGGTCTTGTTCCAGTCTAGGGAGTGAGACATGTGAAGCACATAGAGTACAACGAGCACCTGCCATCTTGCCTTCACATGAGGCACGGTGCTCACTCATGGCCCGAAACGACCCCATCTCTGAAGCCATCTCGTTCCCGTGCTTCACTGTCTCACTATCTACACTCGGACCCTCACACTTACACACACACAACGCCACCTGTTGAGCAGATAACTCACCAGGCATTGCACCCCTATAGCATATTTTGAATATGGGAATATTCATACAGTGCTATTTAATCAGGGAACAATGAGGGTATTTTATTGACGTTTCGGTGGGCTTTGTGGTAATGCACTGATACTAGGTACAGCACAAATTCCATCCCAATAATATCTTCCCATTGATACATCGGGATTTGAACCCGGGACCTTTGGATTACCAGGCCAGTGGCAAGACCACTCCACCACACCTCCCCTAACCTCAACCAGTGTTATTTCTTTTGATACATAGACAATGCATATGTTAATCGGTTATTTTTATAAATGTTCTGAACACTATTTTATATATAAAACTTTGTATTCGTTGCAAATATCCTTTATAAGTGCCAATGGTGAACTTATTGTGAGTGTTCTAGCCTGGTGTGGGACGTCTGCATTGGTTGTTCTCCCATGATAATGCATGTGTTCGTTTTATCCTGGCTAACATATGATGATTTTATACAGATTAGAAAGGACCTGTAGCATTAAGAGTGAGTACATTCGCCGCTAAAATGTTCGTGTGACACCGGCTTAACACTTCCTGGTCCGACGTGGGTTAATATGCTATTTGTGTTAATTATAATTCAGGATTTTGCTTGATTTTTCCATTTTCGATCAATGTAGTTTAGTTTGTCCTTGGAGGCCGCTGACCTACAGTGATAGTGATAGTGAACCGTGATAGAGTTTGTTGGGCCTATTCACACAGCCCTTAAATCAAGAATCAAGACAATGCAAGTATTCAAGGTTAGTTGGATCTGCCGTAGGGTTTGAACGGAGACAATATACAGGGAGGGAGTGAAGTAGAAGATAGTAGTAGTAGTGACAATGGTACTGTTTTATTAAATTTTTGGTAATATTTTTGTTATTTTATATATGTATATTTTGTGTGTGTGTGTTTTGGGTGGTACAAGTGTTACCTACAGTAAATTATGTTATGTTACCGTATGTTATAATTTACGATATGTTATGTTATTTATGTTATGTTCTTCAGGTGGTGATGGAGGTTAGAGGAGGAAGATTCAAGCATTACCTATAATTTCATGTTATGCTACCGTATGTTATGTTATTTATGTTATATTCTTCAGGTTGTGATGGATGTTAGAGGAGGAGGATTCAAGCTATACCTATAATTTCATGTTATGCTACCGTATGTTATGTTATTTATGTTATATTCTTCAGGTTGTGATGGAGGTTAGAGGAGGAGGATTCAAGCATTACCTATAATTTCATGTTATGCTACCGTATGTTATGTTATTTATGTTATATTCTTCAGGTTGTGATGAAGGTTAGAGGATGGCGGTGGTTGAAGAGGCGCCTACTGCCCCCTCTTCTGCTGGTATTACTGCTCTTCTACCTTCAGCTGTTCCTCCTTCGGGTTCCTCCTTCAGTCACTATCTCGCCCACTGAGGTAGGTCACACGCCACACTTACCATATATATATATTATTTTATTTTATTTATCTTTATTTTAATTGGGGTTTTATTTTTTGTTTTTGGGGGGATAATCCTATTTGGGTGTTTAGTTTGTGAGAGAGAGAGAGAGAGAGAGAGAGAGAGAGAGAGAGAGAGAGAGAGAGAGAGAGAGAGAGAAAATATTAGAAGAGATCCTGAATAACCTTCGATTGGGTAGCATTAGTGAATGGTATGTACTTAAGGATGTGTGCATGTGTGCTTGTGTGTATATCTGTGTGTGTGTGTGTGTGTGTGTACAAAGGAAGGAGTACACAGGAAATCAGGCAACAACAGGTCTAGTGACCCTTCTAGGCTGCTTGTCCTCCAAAACACTGAGGATCAAGTGTCCAAACAGTGGTTTAGAGTGGGTAAGGGAACATTGGAAAGGGAATTACTGCCCTGGAACTAATGTCCGTGGCAGGATTAGGAAGTTAGTAGAGGACAAATGGGTTAGTAACTGAGGGGGGCGATAAAATAAAGTTATTCATTTACAAACGCAGTCAGTCGCGGGTTTGATGCGAGATATTTGTCTAGGCGGAGTTTAAATGAATCAACGGTGATGCAGTCTATAACGATTCGGGGAAGCCCATTCCACAAGTTGACAACTCGATTGAAGAAGAAATTCTTAGATTCGTGCGAGTTAAATGATTTACCAATAATTTTGCAACCGTTTCCCCCGCGTGTAATTAGATTGGTCGATAGTGAAGTACTTACTACAGTTCATATTGTCGATGCCTTTGATGATTTTGAACACTTGAATTAAGTCACCTCTTAATCTGCGCTGGGTTAAAGGAAATATATTTAATTCTCTAAGACGCTCTTCGCTCTTCGTATGGTTTGTTCTTTAGGCTAGGTATCATTTTGGTAACTCTACGTTGAACTCGTTCTAGCTTGTTTATATCTTTTTGGTAATAAGGGCACCAGGATTGAACGCAGTATTCCAGAAGAGGGCGGACTAAGGAATTGTAAAGGGTTAGGATAACTTCTTTGGATTTATGCTCAAATGACCTGCCTATAAAGCCAATTATTTTGTTTGCCTTTTTAACAACTTCTGAACATTGTTGACTCGGTTATAGGTTACTCGATATTGTTACTCCCAGATCGGTTTCTCTGTTTACATTCTTAAGCTGAGTGCCATTCATCGAATAGTTTGCTTTCTCATTTAGGTATCCGATATGTAGTACTTTACATTTATCCAAATTGAAACTCATTTGCCATATTTGGGCCCAACATGACAATTTATCTAGATTGTGTTGCATATCGTCAACTTGTTCTTTTGAGAGTACGCTATTTGCAATTTTTGTATCGTCAGCAAATTTTGAGATTGTACAGGTGAGACCCTCATAAATGTCGTTGATGTAAATTAGAAAGAGAATTGGTCCTAGTACCGATCCCTGGGGTACCCCGCTACTTACATTGGTCCATTTAGATGCCTTACCATTTATGACTACTCTTTGCTTTTTGTTGCTGAGCCAATTTTCTATCCATTTCAACACACCGTCTTGTATTCCATGCGCTTTTAGTTTTAGCAGTAAACGTTTGTGGGGAACTTTGTCAAAGGCCTTTTGAAAATCAAGGTATATAATATCTACAGCTTTACTCTCATCGTAGAGGTTGAGGATATCGTGGAAGAAGTCTAAGAGGTTTGTTAAACAGGAACGTTTTTTACGAAAGCCGTGTTGAGTATCTTTAAGTAAGTTATTTGCCTCGAAGTGATTTACGAGTCTGTCTCTTATGACAGTTTCTAGTATTTTACATACAATTTAGGTTAAGCTAATTGGACGATAGTTACTGGGTAGGGATTTGCTGCCTTTTTTTAATATCGGTGTTACGTTGGCTAGCTTCCACTGATCAGGCATAGACCCAGACTGCAAGGATTCATTGAATAGCAATGTCAGTGGTTTGGAGAGCTCTTCCTTAGCTTCCTGTAGAACTCTAGGCGAGATTGTATCAGGTCCAGGCGTTTTATTTACCTTGACTTTATCTAAACAATCCAATACTTCTCTCTCTGTAACGGTGATATTGCTTAGAACATCTGAATTATCAATCTGAATCGGCGATGGTGTAGGGATATCACTGAGGTCTTCGGTTGTAAAAACTGATGCAAAATAGGTATTGAGGACATTACTCATTTGTACTTCGTCTTTGGTGTATTCTCCATTTTCATCGACTAACGGTCCAACAGTTGAAGTAACTACTTTTTTCTTTCTGATATAACTATAGAATTCTTTCGGGTTTGTTTTACTTTGATTCGCATCATGTAACTCCAGGGTCTTTTTACTTTGCTTAATTAACTTTTTGGCTTTGCGTCGTAGCTCTACAAATTTCACCCGTTCTTCGTCATTTTGTGAGGATTTTAATCTATCATTAGCACATTTTTTAGCAAGCAGACAGTCTGAAATA
Source organism: Paralithodes platypus (assembly GCA_032716605.1). Lineage (NCBI taxonomy): Eukaryota > Metazoa > Arthropoda > Malacostraca > Decapoda > Lithodidae > Paralithodes > Paralithodes platypus. The sequence goes on along the minus strand of CM064509.1, from coordinate 16,585,093 downwards.
TCTTTATTCCACCATTTGGGCTTATCATTATGGCCTGGATGTCGTATTTTCGATGGTATGCAGTCTTGCACTGCCTTAAGGTAAGTGGTTGTGAAACACTCCCAAGATGTATTTATGTCGTTATTGTTAGTCAGAAAGCTCCAGTCAGTTTCTTTAAGCTTTGATTGAAGTTTATGAAAATTTACTTTCTTGAAATTAGGGAATTTCTCAATGCTGCTATTTGATTTGTTACTAGTAAACTTTAAAGTGAAAGTTATCGTACGATGGTCGCTGTTACTGAATTCATCACCAACATTCAAATTCTCTATTAATTCTTCTTTTGTTGCGAGTACAAGGTCAAGCACATTATTACCACGGGTCGGAGATTGTACAAATTGAAAAAGTTAACTCTCTTGCAAGTTAGCATAGAGGTCGTGTCCAGAGTGTGAAGTAAGAATATCGCCCCATTTAGTCACGGGTAAGTTGAAATCGCCAAGAATTACGGTATCTTGTAGGTTAGTTATTTCTGCAATTTGTTCATAAATTTCACTGTCAGTTTGCACTGATTGAGCTGGGGGTCTGTATAATAAAGCTAGTGTTGTTTTAGTTCCTCGTTTATTATTTATTAGTACGTAAGATATGTCTATATTCGCAATTTGAGGTTTTGACATTAAGACGGGATTAAGACTTTCCTTTATAAAAAACAGAACTCCTCCTCCATTTCTATTGATCCGACTTTTCTCAAACATTGTATACCCAGGAAGCGTATATTCGGCTAAAAAGTCTGTCTTCCGTATTTAACCAAGATTCTGTATTGCTGATTATATCATAATGTTCTGTAAACACGATTTCCTCTAGATCTGAAAATTTATTGCGTATGCTACGAGCATTTACATAAAACACCTTAAGAGTATTAATGTTGGATGTTACTGATTGTGCATTGTCTGAATTTTCAGTTCGTATTTGACTTACACTACCCTGTCTGGATACCCCCGGTTGACCCCGTTTTTTGAACGGAAATCCTTGACTGCATCGTTCAGCAGACGACCAAGACGTGCAGCTCCTACTTCATTGAGATGTACACCATCTCCTGAAAACAAAGATTTATCATCGTAAAAATTATCCCACGTGTCGACAAAGCCGATGTCCTCCTCCCTGCATAGTTTGGCTAGTTGGCGATTTGTACTGGTTGCTATGTTGTAGAATAGATTTTCTACATCAATCCGGGGAACAATTCCTGAAATTAAGATTCTATTAGATTTTTGCTTGAAGGACCTGATCAGCCGCCGGTACTTGCAAAGTAGTTCCTCTGACCGCGTCCGTTGGACATCGTTAGATCCAACGTGGATGACATACGTAGTGCTTGCGGGGGCGAGCCTGGAAACCTCTTCCACAGCCGCAACAATGTCGTCCACGCCGCCACCTGGGATACAGAATCGCTTTCTGGTCCTGGGTGCCCTGGCGCAGAACTCGGTTAATTGGCCACGGACCATGGAGTCGCCCACAAGCCGAACTTCTTCCGTTTCCTCTTCCTCGTCAATAGCAAGAATTTTGAAACGGTTTTGGCATGTTGTCGGGATGACCTTCTTGGTACTGGTACTGGGATGCACATTGTTTCTCACTAACTGAAAGTTGTCCTTGGGGGGAGTGAGAGTAGAGTCATTATTATTTTCTGCAACATCTAAGGTACCTGCTGGTGTGGGTACCGGTACCAGTACTGTATGCACTGGAATGGCGGTTGACATCGTAGTGGTTTCTTGGGCCGAGGGCACTCCTACATTGAGTGTGGCAAATTCTTGAAGGGATTCAAGCTTCGTAGTCAGGGCATCGATCTTGCGGTGAGCTGCATTCAATTCATCCGCAATCTTCTCTCGGAGCTGGCAAAATCTACAAATTTGGACATCAGTATCAACAAACATGGTAGGGCCAAATTTACCGGAACAACTCGTGCAGGTTCGTTGCGGCGCCATGACGATGTAATCACAATATGCCTGAAAATCACACACATTTTTGTTAGCAAAATGGTACAATTAAAGCCTGAAAATCACAAACAAATTATGTTAGCCATGTGATACAATTAATTCCTGAAAATCACACAAAATTTTGTTAGCAATATGATAAAATTAATATGCCTGTAAATCACAAAAAATATGTTGGCAATAGAACACAATTTATGACTGAAAATAAAACAAAAATTTATGTTAGCAGTATGACACAGTTAAAGCCTGAACATCACAAATGGACTAGAAATTTGTTACAAAATTTACTGGAAAAAAACAAAAAGTGGGAGAGGGTTAATGTAGCCTAGTGAGAAATCTGGAAAACAGTATACAGTAGAGTAACAACAAATATTTGTTAGCAATATGGTACAATTAATGCCTGTAAATCACAAAAAGAATATGTTAATCACAAAAAGAATATTATGCCTGTAAATCACAAAAAAATTTGTTAGCAATAGAACACAATATATGCCTGAAAATAAAACAAAAATTTATGTAAGCAGTATGACACAGTTAAAGCCTGAAAATTGCAAATGGACTAGTAATTTGTTATAAAATTTACTGGAAAAAAAAGTGGGAGAGGGTTAATTTAGCCTAGTGAGAAAACTGGAAAGCAGTATACAGTACAGTAACAAAACATATTGGTTAGCAATATGGTACAATTAATGCTTGTAAATCACAAAAAGAATATGTTAATCACAAAAAGAATATGTTAGCAATAGAACACAATTTTATGCCTGAAAATAAAAATAAAATTATGTTAGCAGTATGACACAGATAGGCTAAAGCCTGTATATTAGTTTATACAGTGGTCGACACAATATTAATAATAATGGAGTTAGTAATATCCCTGGCAAGTGTGAGAGAGAGAGAGAGAGAGAGAGAGAGAGAGAGAGAGAGAGAGAGAGAGAGAGAGAGAAGCTGCATAAGGTGAATATACGAAAAAATAAATATGTTCGTGCAATATGCAATAACACTGATATGCATAAACGTATTCAGCAAATTAGGAGGTATATGTATAATTTATAAAATAGTCGTTGACCTTAATTTAGAATATGTTATGATAGCCATGATCACTATCGCATCATTACGTCCACCAACGAAGCTGGACGGAAGTTATGTTTGCGACTCCTTTTTTTGTTTTTTGTTTTTGTTTTTTGCCAGACGCCGTACTTCCCAAGAAGCCATGAAGATTAGGCGTTTGTCTCGAATCGCTAGGTCAAGTTGCCCGGGCTTGACATCTGCCAATAACATTTTGACAGTGAGGGTTCGATCCGCCGACTCCTTAATCAGCATGCAATGTTCTACTGAGTTATGAACCGATTTTCACGAAATTTGGTGGGTAGATAGGATATGCGCCAAAAACTAAGTGATTCAATATAGGACACACACACATACAAAAATGCACACATATACACTCACATTGGGCCTACATACATACATACACATTCACATACTGCACACACACACACACACACACACGCTCACACATTTACTTATCTACACTTACCACACAGACCTTACGATGCAGACGAGGCGGTCATAACTTGACTATAGTAGTGCTAGCAACAACAAAAAATATATAGAATGGAGGAAGAACAGGATAGCACAGGAGAGAGAGTGTGAGTGAGTGTGTGTGTGTGTGTGAGAGAGAGAGAGAAAACAAAATATGTCAGAGAGTGTGTGTGTGTGTGTGAAAGTGAATAAAGTAAAGACTATAGAAGACTCGTGCGGCGAAAACAAGACTATAGAAGACTATAGAAGACTATAGAAGACTCGTGCGGCGAAAACAATAAAATAAAAAACTCCTTGAGAACCTATTTCGAGCCCCCCCCCCCCCTCCACCTAACCTAATATTACAGAAAGGGAAAGTAGCGGTGTACCTGTAGTACCTGTAGTAAATAGTGACCGAACCAACACCGATTTTAACCCCTTCTGTACCGGTGACATCCTTTTTGTTATATTTTGGTAATGACTAGACAATTTTATTCAGCTTAGGAAGGACTTTTTTTTCTTTTTTTAATGTGATTGAGGGAGGCAAAAGGCAGAACTGCCTATAGCGAGTGCCTCCCCCATAGTTGAAAGTGTGACAGGGCCAAAATCAAAGGGATATTCGAGCCAAAATGCCTGGACACACGGAGTTTGAAGCAATTTAAGTCATAGGAAGAGGGAAAGACTGACTCTGGGAGAGATGTCCAGAGCTCAGCTGTTGAGTAGAAGAAAGTTTGAGAGTAACGTTTCACTCTTGGGTTGGAGAGTTGCACAGAGTAGGGGTGGGATTGAGTGGCAAGACGGGTACCACGTGCCCTACGTAAAGGAGGTGGTATACACTGGGAAAGCTCTGAGGAACACTGATTATGATAGTAGCGATAGAATAGTGAGAGAGATGCAACATTGCGGCGGACAGAGAGAGATTGCAGAGAGTTAGTGAGTGGACGGGAGTTAATGATACGAAAGGCCTTCCTTTCAACTTTGTCTACAAAACACTAAACAGCATCACACTTTCCAACAGCAACACAACACAATCACATTCTGCAATCACAACAACAGACTCTACTCCTTCACGTAGACAACAAGCAAACACTCTTATCAATCACTTCTCTCATGTCAGTCACCTAAAACTCCACAAAGACGACCGACGTGTCATCCGACGAAAAAGACAATTCCCCACAGACCCTGACTATACACCCTTCACCAACAACCAGACAAAGCATATCATCAACAATCTCAAGCTCTCACCCGCCTGTGGCCTAGACAACATAAGCAACATTCACCTCAGACACCTGAGACCACAAGGCATACAAGCACTCACTAACATATCAAACTACAGCTACTCACACAACACAATACCAGACATCTGGAAGCATGGTATCATCACATTCCCCAACCGTAACAAAGACCCCACGCTACCCTCCTCACACCTCCCTATCACACTCCTTTGCACCCCCTCCAAAGTCATAGAGCGCCTTGTACTACAACTGATGACACCTGACCTACCCCTTTCTCCAACACAACACGGCTTCAGGCCATTGCACTCCACAAACACTCTTCTTACAGACCTTACACAAAGAGCTTTTGACGGCATCAACTCAGGTAGACCACCACACAGATCAGTACTTGCCACACTCGACATTAGTAAAGCCTTCGATGCCATCCCCCGCCACAACCTAACAAACAAAATCTACAACACAAACATGCACAACAACACAAAAAGATGGCTGGCCAACTTCTTAGCAGGCAGATGTGCACACGTATCTTTTGCCGGTCAGTCATCTAGCATTAGAAATTTCCCAAACGGAGTCCTGCAAGGATCCGTCCTGTCTCCCGCACTCTTCAATCTGTACATGCATGATATAAATACACCAAATTCACCCCAAGTAACCATAGCCTCCTACGCAGACGACATAACACTCACAAGCACGCACCGAAACCCAGACACAGCAACAAGACTCCTTCAAGACTATCTCGACACATTACATGAATGGTGCACTACAAACAGACTCAATTTAGCCCCAGCTAAATCCACTGCAACCCTCCTCACAAGCTGGACAGGAGAGCACGATTACGTCCCGGGACTCAACATAAACAACACACCCCTAACACACACACACACACACAAAATCCTAGGAGTAACATACGACACCCAAATGACATTTAAACAGCACACCACAAACACGAAAAAGAAACTGGCACCCAGACTTAACACCCTCAGATCACTTGCCCACACAAGATTTGGACACAACAAAGAAACCACCACCACAGTCTACAAACAATACATAAGATCAGTTATGGAATACGCAAGCCCGGCCTGGGCTTCTAACCTAGCTGAAACACATCATAAGACCTTACAGACTATTCAAAATAAAGCCCTGAAAATCATCACAGGATGCACAGCTACGACACCAACAGATCACCTACATCAAGAAACCAAAGTCCTCAAAGTCAAAGATCATCTAGACATGAGAGGCACACAATTCCTAGCAGCAGCCTCCACGAATCAACACCACCCACTACATTACATGGCTACACACCCACAGACACCAATAAATATCAAAACAACACCCAGCACATGCTATCACACACAAATACTGTCTTCTCTCCCTCCCTGCCCACCCCAAGCCAACTTCCGGAAGCACATCCATACTCATATCACTCGCCGTTCCATCCACTCACTCATAGACAACACGCAGCTGCAAGCACGACCTCCCGAAATCCATCCTTCTGAATCCTCCCTTCCTCGCGAGGACAGAGTCCACCTGGCCAGGCTGAGATGCGGACACCATCCGGCTCTTCTGAGCTATCAGAGGAGACTGGATGACTCCGTCGTCGACACCTGCCCGGGTTGTAACACAGCACCCCATACCATTAAACACATCATAGAAGACTGCATTTCACACAACCACTTACGACAACAACACAATTTACACTCTTTGGGAGCTCTGTGGGAAAGCCCAACCGTGGCCATGGCCTTCCTTGGGGACTCGGGGCTGTTCGGCCAGGCAGCTTAGGGAACAACAACAACAACAACTTTGTCTAGGAGAGCGGTGTGAGAGGACCCTCCCCACACATGTGAACAATACTCAATACAAGGACGCACTATGCCCCTGTACAGAGCAAGAAGCTGTGCAGGGGAAAAGACCCATTATTAGGCCGCAGATTATCTCAATTAATACTTATAGCTACCATATATCCTTCCTAAGCTTCATAAAATCGTTTCAATTTAGCTGATATAAAATATGAAAAACGTCGCTGGTACACAAGGGGTTAAGGGGGCAGTGCTTGTTTTTTTTTATATTTATTTATATATTTTTGAGTTCCCTCGCTAGACCTCCATCAAGCTCATTAAAACACCCCCTAGACCCCCCCCCCCCCTCCTTTTCAAGATAAATTTGTACATTTTTCGGTAAAAATATGTTCTGGTCGAAGGGACATGACAGGCTCGCTATCGCTCGCCAGGAAAAAATCGACACTTAAATTGTACGAAAGGTCTTAATATTGACACAATAACCCTTAAGATATATATATATATATATATATATATATATATATATACTGTACAGTATATATGCGTATGTATATGTATGTGTGTGTGTGTTGCTATATCATAAACAGTATAGTTATCTGCAGTATCTTATCACAACAATACATAGACAAGGGGTGGACACTAGCTGCTCTGACGTTTTTCTGTCTAAAAATGTATAAATTTAGCTTGCTGTCAAAACAAAAATATATATATTTGCTGGCTCGCTACCGCTCGCCAGGAAAATATTGACACCTGGATTGGGGTAAACGTCTTAAAACAGTAGGCTGAATGGGGCCGAATGGATACAAGCCAAAGAGAGAGGGAGAGAAAGAGAAAACAAGCGAGGTGGGCCCCCTTAAGAAGAATCTGTGGTAGTAAAAGAGGTCAAGTGAGATAGTTCGAAGCCTGTTAGTTGCTGGAGAACCTTTTTAAACTAATTAAAATCGTCTAATAATAATAGTCAGAATAAAGTAATAAAGACGTCGCCTGTACAGAATGGGTTAAACAGAATAAACAGAATATACTCGTCTAATAGTATCCAGAATTAAGATAAAAGGAAGGCACCGGTACAGGTGTTTATAATACTCGGGCCAGCAACGGTATAATATCGTCTAATGATAGCCAGAATAAACTAACAAAATACGTCATATTCTTGAAATGGTTAAGGGTATTGGGTAATCGTCTTGTTTATTGTTCGTCCGGAAATCATGATCTACAGTATATATTCTCTCTCCCGGAAATTTGTATAGCCCCGTCTCACCGATAACAACAATATCAAAGAATCGAAAGGTGATTTAATGTTATATTCAGTATATATATAGAGAGCCTTCAATATCTTTATAACGGTTGAGATTTGGACTTTTTGTTAAGGAACATTTTATGCTTAGAATACCTTGGCCTATCATTTCCCAAAGTTATGCCCTTTCCTCCTGGGACACCCTGTATATACAGGTATATAATTATGTGTATTTATTAATTTTATAGTTTCATTGCTAGACATCCACCAAGCTTTAAAAAGACACCCCCGAGACCCCCCTCAAGATAATTTGTACATTTTTCGGTAGAAAAATATGCAGGCCGAAGTCCGGTTTCTTCTAGAATTACAGGCTTGCTATCGCACGCCAGGAAAAAATCGACACCTATATGGCACGAAAGGTCTATATATTGACACAGAAACGGGGTGAAAGGTCTTAAAATCGCCGAACTAATGGATCGAACATCTTCAAATCTTAAAGCTAATGGGACTAAACATGAAGGAGAAGAAGCAACTACTTCCCCCTTTACTAAATCATTTTTTAAAGGAGGCTCCAATGTTTCTGGTCACGTCGCATTACTACCACTTTATATTACAACCACTTTATATTACTACCAATTTATATTACTACGACTATATTACTACCACTTTATATTACTACCACTTTATATTACAACCACTTTATATTACTACCAATTTATATTACTATGACTATATTACTACCACTTTATATTACTACCACTTTATATTACAACCACTTTATATTACTACCAATTGATATTACTACGACTATATTACTACCACTTTATATTACTACCAATTTATATTACTACGACTATATTACTACCACTTTATATTACTACCACTTTATATTACAACCACTTTATATTACTACCAATTTATATTACTACGACTATATTACTACCACTTTATATTACTACCAATTTATATTACTACGACTATATTACTACCACTTTATATTACTACCACTTTATATTACAACCACTTTATATTACTACCAATTTATATTACTACGACTATATTACTACCACTTTATATTACTACCACTTTATATTACTACCAATTTATATTACTACGACTATATTACTACCACTTTATATTACTACCACTTTATATTACAACCACTTTATATTACTACCAATTTATATTACTACCGCTATATTACTACCACTTTATATTACTACCACTTTATATTACTACCAATTTATATTACTACGACTATATTACTACCACTTTATATTACTACCACTTTATATTACAACCACTTTATATTACTACCAATTTATATTACTACCGCTATATTACTACCACTTTATATTACTACCACTTTATATTACTACCAATTTATATTACTACGACTATATTACTACCACTTTATATTACTACCACTTTATATTACAACCACTTTATAATTATTACTACCAATTTATATTACTACCACTATATTACTACCACTTTATATTACTACCACTTTATATTACTACCACTATATATTACTACCACTTTATATTACTACCACTTTATAATACTACCACTTTATATTACAACCACTTTATATTACTACCAATTTATATTACTACCACTATATTACTACCACTTTATATTACTACCACTATATATTACTACCACTATATATTACTACCACTTTATATTACTGCCACTTTGTTACTACCACTTTATATTACTACCACTTTATATTACTACCACTTTATATTACTACAACTTTATATTAATACCACTTTATTGTACATTACTACCACTTTACATTACCACCACTTTATATTACTACCACTTTATATTACTACCACTTTATATTACTACCACTTTATATTACTACTACTTTACATTACTACCACCTTATATTGCTACCACTTTATATTACTACCACTTGACATTACTACCACTTGACATTACTACCACTTGACATTACTACCACTTGACATTAATACCACTTTACATTACTACCACTTTACATAACTACCACTTTACATTACTACCACTTTATATTACAACCACTTTATATTACTACCACTTTATATTGCTACCACTTTATATTACTACCACTTCACATCATTAGAACTTCACATCACAACCACTTCACATCACAACCACTTTACATCATAATTACCACTTTACATCACTGTCACTTAGCATCACATCATTGCCACTTAACATCACATGATTCATTACCACTTATCACACCACTGCCAATTAACATCACATCACTACCACTTTACATCACATCACTACCAATTTACATCACACACACACACACACACACACACACACACACCACATCATAGTCTACACTAAAAATTATGTTCAAATATAACAATTATGTACACACAAGTGTTTCAATATTTGATATGAACTTTAACAATTAAGTCCTAAGCGATCGGAACACTTGTAACATGTTTACTTCATTCGAACACACAATATTGACAGTGCTTAGCCCTTTAGGAATTATGACTTGTTTTAGCAGTTTAGTATGGCTATTATTAGACGATTTTATTCAGCTTTGGAAGGACCTGTGGGAGTCAGAGGCATACTTGTGTTGGTTTGGACCCCTTAGATTCGTAGAGGTCCTTTCTAAACTTTATAAAATCGTCTAATCCTAGTCAGAATAAACTGTCAAAATGCGTCATAATTCTCAAGATGTTAAGTGTCCGATATAAGATGTATGTGTGTGTGTTTGTATGTGTGTGTGTGTCCGTAGTCAGACCTTGGATTGCAGACCGAACACAACCGACACAACCGAGGCATACACAGAGATCACACTGTCACCTTCGAATCTTGATGAGCCCCTGCGACCCTGAAAGCTTCTTCTTAAAATTGGCAGTACTGGCGACGTCTTTTTATTCTATAAATACATAACTATATATATACACACACACACACATATACAGTATATATATAAGAAACCGTAAATGTAGCCATAACAATAGTTTATGATAACAACTTTATGAGTTGTCAGTTATATAGACCATCAGGGTGCAAAGCTGTATAGTATAAATGACAAGTAACTAGTTTCATATACATTTTTTAAATACCATTACATTTAATAGTTACAAATTAGGTGTTTAGTTTAGCCAATGGCTATGTACTTTTGTGAGCCCAGCCACAAGTACCAAAATGACTTATGGAGATATTTTAAGACAACTACACACACAATCATACCCATACACACACACAAACATACGCCCCTACACATACACATAAACACACATAATACATAGCTCTTCCCAAGCTTTCTGGCATCTAGCCAAAAACCTCTCCAACAATTTCTCTTCCTTGTCTTTCCCTCCCCTTTCCCACTCTGATGGCACAACCATCACTTCTTCCTCTGACAAAGCTAAACTCTTCGCTCAAACTTTTGCTAGAAACTCCACCTTGGATGATTCCGGTGCTATTCCTCCCTCTCCGCTCTCCTCTCGCTTACTTATGCCTAATATCCTAATCTCTTCTAAAGATGTACTTTCTACCCTCTCTGGGCTTAACACTAATAAGGCGTACGGTCCGGACGGTGTTCCTCCTGTTGTTCTCAAAAACTGTGCTTCCGTACTGACTCCCTGCCTAGGCAAACTCTTTCGTCTCTGTCTATCCTCTAACGTCTTCCCTTCATGCTGGAAGTTTGCTCACATTCAACCTGTCCCAAAGAAGGGTGACCGCTCTCAACCTTCCAACTATCATCCAATTGCTCTTATCTCTTGTCTTTCTAAAGTTTTTGAAACTATTCTTGCTTCCAAATTTCTTAAGCATTTCTCTTCTCATAATCTGCTACCAGATCGCCAGTATGGCTTCCTTAAGGGTCGCTCTATTGGTGATCTTCTTTCATATCTTACTAACTCTTGGTCATCCTCCTTTCGGGACTTCGGTGAGACTTTTTCTATTGCACTAGACATATCGAAGGCCTTCGATAGAGTCTGGCATAAATCTTTAATTTCTAAACTACCCTCCTTCGGTTTCTATCCCTCCATCTGTGCCTTTGTCTCTGATTTCCTTTCCGGCCGTTCCATAGCCGCGGTTGTGGACGGCCATTGTTCACTTCCTCATTCTATAAACTCCGGTGTTCCTCAGGGCTCTGTCCTATCTCCTATTCTCTTTCTAATTTTTATAAATTATCTCCTTAACTGTACCTTAATTCCCATCCATTCATAGGCAGACGACTCAACCTTACATTACTCCATTAGTTTTTCAGAACGCCCCAGCCAGCAATCCCTCAACGACAAATGTAATGAAGCCATAAAACTCTTAAATTCTGATCTAAATACTATTTCCAATTGGGGCAGAGAAAACCTTGTTAACTTTAATGCTTCCAAAACCCAATTTCTCCATCTATCTACCCGTCAGGATCTCCCAGCGGACTATCCCTTATTCTTCAACAATACAAAAATCAACCCTTCATCTTCTCTCAATATTCTTGGTGTCTCTTTTTCTTCTGCTCTCATTTGGAAGGACCATATTACCAGTCTTGCTAAGGCAGCCTCCCAGAAGCTGGGTGTGCTCAACCGCCTTAGGGGGTTCTTTTCCCCTGCACAGCTTCTTGCTCTGTACATGGGCATAGTGCGCCCTTGTATTGAGTATTGTTCACATGTGTGGGGAGGTTCCTCTCACACCGCTCTCCTAGACAAAGTTGAAAGGAAGGCATTCGTATCATTAACTCCCATCCACTCACCAACTCTCTGCAATCTCTCTCTCTCCGCCGCAATGTTGCATCTCTCTCTATTCTATCGCTACTATAATAATCAGTGTTCCTCAGAGCTATCCCAGTGCATACCACCTCCTTTACGTAGGGCACGTGGTACCCGTCTTGCAACTCAATCCCACCCCTACTCTGTGCAACTCTCCAACCCAAGAGTGAAACGTTACTCTCAAACTTTCTTCTATTCAACAGCTGAGCTCTGGAACTCTCTCCCAGAATCAGTCTTTCCCTCTTCCTATGACTTAAATTGCTTCAAACTCCGTGTGTCCAGGCATTTTGGCTCGAACGTCCCTTGATTTTGGCCCTGTCACTCTTTCAACTATGGGGGAGGCACTCGCTATTGGCAGTTATGCCTTTTGCCTCCCTCAATCACATAGACAAAAAATAAAAATAAAATAAAAATACACAATCATACCCACACACACACACAATCACATTACACACACACACAACCACACTATACACACACACACACGGACCTAGCTATGTGGGTAGGGGGCAAGATATGCATGCACACAGTCTAATTAAGGGGAGATGGGTAGTTTTCTGGTCCCCCTTCTTCCTCATGTTTAGCCCCATTCGTTTTCAGATTTTTAGACGTTCGACCCATTAGTTTGGCGATATTAAGACCGTTCACCCCATTTCTTTGTCAATATTATGACTTCGTGTCATGGTACGGTTGGCCAAATAAGTCATATCTCCGCTGTCATTACGTTTTGCTCACTGTTTGCTGTATTAATGTCTGTCAGATGTTAAATAGAGTGTGTAAAAATAGGAAAATGTTTGTATATCTCACTCGAAACTATGAATTAAACCTTAGATAGTACTGATACCAATTATGGATCGAAATATACCTGGTGCCGCGACATCACTTTTTTTGGCAACTGTACCACCTTTATCTACTAAAATAGGTTGTAAGTTCTATTGACCTTTACGAGGCTATAATAGGTGTGTCTGTGTGTGTGTGTGTCTGTGTGTGTGTGTTCTGACATACAGAGCCCTGTATGTTAATTTAAGAGTTAGAATTAGAGTTGAAGGAGCCAAACTACCCAAACGGTGAAGCAGACTAGCGAGCGAACGAGCGAGTGGGCAAACCAGCTCGCCCCATACCAGCAAACTAGCCTTCACACCTGCGTGCGTCATAGGGGACCCTGCAAACTACCTCGATGACCGATGCTATGACGTATGATCGACGCCAGGAGCTGTGAGTGGACCAGGCACCTGTTATGCGACTCGAGGAGCTATGATTGGAGTAGGCACCACCCCCCGCCTCCTGATTCGTTCCTACACCATCATTGTTTAGTATATAAGACCCGAGTTGTGGGCATTCAAATCAGTCTCATTTGGAGTTGGGGAAGGTGAACTTGCAGCTGGAGGAAGACGGGGTGAAGTATTATAATGGGATTGTGACTGTCAGTCAGATTATATAAATGTGTGTTAAGTGTGTTCGGTGTAAACACTTACGTTATGTTGGTAAGTGAGATATGTGATTGGGAATTAACGTGAACGCTACTATTACGTGCTTAACTATTTGATTGGGAATTAGCGTTAACGCTACTATTATGTGTTTAACTATTTGATTGCGAATTAACGTTAACGCTATTATTATGTACTTAACTATTTTAGTTGCCTAACTTGTGGACTAAAGCAACTCTTTAAGTAATTGGGTTATGATGAAAGTAATACTATTGTTTTATATTAATACTTACGAGTTCTTTCATTTTCTTTTAATTAAGCTTACATTGCTTAATGGTGCTTAGTACGGTGATGCTATTGTCTCATATTAGTAATATCGCCTTAGACTAACATGGCTGTGTTAATATTACTTCTAGTGATTTCCTAAGCTGAAGAAAATTCTTTTGCTTCAAATATATATTTTGCTTTTCATATTATTTGAGTGAGACCTGAATCGAATCTATGAAGCGATCCTGTAACTTTATTTACTCATAATCAAACCTCAATGTTACGTGGTTAAGAAATACATTTAACTAATTATTAAATATATATCTAACTTTTTATGTGACTTTGATATTACTCCTGATGATAATAATAATATAATCCTATTAACGGAAGACAAGAACCAAGAATAATTACATTAAATATAAATAAAAGGACATATAAGAAAACTATCTATTCATTTAAAAAAGGGTAAGAGACAGAAATATTCTTACTTTAATATTTATCTTTCAAGACTTTTTATAGAATTAATAGTCCTTCTTTAGATATAACTTATTCGGTTCATAACCATAGCCTACTAAGCTTCGGTTAAATAATAATTCTTTATAAATACTACATGACTTTAATTAGTTTCAGTATTTTTCATATTTAAAGAGTATCAGTCAATAAAGGATACTAAGTCCTAAGATCAAAAGGAAAGGAAGCAACAACAGGAAATTATTTTATTAGATTTTACTTTTGTTTTGCCTTCAGCTGACTGATACCTTAATATATATCTCTGTGCTATCTAGATTCGTCAAGTTAACCACTTGAGGTTCAAGATACGTAACAGTGTGTACAAGCAGTGGATGGGTCATGGAAGCAATGATCATAATTGTCTTCATGCCCTGTGTAACACTAGACTGTGAGAGAGAGAGAGAGATAGAGAGAGAGAGAGGGAGAGAGAAAATGAGAGAGAGAGAGAGAGATAGAGAGCGAGAGACAGACAAACAGAGAATAGACAAATACACTGAAATATATATATACAGTATATATATATACCGTATATATATATATATATATATATATATATATATATATATATATATATATAATTATATATATATATATATATATATATATATATATATATATATATATATACAGATTAATAATAGAAATATGCAGTATATATAAATGTATATATGTATTTCTTATGTGTGACCATGCTAATTTTCTTAACTCTTTCTCTTCAGGCCCCTTCAAGTCTCCAGTGACCCCCATTCCTCCCCCTCCCCCTCCAAGCTCACCCTTCAGGCACAGCAGAGCAGAGAGGATGTCGAGAAGCTACTTGAGGCAGAGGTGAAGGTATATTATATATTCTCTCTCTCTCTACTAGAATTAAGTCCTGACCACCTCGCTGGGATCGTAAGGTCGGTGTGGTCAGTATATCTATGTAAATCTCTCTCTCTCACAAACTCCTGTACAGTAGCCCCCGAGAGTTTATACCTCCCCTGTCATTAATTACGTGTGGTAATTAAAAGGGGTATGCTTAACTAACCATATTAATTTACCACCAACCCGTTAATTGGTATTCGCATGCATTAAGGGGGGATGGACGTATTTCTTGGCTTATTTATTTATCATCTTAGTATTTTTTTAGTTTCCTCCCTAGACCTCCATAAAACTTAAAATGTTACCCCTTAAAACCCCCTTCAAGATTAATTTGTACATTTTTTGGTAGAAAATTGTCCCGGCCAAAGGCCGGATCCTCCTTAATGGTGGTAGTGGTTGGTGGTGGTTGGTGGGGGTGGTGGTGGTGGTGGTGGTGATTTTTGAAAGTGGTGGTAGAAGTATGCAGTTTGATAGTGAAAGGAGGGAGGGAGGTGGAGTGACTTTTACTAGCACACCACACACTACAGCAACCCCCCCCCCCCCACACACTCACACTACAGCACCACACATACACACACTCTACCACACGCGCACACACACGCACAGTACTGCACACACACACGCACACGCACAAACACACACACACATTACAGCACACACACACACACACACAGTTCAGCACACACACACACACACACACACACACACAAACCCTCCACAATTTCACCTTCTCCTCTGCTGTCACAACCAGACCGCCCCCCTTCACTGCAGCCGGATCGACCCTTCAGTAGACAGCCACTGGACAACCTTAAGGGAGCCCACCTCGCTTTTTTCTCTTTCTCTCCCTCTCTCTTTGGCTTGTATCCATTCGGCCCCATTCAACCTACTGTTTTAAGACGTTTACCCACATCCAGGTGTCAATATTTTCCTGGCGAGCGGTAGCGAGCCAGCATGTACTGTATATATTTTTGTTTTGACAGCAAGCTAAATTTGTACATTTTTCGATAAAAATATTTCTAAGGCAAAGCCGTATTTCTCCATACAATGCTGGCTCACTATCGCTCGCCAGGAAGAAATCGACACCTGGATGGATATAAACATCTTAAAACAGTTGGCTGAATGGGGCCGAATGGATACAAGCCAGGGAAAGAGAGATAAGGAGAGAAAGATAAACACAGCCTGTGACCCACCTTAAAATTAAAATTTAATATAGTTTATTGTCATAGTACTAGCATATTAAATATTGATACACTTATCATCCTATTATATAAACACAAACTACTGCTGAAATCATACACCTCTGTCATATTTAATGCTGGAAGGGTGTGAAATAGTCAGACATAAGACAAACAGATAACAATCAAATGTCAGAACTCAGTTAAACTAAAAAAATCCCTCACAGAAACATTTTTAGGATTATAAGTTGTTAGTGAAGTACACCAAGCTAATATGAATAAATAATATATATAGGGCCTACAGTATATATATATATATATATATATATATATATATATATATATATATATATATATATAATTAGAAAGACCATCTCAAGTCCTACTCTGAAAATTTACTAAACAAAATACAACTCACGCATGTTGGGCAAGCCCCGTCGCCTTCATCTCCTCTAACTCCCTTCCTCACCCCCTACTACTTGAACAAATACTACTACTACTACATTACATTTTACAAGCACTATATATTATTCTACTCCTACTACCTTACTTTACTACTACTCTATACTATGCAACTTCAATTACTACTACTACTACTACTATTACTACTACTACTACTACACTTTACTATTATACTCCACAGAGAAGGATGGCGTATCGGGTGTCGGTGCTACGAGAAGGCTGTACGCACAAACCGGTACCCAGTAAATTGTTGGCCGCTTCTATGGACGTGGATGTTAGAGCAAGGTTAGTCAGAGTAGTACAGAGTAGTACAGAGTAGTACAGAGTTAGTACAGTACCGGCGACATCTTCTTAGTTTGGTTCTAGCTATATTTAGACGATTTGTGCAGCTTAAGAAGGGTTTGTTGTAGTATGAAGGGTTAAGTGAGATAGTTCGAAGCTTGTTAATTGCTGGATACCCTTTTGTAAGATGATTAAAATCGTCTAATAGTAGCCAGAATATAGTTAAAAAGACTTGGACAAGGTATAATATATATATATATATATATATATATATATATATATATATATATATATATATATATATATATATATATATATATATTATAATAAATTAATAATAATAATAATTATTATTATATTATTATTATTATTATTACTATTATATATATTAGTATTAAATAATAATAATATTATTTGGCATAGTAGACGGGCCGCCGCGCTGCGGCGTGGTCTTTAATTTTTATTTTCGAAAAGTTTAATGTCTCACCCCGCAGAATTGTTCCATTTGGTCTAATACCTACGAATGCCGAATTTGGTGAATATAGCTCAATTCTTTCTGGTGCCGCAACGCCTCCGAAGTTTTACCATAGTACCTACCTAAGGGCATGTCTAGGTTTCCCTCACATGAAGTGAGTATTATCCCCTCTTTGGGGGGGGGTTTCATAGGTGCCTATCTCCCACTCATTGTTGCCTAGTTCTTATAGGCAGGCCGCCAACAACGGTTTTCTATTTGGAATCCGGGAATGTCTATTGGTGGGCCTCGACGGACTGAAGGAGGAACTGGCGCTGCTCTTCGTCGCGTGTCAGGTGGGGAAGGTAGTCTTGCATGACGGCTACTCCTCTCTTGGCGAAGTCGTTGGTGACCTTCACTGCAGCGACAGTTGTCTTGGCCTTCTGGAAGTCCTCTCGGCCATTCCACGTCTGAGGGTCGACGTCCACGAAACCGTCGTTGGTTCCGAGCGCTGACACAGTGCGGCGGGTGGTGCTCGTGACGAAGTCCCAGAGATGTTTTTGCTTGATGGTATCGGAACTGAGGTCCATCGTCACGCGCTTTGGAGGCTCCTCCGATCCCTCCTTGGACAGGGCGGCCAACATCTTTCTCTTTGCGGGTCGTCGAAGAAGGCAAGGCCAACCAACTCCTTGGAGAGGTACCAGAGGTGTCGTCCGAAAGCCGTCGTAGCGGTGATGGCGACTTCGGAGTCCGGATAAGCAGAGATGTCTTGCAGAAACTGCAGGTCCAGGGCAGGGCCGGTTGAAGCCACGGGAGCTTGAAAGCACATCGGCACGTAGAGTGTGACGCAGAAGGTGACGAAGCGCCTCAGGCCTTGGATTTCCTGTTGACGAATCTGGAATTGTTCGCGAAAGAGGAAGATCTTGATCGAGTAGATGATCTTCGCCATCCATCGAGCAAGGTGATACGCCCCAGGCCGGGCAAAGCGTATCCCCCTCTGCGGAACTCCGCCCAGAACAATGACGGTGAGTTCCAGGAGCTCGCGATAGTCGTGGCGTGGATGATGAATGCTCAGCTGCTGCATGGTGAAGTCCCTCACTTGAGCGAACGATTGAGGCGGATCGGCAGGATCGTCAAGCAGAGTCTGGAACCTGGCAGTGTCGATGGCGCCCCATTTTTCTTTGAAACGCTTGAACAGTTGGATGTCGGGTCCAGACGTAACAAGGGAGGTGCAGAGGCCGAAGACCTTTTTAACCACGAGCTCCAGGATGTGATGGCGGCCGGCAAAGTGAAGGAGATGCTTGTCCAACTTCTGCTGAAGAAGAAGACAAGCCCCTGGCAGTTGTCCAGTGTTGGAGGCCGTGGTGTCAAAAGCCATCCCAACAACACGGTCGGCGATTCCCCAGTGAATTCCCCTGAAGTGTGGCGAATACGGCATCCGCCATGGCTGCTCCCGTGCTAGATGGGAGCTTGGGAACATTCAGGAGCTTCGACACCCCTTCGCCGGACACCAGAATTGGAAGCTGCTCTGCCAGCTCCTGCCCAGGTCTATCAGCAACCATCTTCCCGTCCCAGTGGACGGTGAGGACGACACCCTCGGACAAGGAGGCGCGAGAGGTCGAGGCGGCGATAGCTCTGGCTTGAATATGGGCTCTCCTGATGCTCTGTCGGTTCAGGGCCATCTCAGCTGGGTCTTGGTCGTAGGCTGAGGCAGCAGCAGCCAAGATATGCACCGCCCCCCAGTCTGTAGTCTTGGTTCGATCGAGGGCAGCACAGAGAGCAGGAGTGATGGCTGAGACCCGGCCGCGAGCTCACTTGGCAGGATATTCCT
The DNA here is from genome assembly GCA_032716605.1 of Paralithodes platypus. Classification (NCBI taxonomy): domain Eukaryota; kingdom Metazoa; phylum Arthropoda; class Malacostraca; order Decapoda; family Lithodidae; genus Paralithodes; species Paralithodes platypus. The sequence continues at coordinate 16,565,362 of CM064509.1, read as the reverse complement.
CCAGAACAGCTGATGACGGCCCGGGTTGGTCTTCAGCACCATCATTATCGTCCGAGAGTTCCGCCGTGGCTCCTCTTGCAGCTTCCTTCCTTCCACGCTCCTTGTCTCTGCGGGACGCTTCCGCCTTGTCCCTCGTCGCCTTCCTCTCCTCCTGCTTCACCAACTTCTCGTCAATCCCCAACATCCTCCCGGGGCGGGCGGCCTCTCGTTGACGCTGCAAGAAATCCACATCCTCCTTGTTCTTCGTAAAGGACAAGGCCTCGGCGTGAGCAATGTCGAAGAGGAAGGACAGTTTGACTGTGAAATCTTTCCCCTTCTTCAGCTCGGTCGCAGACTGTCGGCTCTTGCTCTTGCCCAGCTGCCTCCATTTCTCGTAGAGCTGCTCAATCTTCCCCACGCGGTGCTGAGGTTGAACGACGGGGATCCGAGCACGGGCCCAGAATGCCGCAACTTTTTTGTCGAGATGAAGAGCAGCGCCGCGAAGAGTGGCTTTGTGGAGGCGGAGGAGGTGAAAGAGCCCCTGCAAGACTTCCTTGTTCGACGGCAGCTTCCCACCAGTCAGTTCAGTGAGGGGCTGGCCCACCAACCATACTTCGGTTTCTTTTCAGGTCGTTGGCTTCTCCATGTCTGAAAGCCCAGTTACAGCAGTGAGGAAACACGTGTGTTCGTCGTCAGAGCAGACACTGCACTGATTCGTGAAGCGAAAGCGTCTTTCTTATAAGCGGACTCAATGACGTCATAAGGGGCAAACTTCAAGTGCCTTGCGGCTCCAGAAGTTGTTAAGCTAGGGTAACCATATTTTAGTACGATTATGTTTGATCACAATGGAATTACTTTGGGGGGTGAGACATTAGAAATTCCAACTTTGATTTTTACTCATACAGATAAGGACCATCCTTTATTTTATATATATATATATATATATATATATATAGCTTAGTTATAATACCAGATACGTATTAGCTGGTGTAAATATATACACCCCATGAGAAGGAGCACTTTATTGACAATGTTTTGCATATAGGTTCATCAGGCCAATGACCTAATAAAGCTATATACGAAACGCTGTTAATAAAGTGCTCCTCCTCGTATGGTGTTTATATTCATTCCATCAACTTTTCTGAATTTATTTGTTAGGGTTTTGTTTTTTCTATGTAATTATTTTTCGATTTATTATTTTATTTATTTTATTATTTGTATTATTTATTTTTTAATTGTGTTTACAGTGTAAGCTAATCGTTAATAGATTGAATATTACTCCCACAACCAATATAATGTTTATATTAGCCGACAGCTTCCATTTTTATCCATAGGTGTTGAAACAGTCGTGTCTGTGTAATGTGAAAACTAATGGGGCTAAACATGAAGAAAAATGGGATTGAGAATAAAACAAATACTTCCCCTTAAAAGGTTAATCTCCGTATCTAAACTATCTGTATGTCTCTATCTATCTATCTATCTCTCTCTCTCTCTCTCTCTCTCTCTCTCTCTCTCTCTATCTATCTATCCATCTTTATCTAACTATCTATCTGTCTATCTATCTATCTATCTATCTATCTATATATCTATATATATAAACTATCTCTTTGTCTGTGCCCAGGACTGAACTGCTAGAGGACCATCATCTGGCCGTGTGTGTGGTGTTCAAGGCGGGTGTTACCGCTTGGAACACCGTCATTGCTCACCTCTTGAACCAACAGGCCTTCATTGACTCTCAGAAGACGTACAAGTAAGTCATTCATACACCTATTGTATGCATTAACCCCTTCTGCACCAGCAGTCTTTATTTTTGTTTTTAATTCTAGCTATATTTAGAGGTTTTTATGCAGTTTAACCCTGGAAAGGCATCAGGACTCTTAAGAGGTTTTACTGGGCGAAGGCGCCGAGACTCTTAAGAGCTTAGGCATAAAAAAATCCTTTCCAAACACCCCACTGGTACTCAAAACAAAACTATATGTGATTAACCCGCAGAGTGCCAGACAATTATTGACCCTATGCATCTGCCAGTGCCAGAGGATTTTTTATTTTTATTTTATTGGCTAAATCTATCAAGTTGGGTGAGAAAGGAAGGATAATGGTAAAAAAAACACTCCCCTTGTCCATTTTCGCCAGAAATCAGGTCCCCGATTCCGAATGTAGCTGAAATTTTCAGAGTAAATCATCGACTTTTATTTTTATGGTATCGGAACATATAGGTAGGAGGGTGGTGGGAGGGAGGTTTGGGGGATGGTGTGGGGAAGGTAGAAGCGTAATTGACTCGTGTTACAAATATGAAGCCGATTGGTGAGGTAGTTTCGCCACCACGGATTTTCCTTTCTTTCCTTTTCTTCATACGGATATGCTGGAAGTGGGTGGTGGGAGGCGATTGGAGGTGTGGTGGGGGGAAGGTAGAAGGGTAAGGGACTTGTCACACAAATATGGAACCGATTGGTGTAGTCGTTTCGCCGCCACAGATTTTCCTTTTTTTTTCATTGTGAGGCGACCGATAGTCAGCGAGTGGGTGTGGGGAGGGGGTTGTGTTGGTGGTGGCAATAAGCCAGAAAGGTAAGGTACATGTGGGAGAAATATGAAAGCCATAGGTGCAGTCGTTTCGATGCTACAATTTGTTTTCAGCGAGTCCGTATATATTCGGACCTGGCATTGGGCGTGACAAGACCCTAGTCCGTATATATACGGACCTGGCACTCTGCGGGTTAAGCGAGATACTTCTCCTCAATACCTTCTATCACTCCTCCACATGTGTCACAACCCCCCCCCCATTCCCCTCTCCTCAGTTATCCGGTATTTTCCCTAATATTCCCGATATTTATCGAGTATTTTCGTGCGAGGACGGCTGGGAGAGAGGGGAGAGGATGGGGGGGGGGTAGTGTATCTCCGACCCTCTAAGCCAGTCTCAGACCACTCCTTGTCTCTCAGTACCATACGAGACACGAGAGAGGGAGGCTGTGTTTCTCGCCGGTCTGGGACAGATTACGACCGCGGAGCTAAAATATAAAATTTTCACCAGCCAATTGCTTTTACCACTTGTTGTATTGCTTTTCAATGTTCATATGTTCATAATAAAAGTAAAATGGGAGCTTATGGATAAATAATCATGATATAATATGGTACATATGACGATTTTGTCAGGAATGAACTAAAATACCTTCGCCTGGCGGGACGTTTCAAATACCATAGCTTTGCGCTTTAAAGGTTAAGACGGATCTGTGGTAGTAAAAAGGGTCATGTGAGATATTTCGAAGCCTGTTGATGGCTGGAGGCCCTTTTAAAACTGAGTACAATTGTCTAATAGTAGCCAGAATAAAGTTAAACGACGATACCGGTACTATAAAGTAAAGGTTCATTTTTCCATACAGGATTTGTTTATGGGTAGGGGGTCCGGAGACTTCCTAAAGCCTGTATCTCGATGGCACTTTTTCCCTCAACATTTATCCTTGTCACCTGAATTCATCTATCACCAGTCTAGTTTCCGATACCAGAGCGCAATATTCCAGAAATGTTGCCAGAAATGTTTTGATCATCAAATGTTGACTATAAAAGCTCTCGTGTGATACCGGCTAAATGATATGTTACAAAAGTCTGTATGGGTAGTGGTAATAACTCTAAAGTAGTATGTTTGGCTGTACGGTACTCTGTCCCTTTATGTAACTCTTTCTGTACCGGCGACGTCTTTTTTACTTGATTTCAGCTACATTTAGACGATTTTATGAAGTTCGGGAAGTATATATGGTACTGTAGCTCAAAGGACTAATTGAGGTAGTCTACAGCCTTTTTTTTAATGGGTGGACGTTCTTCCTAAACTGAATAAAATCGTCTAACAGTTGCCAGAATATAACCAAAAGAACGTGGCCGGTACAGAAGGGGTTAAGGGGGTAGTGCTGGTTTTTTGGTCTATGTATTTATTTATTAATATATTTTTGAATTTCCTCGCTAGATTCCCATCAAGTTTAAAACAACACCCCCTAGACCCCCTTTCAAGATACATTTGCAAATTTTTCGGTCGAAAAATATCCCGGCCGAAGGCCGATTCCTTCTAAAAATTACAGGCTCCCTTTCGCTCATTATGAACAAATCTACACCTAAATGGCACGAAAGGTCTTAATATTGGGGGTCCTTCTAATGATATGGCCAGCTACAAAAGTCTGTATGGGTAGCACTATACTGTGTTTCTTTTCAACTGACGGTAAATTGCTTAGTTCCCATCAAGATTTCTCAGTTATTTTGAAGCTTTTGTAGTGAAATATGGTGTTGATTATATAAACTTTGTCTAAATATAATGCATAGATATAGCAGTTTCATATTTTGTAGTGAAATATGGTGTTGATTATATAAACTTTGTCTAAATATAATGCATAGATATAGCAGTTTCATATTTTGTAGTGAAATATGGTGTTGATTATATAAACTTTGTCTAAATATAATGCATAGATATAGCAGTTTCATATTTTTCCATTAACTATCGAGAAATTAGCTGCCAAGGGATTAAATTTACCGTCAAATGAACACAAACCGAGTATAGTGATTAGAGCTCTGACAGTAGTTTTTGGTTGTACGGTACTCTGCCCCTCTATTTAAAATGGGGGATGGGCCGGTTTTTCTGGCCCCCTTTCTCCCTCGTGTTGAACCCCATTGGTTTTTAGATTTTAAGACGTTTGGTCCATTAGTTTGGCGATTTTAAGACTTTATGCCCCATTTATTTGTCAATATTAAGACCTTTCTTGCTATTTAGGTGTCGATTGTTTCATGGCGAGCGACAGCGAGCCTGTAATTTTAAGAGTAATGGCCTTCGGCCGGGACATTTACGCTCATCGTATTATTTAATTTAGTTACCCTCTGAACTTAATTTTCTCATACGTTTAGGCTATTAGAAAACGACGATTTTTAATGGGTAACTTGACCTATTAGACCAACAGTACGACCTCTTCGCGGTAATAATAGCACTAACACTTCCCACCTGTTATAAGATGTAATTATTCTCTCTCTCTCCAGCACTCAGGAAAGTTAGGCTATAGGGGAGGTGTGGTGGAGTGGTCATGCCACTGGATTGGTAATCCAATGGACCCGGGTTCAAATCCCGATATGTCAATGGGAAGATAATGTTGGGATTGAATTTGTGCTGTACCTAGTATCAGTGCATTACCACAAAGCTCACCGAAATGCCAAAAAAATACACTCATTGTTCCTTGATTAAATAACACTGTATGAATATTCCCATATTCAAAATATTTTACAGGGGGACAATGCCTAGTGAGTTCACTGCTCAATAGGTGGCGTTCTGAGAGTGAGGGTCTGAATCTGGAGGGTGAGACGGTGAAGCACTTGAACGAAGCAACCAGCCGCTTCAGAGATGGAGCAGCTTCGAGCCATGATGGATGCTTCACATGTCTCACTCCCCAGACTGGAACAAGACCTCACGGGCTTCACAGTGTTGAGCGATGGAATGTACAGGCTCTCAGCCTATACCCGAGAGGGAGTAGTTGGAATATAGAAAAAATAAATAAAAATCAAAAATAGAGAGACTGGAGAGAGTACAAGCTAGGGCTACAACGCTTATTCCATCGATTAGAAGACTGAGCTGGTTGAGAGCTCTTGATATCTTTCCGTTGGAGACACACAGACTACGAGGTCCTTTCATTGAAGTTTATAAGATACTTAATGGGTTTGATAATGTGGACTAAAGCAAAATGTGTAGCCTCAATATGAATACTACACGCAGCTATGGCTGGAAATTAGAATTTAAAACGTTTAGCACTAGTATTGGTATTTGCAAGGGAGCCTAGCGCCACTTTAAAAAAAATTATAGGATGAAACTACGACGATATGCGTTATTTTAATTTAACCATACTGTATATTGTCGAGATATTTGGGTTTCTAGTGTTCGATGTTTGTGGTGTTTGATGTTCTAGGGCGATTGTGGTGATAGGTACTAGGGACACATAATTGGAGTTAGGTGAGGGTTGGTCTTCTTTCCAATGTACTAGGTCTAGGTTAGATTAGGTTAGGTTAATGACCAGGGACCTGGTGGTAGGTATGGAATAAACTAGGTACTAGGAACACTTACTACCTGGTAGGTAAGGGTTAGTCTTCTATCCCACGTACTGGGTACTAGGGACACATACTAGGTGTTAGGTGAGGGTTAGCCTTGTATCCCACGTACTGGGTACTAGAGACACATACTAGGTGTTAGGTGAGGGTTAGCCTTGTATCCCACGTACTGGGTACTAGAGACACATACTAGGTGTTAGGTGAGGGTTAGCCTTGTATCCCACGTACTGGGTACTAGAGACACGTACTAGGTGTTTGGTGAGGGTTAGCCTTGTATTCCATGCACTGGGTACTAGGAACACATACTAGGTGTTAGGTGAGGGTTAGCGTTGTATCCCACGTACTGGGTACTAGGAACACATACTAGGTGTTAGGTGAGGGTTAGCGTTGTATTCCACGTACTGGGTACTAGGAACACATACTAGGTGTTAGGTGAGGGTTAGCGTTGTATTCCACGTACTGGGTACTAGGAACACATACTAGGTGTTAGGTGAGGGTTAGTCTTGTATCCCACGTACTGGGTACTAGGAACACATACTAGGTGTTTGGTGAAGGTTAGCGTTGTATCCCACGTACTGGGTACTAGGAACACATACTAGGTGTTAGGTGAGGGTTAGCCTTGTATCCCACGTACTGGGTACTAGGAACACACACTAGGTGTTAGGTGAGGGTTAGTCTTGTATCCCACGTACTGGGTACTAGAGACACGTACTAGGTGTTAGGTGAGGGTTAGTCTTGTATCCCACATACTGGATACTAGAGACACATACTAGTTTGGTGAGAGTTAGCCTTTTATTCCACGTACTGGGTACTAGGAACACATACTAGCTGTTAGGTGAGGGTTAGTCTTGTATTCCACGTACTGGGTACTAGGAACACATACTAGCTGTTAGGTGAGGGTTAGTCTTATATTCCTCGTACTGGGTACTAGGAACACATACTAGGTGTTAGGTGAGGGTTAGTCTTGTATTCCACGTACTGGGTACTAGGAACACATACTAGGTGTTTGGTGAGGGTTAGTCTTGTATTCCACGTACTGGGTACTAGGAACACATACTAGGTGTTTGGTGAGGGTTAGTCTTGTATTCCACATACTGGGTACTAGGAACACATACTAGGTGTTAGGTGAGGGTTAGTCTTGTATTCCACGTACTGGGTACTAGGAACACATACTAGGTGTTTGGTGAGGGTTAGTCTTGTATTCCACGTACTGGGTACTAGGAACACATACTAGGTGTTAGGTGTGGGTTAGTCTTGTATCCAATGTTTGGGTCAATCGCCCTAGAACATCAAACACCACAAAAAACGAACACAAGAAACCCAAATATTTTTGGTTATTAAAAAAACAAAAAAATACGCAAATCGTCGTATTTTCGTATCAATTTTTTTAAAGTGGCGCTAGGCTCCCTTGCAAATACCGTATTGGTATATGCTAATGGAAACTTTTTCACGTATAAGATCTGTTCTACCTGGAAAAAACTTCCCTCAGAAGCTGCAAACAGTTTTTGAGAAGAGCAGTTCAAGAAGAGAGTAGATAGTATTTTTCACACTCTGTATAGACTCTAGTGCACTGAACAAGATTATCTCACCTTCCACTTTGAGTATCTCCCCGGGATGGACTGAAAGGTCTCTGAGATGCCATCTATTCCTTGTAACTCTCTTATTTATTAATTAATTATCTTTTTCCACAGATTGATAAATATACTAAAACCGAGTCACCAGAAATTTGTGAACGTGTCTACGGGTAACTACACACGGGTCTTGATGGCTCGGGAACCCCTGGAACGGCTATTGTCCGCCTACCGTGACCGGATATTGAACCAGAGGGTATTCTCAAGTCAGGCTCATCAGTATGCTCCTCTGATACTGCTGGCTACAAGGGGGATCAGGTCAGTGTGTTCAGCCATTCCCTCTAGTAGTAGTAGTAGTAGTAGTAGTAGTAGTAGTAGGCTGAGTGGTTAAAAAAAAAACATAGTAGTAGTAGTAGTAGTAGTAGTAGTAGTAATAATAATAATAATAATAATAATAATAATAATAATAATATTTATTCAGTTAGCAATTTACAGAGTTGGTACCACATAGTATGTTACAAATATGACATGTATCAGCCTTGCATAATTCCAACTAAGGATAGCCCAATAAGGCCGTTAGACGTATTTCCATTGGGGTCCTTGTGGGATTAGGTTAGCTGGGGAAATGGGGAGGATAAATAAATAGATACTTTAGAGAAAGTATTTCTAGGGGGTTATTTTAAGATAACTTACATCCTATAGTAAATATCAGTAATCCGTAATCAGTAATAATTTCAGTTTGGTTTGTCTATCTCTTATGTCGTATTTAGTAGTAGACATAAGCTTGGTGCTCCCTTCTCGCAGCTGTCCGGTTCAGGTTTTCCTTCAGGCTACGTCTGAAGGAATACAGTGTTCTCTTTTCACGGACTGACTGGGGTAGGTCGTTCCAGTCTTTGATGGCAGTGAAGAAGAATGTTTGCTTACCCTGTCCTTGGATTCTCGGGACCTTAAAATTATACATCCTGTTTCTTGTATTATGTCCACTCCTCTCATTTGCTTTAACAAAATCATTCTTTAGATACTCTAGAGCTCTGTCATAGAAATGTTTGAAGGCATTAGTGAGCCCGATTTGTTTGGCCCTGTCAGAGACATTGAGCATACCTAGTGACTGAAGTTGTTCCTGGCCAACATGTGATCTGGGTCCTAGGTTCAGCATGAACCTAACCATTTTATTTTGAGTGACCTGAAGTTTGTGTTGTGCTGATTTAGATGATGCAGGATGACACAGAATAGTCAAAATGACATTGAACAAGCGCTTGGCAGAGGGTCTTTTTGGTCGCCGCGGGCAAGCATCCCACCTGTCTATACAGGTATTTTATACGTGCTCTACACTTACTCAGGATAGATTCCAAAATTGTTTCACCTGACAAATTCGCGTCCAGTTTTAGTCAGAGATATTTAACTTGTGACACTGTTGTTATAGGAATATCATTACAGTTGTTGTTGTTGTTGTTGTTGTTCCCTAAGCTGCCTGGCCGAACAGCCCCGAGTCCCTGAGGAAGGCCATGGCCACGATCGGGCTTTCCCACAGAGCTCTCATTGAGTGTAGGTTGTGTTGTTGGCGTAAGTGGTTGTGTGAAATGCAGTCTTCTATGATGTGTTTAATGGTATGGGGTGCTGTGTTACATCCCGGGCAGGCGTCGACAACGGAGTCATCCAGTCTCTTCTGATAGCTCAGGAGAGCTGGATGGTGTCCGCATCTCAGCCTGGCCAGGTGGACTCTGTCCTCGCGAGGGAGGGAGGATTCGGAAGGATGGATTTCGGGAGGTCGTGCATGCAGCTGCGTGTTGTCTGTGAGTGAGTGGATGGATTGGCGAGAGATATGAGTATGGATGTGCTTCGGGAAGTTGGTTCGGGGTGGGCAGGGAGGGAGAGAGGACAATAATTGTGTGTGATACCGTGTGTTGGGTGTTGTTTTGATATTTCTTGGTGTCTGTGGGTGTGTTGCCATGTAGTTTAGTGGGTGGTCTTGGTTCGTGGAGGCTGCTGCCAGGAATTGAGTGCCTCTCATGTCCTGATGTGGCGGCGTCTACGCCATGGGACCACCTCCCGGAGCTGCCAACCGCGGATGGCTGCCGACCCTCCACGGCCGGAGACAAGATCAATCGACCAGTGGAGGACAACCGGATGCCGGCCGCGGGGAGCAGTTTCGGGAGCCAAACCGTCACAACTATCCCCTGCCCCCCCCCTGGGGGCACGGGTCCTTGGAGTGGCTTCGGTCGCGCCGGGAATTTCCATATCATTACAGTTGACCGAGAAGCCCACAATGTCTTTCAGTTTGCGTTTTGTTCCACATAAGATGGCTTCCGTCTTGCCCAGGTGAAGAGATAGTCTATTGTCCACTAGCCATTCACTACATGATTCTAGTTCTTTGGAAAGTGAAGGGGCAATATTTATTGGGTCTTTTCCTGAAACCAGAAGCACGCTGTAGTCTGCATACAGTAATAATTTACATGAGATGCTCAGTTCCATGTCGTTCACATAACAGAGAAAGAGTATGGGACCTAGGATGCTTCCCTGCGGGACCCCACAGTTAATTGGCATAGGATCAGATATATTATCATCAATTTTGACTCTTTGGGTTCTACCACTAAGATAAGATTTAAACCAGTTCACAGACCCAATGCCCATTGCCTGTAGTTTATTACATAGGATATCATGGTCTACTGTGTCAAACGCTTTTTGTAGATCAAGAAATTTACTAATCACTATGCTCCTATTATACTGCTGGCTTCACGATCAGGTCCGTGTTTTCTGCCAATTGTTACACACATTTTATGAATGTAGGATGCCTTTAGGCACATGGACCTTCTTTGTTTTGGTTTTGTTTTTACTTCCTCTGTTTATTGTCTTAAAATCCCTCTGGTAGTGTTACGCAATTGTAAGAAGGGTGGGGTCTACTGCATGCTCAGCTGGATAACATGAACATATGATAACATAGGTATGCAGAAGGGTTTTGTTAACTTAAAGGTAACAGACAGGAATACCCATAGAACACAGTACAAAACAAAAGCCACATACAGTATGGTATCAGTGATTAGTAGATACTGTTACGATCCAGGTTCTCAAAGACACAGGGCTCTTCAACATTGGACTAGATAATGGCAAAACGCAACAACGGTAACACTAGATCCAACCCCTGCCTTAAACACTGGAAAACAAAACACCATTACCGCCCTGGGTCGTGCCTGGACAACGAGGTATCCTATGACTCGGTAACTGGTGCACACACACTAGGCTGACGCTCAATGAAACAGCCTATTCTCAAACAGTAAAAGATTACTCGATTATGTTACACAAAGAAAAGATAGTTAACGTGATTAATTAACGTTACGGTAGATACTCAAATAACTGGCACTCCTGTATTAAAGAAAGTGCAATGCTGGTCCTGCAACACCAACTGGAAACTTCTGAAATAAGTCTGATGCTGGGAAGATGTTCGTAAAGAATCTTGAACAATTATAATGCAGAATACGGGTCACAATAAATGCTAGGACATATAGTAATAATAGGCAGGCGAATAATAAAGACTGCGCAAAGGTAGTAATGCTCGACAACTAAAGAAATGCTTCGTGACACAACGCAACAGCCTATTAGGGTTGTGCAACTCAACAACAACCTCGGCTCAAAAGTGCAGTGAATAATAATGTTGCATACATATAATAATGGGGGCTTATCTCTAACCAGTGTCTGCTCAGTTAATAAAGTCTAGCTGGGGTATCAAGGCAGGGCAACAATGGGTGAGCATGTGGCTCGTAGCCTAACGTTGTCCGAAGGTGGTATAATGAAGATTACGTTATATGACGGGGATGCTCTCTTGATAAATCTAGGTCTCTAGTACCAAGCTCTATCCTGGCGATCCCTCAGAAGTCAACACAAAGAGGCAGCACTATGTTGTGAGGGATAGGCTATGGCCCTCTCACACCACAGCGCTGTGCTCGCAAAGTAAACCCACCCGAAGACAACTTAGGCTCCCACAGTACCTGTCGATGTCGTGCAGGGCTTAGCAAACACTGCACACATCGGAGACAACGACACAGTAACCTTACCCCTAGTCTAGCTTTAGATAACCAAGCAGAATCACTCAACACCTTGCCAGGGAGACATATACCGGTCTACAACCTTCCCGAGAGAGGACACATACGGACAAGTCCGTCTCTCTAACCTCAATAAAGCATAATACCTCCTTAACCCCTAAATGTCCGCGCGCAACTTAAGTCGAGTTAAATAAAGCTGGACTATGTGGCGGCGCTCGACATAGGTCGAGTGGCAATTTCAGCACGTAATGTTGCTGAGAGAGAGAGACAAGTGGTGGCAGGAGAGTAGCGAGCGTATGACTGCTCCAGACCACCGCGGCGAACATACTGACACGAATCCCAGCTCCCTCCTCCCTTTCTCACTCGCTATATAAGGAATTGTATCGGGAAAGTGGCTAATTACATGCTTTTTGCACTCGCGTTGCACGGTTATTGCAAGAAAACTAGCTATCATAAAAGGATCGTTAAGGTGTCATTCGAAAGCTCTGTTTATGCCCTTTCAGGGATAGATACTTGTTTTACGTTCTGGGTCTTATTTAGGCATGAAAATGATCACGTAAACAGCCCTATTTTGGCTAAAAACACCCCGCTGGGCGGTACATATAAATAAACCGCATAGGCCGCTCTTAAGGTGTTAACCTAATACATGGAAATATTTGAGAGCTTCACGTACAATACGACTGGTCGATGGTGAACGTCTATGCTGAAACCAGAAGGGATGTTGAGTTTAATAAAGATTAGAAAATGAGAAAGGAGAAGTCGAGAGAGAGAAATAGTATGCAAAGTGGCGAGTATGGGGGACAGAATTGCAAAGGATGTAGGCGATACGCGTGTCAGGCAAGCTCTGAGCTGGTAAAGAACACGAGGCCGCGATGGGAAGGGACTAGTTGACCACCCGGCCGCCAACGCCGTCAGCGCCCAAGCGAGCCGCGTCATAGCTCACCCCGCTGCCAGGTGTACTCCCTCACCCTCTCTCGCTCGCCTCCCACACAAGCAACATTTATATTATAGCGAATATAAAATATAAGGCGCGGTCACAGACCAAAACAAAGACCATTTCTAGACTGTCTGTGGCAACACGACACTAATTAAATAAAGCAGATCATTCTAGGACAACTGTAGCCCATCCCCCCATCCTGGCGAGCGCTAGCGAGCTGCAATGCCCCACGCAACCATTCTGCTAACGCCGGGAGGCGTCACCCCCCCCCCAAGATATGGGACACTCAACCATGAGCCCATATCTGAACAGGCAGAATGTCGCTACTATCTGCCACTCCTAACCACTCTGCCACTCATGGAATGCAAGCTCAGTCTCCTCAAAAAAAATACAACAACATTTATATATAAACAAAATCTTATCACCCTTCCCAACTACAATACATTAATTCATAACATTGTGCTCCCAGAGCGAGCTTTAAGACCTTACGAGCGGCCTATGCGGTTTATTTATATGTACCGCACAGCGGGGTGTTTTTAGCCAAAATAGGGCTGTTTACGTGATCATTTTCATGCCTAAATAAGACCCAGAACGTAAAACAAGTACCTATCCCTGAAAGGGCATAAACAGAGCTTTCGAATGACACCATAACGATCCTTTTATGATGGCTAGTTTTCTTGCAATAACCGTGCAACGCGAGTGCAAAAAGCATGTAATTCGGTACTTTCCCCATATAATTCAGTATGTAGCGAGTGAGAGAGGGAGGAGGGAGCTGAGATTCGTGTCAGTAGGTTCGCCGCGGTGGTCTGGAGCAGTCATACGCTCGCTATTCTCCTGCCACCACTTGTCTCTCTCTCTCAGCAACATTACGTGCTGAAATTGCCACTCGACCTATGTCGAGCGCCGCCACATAGTCCAGCTTTATTTAACTCGACTTATGTGGTGAGCCGCTAATTAAGGGTTAAGAAGCACAGCCTACTGAGGGAAAATCATCTGCACTCAGTACTCAGCTACAATATTATCTTAAAATTAATTATCAAAAAGAAAGAGTTTTTATTTAATTTTTCATATTTTATTTTAATGTTGTTTTTGGCGGCTACTATAGATGTAGCCTAATTTTCTTCTAATCAAAGCCAACAACTCCTGCCCTGCAACCCTACGCTGATGCTACACACGCGAGCCAACAAGCACCAGCGCCAAAATACACCGCGAGCCAAGACAGGAGGCTATACCAACATACTGTGGTAGCCTACCCCGGATCCTCCACCCGCGACAAACAGTCCGCAATCACATTCTCACAACCGGCAATATGGCGAATGTCTAAGTTGTACTCTTGCAACATGAGCGACCATCTGGTCAGCCTCATATTCCGGTTGTGGAATTGATTGAGGAATTTTAAGCGGGTGGTGGTCGGTATACACTACCACGACTGGCCCATAGGCAGGAACATAGACCTCAAAGTGTCTGAGCGCTAACACGATTGCCAGCAGTTCCTTTTCAACAACCGAATAGTTTTTCTGTGCTGAATTAAATTTCTTTGAAAAGAAACTGACTGGATGCTCAAGACCTTCCTCGTCTGTCTGCAAAAGTACGGCACCAGCCCCTACTCCGCTGGCATCAGTCGCCAACTGAAATGGTCGTTCAAAGTCCGGGGCCCTGAGGATAGGGTGAGTGCATAAAAGGTGTTTAACTACTCGAAACGCCTGCTCACACTCAGGTGCCCAGCGGAACTTTTTATCTTTAGCTAGTAGATCTGTCAAAGGAGCTAACACAGTAGAATAACCTCTTATAAAGCGGCGGTAATAGCCAATCATGCCCAAAAATCTCATGATCTGCCGCTTGGTGGTCGGCCTGGGGAACAAGTTGATAGCCTGTATCTTCTGTTGGGCGGGCTCACCTGCCCTAACCCAACCACAAACCCCAGATACTGCACCGTGGCTTGCACAAAGTCACATTTGCCCAGATTAACCACCAAGCCTGCTTTACTAAGTTGACTAAATAAGGCTTCTATGTGCTCACAGTGACTTTGGAAATCGTTGTCATAAATGATCACGTCATCAAGGTAGACAGTACAGTTTGGGATGTCTGCTACGATGTCGTTCATTAAGCTCTGGAAAGTGGCCGGTGCATTTTTCAGACCATATGGCATCACGTTGCAACGGTAAGTACTGCCATCCACCACAAACCCGCACACCTCTTTAGCCCGCTCAGACAGTGGTACTTGCCAGTAGCCTTTGACGAGGTCTACCTTGGTCAAGTACCTTGCTTTCCCGATCTTATCCACACTGTCATCCACCCGGGGAAGAGGATATGCATTGGTGGGGGTCAACCCGTTCAACCGCCTAAAGTCAATGCAGAACCGAACTTTTCCATCAGGTTTGGGCTGCAGAGTGACAGGAGAAGTCCACCGTACTGCCCCCTTCTCGATCAAGCCTCTCGCCAGCATATACTCCAGCTCATCCCTGAGCGCTGGGAGTTTAATGGGTGGCACCCGATAAGGTATCGACTTGAAGGGGGGGTGCTCTCCTACATCGACGTCATGCAACGCTTGAGTAGTGAGGCCTGGGTGCTCGGCAAATACAGTGGGGTATGAATCGAACAGGCGCTGCACTGCCACCTGCTGTTCCTCCGGCAGGTGCGCCAGAGCATCATGCGCACATTGGCTCGAATTCCCCGCCCACTGATCAGCTGAGACATGACAATCCCAGTTATCATCCACCTGGTCATTGCTGCCCCCCTCTCCTTCTCCACCATGACCGCAGCAGGTCAACACAGGGACAGCTAGTGACTCAGGTGGGCGCCTCACATACTCCTTCAACAAATTAATGTGGCATAGTTGGTTACGCTTCTTCCGGTCTGGAGTGGCAACGAGGTAATCTAGATCGGAGATCTTTGACACCACCCGATAAGGCCCAGCGTACTTGGCAGCCAGAGGATGACCTGACAAAGGCAACAGGACCAACACCTCTTGACCTACCTGAAACTCCCGGAGTTTCGCCTTAGTATCGTACCTGTCCTTCATACGGGCCTGCGAACTCACCAAATTATGCCCGGCCAGCTCCAGACTTCTAAGCATTCTCTCTCTGCTCTCGAGGACGTATCTCAACATAGAACATAGCTTAGCGGTACCCTCCCAAATCTCCTTCACCATGTGGAGAGGGCCCCTCACCTGATGCCCGAAAAAAAGCTCATTCGGACTGAAACCGAGACTCTCTCCAGGTACTTCTCTTGCCGCGAACAAAACATATGGCAGACCAAGGTCCCAATCCTTTCCATTCTCTGCGCAATAACATCGAAGCATGCTTTTCAGCGTGGCGTGCCACCTCTCCAACACCCCTTGACTCTCCGGGTGATACGCAGAAGAGACGACAGTGCTGATGCCATGCTGAATCATAGTTTGTTTGAACAGATTAGATGTAAAATTAGAACCTTGGTCCGATTGCACCTCTTGCGGGTAACCATACCGCGAGCAATACAAGAGCAGGTTCCGGACAACAGTTTTCGCTGTGGCATTTCTCATTGGATATGCATCAGGATAACGAGTGGCCACATCCATGATAGTTAATAGAAATTTATTACCGGCACTAGTAGGGGGTAGGGGTCCGACCATATCAATGATGACCTTACTGAAGGGCGGTCCACTGACAGGAATGGGGTGCAACGGGGCTCTCGGAATTGTTTGGTAAGGTTTTCCAACCCTCTGGCACGTATGACACCTTGCTATCCAGGTTACCACCTGCCCCTTCAACCCCGGCCACCAAAACAATTTTTCTAAAGCCGCCACCGTTTTTCTCACCCCTAGATGTCCTGCCAGTGGTATGTCATGCGCCAACCTCAGTAGGCTATCCCTGCACTCCCGTGGCACCACCAACTGGTCCACTACTCCGGACCCCTCTTGCCAACTACATTTAGGGTCTTGAAAACGCCTATAGAGGATGCCTTCTAAATAAAAAAAATCTCCTGGCTGTGCATCGCCGTCCTCGTCGAGCTCTACAGCTCCATTAGCACACGTTTGGAGCTCAGGGTCCTCTAGTTGCAACCGACGTATATCTGAGGGTGCCAAGCGATCTAACTGCTCCCGGAGCAATGCATGACCTTCCCCGATACTGGGCTGCTCCCTCTGTCTCTCTCGATGTACATAACGTTGCTGTCGTGGAGACTCGTCATGCCCAGCCTCGTCACTCTCGATGACAGGCCCAGGGGCTACTCCAGAATTAAGTAATGGTGCTAATACTGAATCACCCAGGAGAGCCGCCGAGTCAAAACTCTTAAAACCAACTCCAGCTTTAGCCTCCTCCTGTTGATCGTTCCTCCGCTGGTCTGAAGACGGAGGACTAGGTTGTGACACTTTAGCTGCCCGAGCTCGGGTGACAACACACGCCATGGGTTGTGTCTGGCACCGCTCGACCCACTCTTGCTCTTCCCTACTCACGTCGGCCGGCCTCTCGGCAACGACTAAGGGTAGAACCTCAGAAGCGGGCATTGCAAAGTTGTTGCCGAGAAGAAGGTCGACGCCCTCCACTGGCAGTTTCTCCACAATCCCGACATCCAATTCACGTGCCACACCATCCACCTCCAACTCCAACCGCACCAGCGGGTATGACCGAGTTGCATTAATACCCTGCACCACCACCACCCGAGCCGTGTTTATAGGGTAGCCAGTCAAGTTTTTCATCAGAGTCTGGGAAGCACCTGTATCACGCAAGACCTCTACTCCATGCTTGCGCCCCGCCCACATCACGCAACCCCGCCCTCTATGGTCGCAAAAAAACATCCTGAGCAGGGTTCGAGCCTCCCAGGTGCTTCTGCATTGGCTGTGCCTCAGCCTCTGACGAACTGCCCCGGGCAAACTCAGATGACTTCGGAGACACACCAATGTTGCAGGCCAAAGACACAGCTGCTGTAGGTGGTTTGCTAGGACAGGCTCTTGCAAAGTGCCCCTTTTTATGACAATTATAACACTCCAACTCCCCTTTGGGCTTCCCTTGGTACTGGGAAGGGCCCGGCCCCTTCTTAAACGGGACGGTGCTAGTCTTGTGGTCAGTCTTGGTATCATGGCTCTTGTACTTGTTTGCATAAGGTATACCACTAACTCGGGGGGGTGGGGTATCACGCCCCTTGTTACCTGCCTCACTAAGCTGGGCAGACCCGCACCCACGAATTAGTGATAGCCGGAGGTCAGCCATCTCAGCTGCCTCCTGTAGAGTTTTTGGTTGCTTTTCTTTAAGGTTTAACGTCAGGTCGCTGCCCGTGCATTTGAAAAACTGCTCTAAAAGCACCAACTGTTTAATGTCGTCAAACGTAGTAGCTTTCTCCGACCTCAGCCAATTCCCAAAAGCATCAGACAGCTCCCGGGCATGCTCCAAAAAGGTGCTCTCCCGACCCTTGGTAACACCCCGGAACTTCAACCTGTACGTCTCTGGTTGTAGTTCGTATGCTCTCAGGACAGCCTCCTTGAGTTCCTCATAGATAATACAAGACTCTATAGGCAACGCATCGTAGGCTTTAACACCTTACGAGCGGCCTATGCGGTTTATTTATGTGTACCGCACAGCGCGGTGTTTTTAGCCAAAATAGGGCTGTTTACGTGATCATTTTCATGCCTAAATAAGACCCAGATCGTAAAACAAGTACCTATCCCTGAAAGGGCATAAACAGAGCTTTCGAATGACACCATAACGATCCTTGTATGATGGATAGTTTTCTTGCAATAACCGTGCAACGCGAGTGCAAAAAGCAGGTAATTCGGTACTTTCAGTACATAATTGAGTATGTAGCGAGTGAGAGAGGGAGGAGGGAGCTGAGATTTGTGTCAGTAGGTTCGCCGCGGTGGTCTGGAGCAGTCATACGCTCGCTAGTCTCCTGCCACCACTTGTCTCTCTCTCTCAGCCACATTACGTGCTGAAATTGCCACTCGAGTTATGTCGAGCGCCGCCACATAGTCCAGCTTTATTTAACTCGACTTATGTTGCTCGCCGCTAAATAAGGGTTAAGACCCTTGCCTATTAATCTAGACTTCTAGAGGATACAAGTGCTGCCCATTTATTCTCTGGCCACTGGTGTTCCTGGCACTTCTTCTCAAAGCGTGTGAAAAATTCTGTTACACCACTCTCATCAAACACCGGAACCAGTTTCAATAAGTGCGAGAGAGACTGCTCATGAACACGGTTACCAGCCCCAAGTCGCTGTCCCGTTGTCTCTACTCGCGACTTCTCTACGTCCATGTCGGCACAGTACCTTGTCGACTCTAAATCAGCTTGGATTTTTGCTAGCTTGGCTCTCTCTTCTATCTTGGCTAATTCTATTTGCTGCTCACCTGCCCTGATAGCCTTTCTCTCTTCGATCTTAGCTAATTCGAGCTGAAGCAATAATTCTGGAGATAACCCTTGAGGAGGTGAAGGTGCTACAATGTTTGAAATGACCGGTGGTCCCCCCAGGGGCAACCCACCCTGCCAGTCACCACCCACCTGTGGAAGCGTACCCGGGGTCGGCAAACCACTGGGATGGCTGGGAGTCGAGTGTAGGGGAAGCATGGCCGAAGGGCTCTGAGCACTCAACCCATCTCGCTCACCAGTCACCCTGCCCAGTACACACGTTATCAAGTTATCCTTGGTCATGTTGCTAGTAACCGCATGACCGATAGCTGTGGCCAGGCATTGAAGACCGTACCGATCCATACCCTCCAACCGCTCGGCAGTAACAGGCCATTGCAAAAATATCCTAGCATCCTCCTCACAGTTCACCCGACTAACCCTTTCATCATACTGTTGTTCCTCAGTCTCGACATTACGTACTGTGTCTCCATTCTCCTCTGACCCGGTATAAGACATGATGCTCACAAAAATTTCTCACCACAATATTCAGAAAAGAAGTACCCCAAACTCTTATGTAGCACTATTCACTTGCCAAAAATGTCTGAAGACTCTCAAGTCCTATACTACATTGCCAAAACAAAATTAACGTGCCCACTATATTCCTCAATAAAACAAATGACCACAAAAATCCTGCAATTATCTCTTAGTTCACAAGATCCTGAGCTAGGTCACCATTTGTTACGATCCAGGTTCTCAAAGACACAGGGCTCTTCAACATTGGACTAGATAATGGCAAAACGCAACAACGGTAACACTAGATCCAACCCCTGCCTTAAACACTGGAAAACAAAACACCATTACCGCCCTGGGTCGTGCCTGGACAACGAGGTATCCTATGACTCGGTAACTGGTGCACACACACTAGGCTGACGCTCAATGAAACAGCCTATTCTCAAACAGTAAAAGATTACTCGATTATGTTACACAAAGAAAAGATAGTTAACGTGATTAATTAACGTTACGGTAGATACTCAAATAACTGGCACTCCTGTATTAAAGAAAGTGCAATGCTAGTCCTGCAACACCAACTGGAAACTTCTGAAATAAGTCTGATGCTGGGAAGATGTTCGTAAAGAATCTTGAACAATTATAATGCAGAATACGGGTCACAATAAATGCTAGGACATATAGTAATAATAGGCAGGCGAATAATAAAGACTGCGCAAAGGTAGTAATGCTCGACAACTAAAGAAATGCTTCGTGACACAACGCAACAGCCTACTATGGTTGTGTAACTCAACAACAACCTCGGCTCAAAAGTGCAGTGAATAATAATGTTGCATACATATAATAATGGGGGCTTATCTCTAACCAGTGTCTGCTCAGTTAATAAAGTCTAGCTGGGGTATCAAGGCAGGGCAACAATGGGTGAGCATGCGGCTCGTAGCCTAACGTTGTCCGAAGGTGGTATAATGAAGATTGCGTTATATGACGGGGATGCTCTCTTGATAAATCTAGGTCTCTAGTACCTAGCTCTATCCTGGCGATCCCTCAGAAGTCAACGCAAAGAGGCAGCACTATGTTGTGAAGGATAGGCTATGGCCCTCTCACACCACAGCGCTGTGCTCGCAAAGTAAACCCACCCGAAGACAACTTAGGCTCCCACAGTACCTGTCGATGTCGTGCAGGGCTTAGCTAACACTGCACACATCGGAGACAACGACACAGTAACCTTACCCCTAGTCTAGATTTAGATAACCAAGCAGAATCACTCAACACCTTGGCAGGGAGACATATACCGGTCTACAACCTTCCCGAGAGAGGACACATACGGAAAAGTCCGTCTCTCTAACCTCAATAAAGCATAATACCTCCTTATGCTAATACAGGAAATATCTGAGAGCTTCGCGTACAATACGACTGGTCGACGGTGAACGTCTATGCTGAAACCAGAAGGGATGTTGAGTTTAATAAAGATTAGAGAATGAGAAAGGAGAAGTCGAGAGAGAGAAATAGTATGCAAAGTGGCAAGTATGGGGGACAGAATTGCAAAGGATGTAGGCGATACGCGTGTCAGGCAAGCTCTGAGCTGGTAAAGAACATGAGGCCGCGATGGGAAGGGACTAGTTGACCACCCGGCCGCCAACGCCGTCAGCGCCCAAGCGAGCCGCGTCATAGCTCACCCCGCTGCCAGGTGTACTCCCTCACCCTCTCTCGCTCGCCTCCCACACAAGCAACATTCATATTATAGCGAATATAAAATATAAGGCGCGGTCACAGACCAAAACAAAGACCATTTCTAGACTGTTTGTGGCAACACGACACTAATTAAATAAAGCAGATCATTCTATGACAACTGTAGCCCATCCCCCCATCCTGGCGAGCGCTAGCGAGCTGCAATGCCCCACGCAACCATTCTGCTAACGCCGGGAGGCGTCACAATACTGGCTGTGATCGTGGAAGCAGACAATATATTACTTAACTTGCGACAACTTTACATACAATATTTCTAGTTGGTAATAATTAGATACATACTGTTATACAAACTAACTTTAGCACAACAATAAACCTTTGCTTTCAGGACAAGTTATTAATCTCTTAGTAAATTAAGTCTTTAACCTTAGACTGATCAATGGGAGGAAGTTAATCTCTTAATTGAACTGAGGAGCATTAATACTAGGTAATAGCAAATCGTGAATCAAGTGGTAGTGTGCTTAATAAACAGTGATCAAATATAATATAGTGCTCGCAATGGACAGTCTATCGTCCCTCTGATTACAAATTATAGAAGATACTTAAATATTTGTTCCGAAGAACCAGGTTTCTTTCGTGAGCCTTTATATGCCTATCGGGGGCAACTAACCTGACCACAATTTGTCAAATCTAGGCTCTATTACTCTCTGTTGATAATTCCTACTATCCGTCTGCTTAGGGCGGGACAGATCCTAACATTAACTTATTTCTCTCTTTGCAAGCTAACTCTTTTACTAAGCTAATGACCCCTAACGTCTACCTCTGCAATCTCGTCACCACTGACTGTAATCGAGGGCTCTACCTGCTAAGAGCTAAACTCAGCAAGACTTCTTAAGAGTCATTTAACCAATGAGTTGATGTGGTATAACTTGGGAGCTAACCTCGAAGTTAAGTGAACAAGTTACAGGCAATTGATCAAGGTATTTAGAGCATCTCCAAGGCGGCAAGGCTCTACAAGACCCTATTAGTACTGCTGTAAGTACAGTACTCTAATTGGCCGTTTAACAGCCCTATAATCGCCTAATACAACTTTCAAAAGGGGTGGTGAAGCTTGTCATTCAAGCCAGGTTGTCTCGTCTCGTTATCAACTCATTGTCGGCTGCGCCTCCGTCGGTATTTTTCGTCAAGGCCCTCGTCGGAGGGGCTGGGCAGGGGCGTTCCCCTTTGAGTACCTGCGACGTGTGGTATATCTTATTTAAGCAATATTTAGTTGATATTATGCAGCTTGGGAAGGATCTGTGCTTAATATACTTTTCTCTCTCCAGGTACCCCAACAGAGACTTGTATAACATTAACGGAACCCTGAAGATCGTGCCCACCTTTAACGAGTTTGTGCGGTTCCTGGTGGGGGTAGTGCCTCAGGACTACGACCCTCACTGGAAACCCATCCACCTCCTCTGCTCTCTCTGCCGCTACAACTACACCGACATTGTGCACATGGAGACATTTGTAGACGACTTCCATTATATCATGCAGTTGGTTCAAGTAGTTTCATGTTTGTTTGGCATATATGTGTTTTTCACGATATAATGAAATATTGTTATTTTCTTGTCCAATAAAACCTTTCTTTTCCTGTGTCCTGGACTCCAGTCCTGATGTTAATCTTGACGTACAGCGTGCTTGGCTTAAGGGGAGGTTTTTAGTTTGTTTGCTAGACCTCCAGCAAGTTTAAAATTACAGTACACTCTCTAGACCCCCTTTCAAGATAAATGTGTATATTTTTCGGCAGAAAAATGTCCCGGCCGAAGGCCAGTTCCTATTAAATTACAGGCTTAAATTACATCGTAAAATCTTAAAAGCAATGGGTCTAAACATGAGGGAGAAAGGGGTCCAGAAAACAATTCCTCAAGTGGAAATTGACCTCCCCTTATTCATCTAGAAGGGTTGATAGCCTCTAAGACAAGTCCTATTCTAACTAACTAATCCTGTACTGTACTATTCGCTGTAAGTAAGCGAGAAATCATGACCTCTAACCTCTGTAACTCAAGCACGACTAGAGTAATCGAGCTAATATGTCTACCATTTGGGAAGAGTCAGTCAAGGAATAGATGTGAACATTTACAGCAAGTTTGCTCTAGCCCTTTTTTAAGTTACGGAGGATAGAGGTCATGATTTTTCGCCTACTTACAGCGAATATACTATAACACTATGGTGATCTCTCAACAGCAAAACGGGGAT
Source organism: Paralithodes platypus (assembly GCA_032716605.1). NCBI lineage: Eukaryota > Metazoa > Arthropoda > Malacostraca > Decapoda > Lithodidae > Paralithodes > Paralithodes platypus. The sequence continues at coordinate 16,542,027 of CM064509.1, read as the reverse complement.
CGACAGGAAAGTTGATAGAAGTCTGCTGACCTCCGATATACATAAGGGCATCGGCAACACCCAGGACCTGATGGTGTCCCACTATTCTACGCTGGAGCCTCGGGTCCTTAAACTAATTCTTAAAGTCTACAAGGAGGACTTTATCTTACTAGGTTACGACCCCACCAACCTCCTCAACCGTATATCACCCAATAAAACCATAGATTGGAGAGATTGATAACTAAAGTATGTTTTATTTTCCAGCTGAGGATATATTGCCATGTCCTCACCTTGATTACTCAGTTATTACGAACATAGTGTAGCGAAATATGGTGTTAATTATGAACAGTTGGTAATATTAGAAAGTTGAGATATAGCAGTTTCATATTAAGTATCGAGAAATCAGTTGCTTAGGGATTCAATTTACCATCAGCTGGAAATAAATCGAGTATAGATATTTTAGCCCTATACTATATATTTATCACACTATTCAATCAGCCTTGAAGGGGCACATTTAATGTGCTTCTGTTATTCACAGTTTAATAAATAATTGCTGTTTCAGATTAAATCTATAGTATATCACAAACTTAATTAAATTACAAGTGACTGATTATACAATGAAAGTGACCAACCTGGTACAAGGGACATGAGAACACAAGTGCTGCATGTTAACCCTTTCAGTAGACGTGTTTAACCCTTTGATTGATGGAGATCTTTCCTAAACTGTATAAAATTGCCAAAGTTTAACAAGACTACAATTTAATAAACAGCGCCATTTTACTGAAAGGGTTATCTACATTTGGACCACACTTTTCAATGGATGCCTCCGCTTTGAAAATCATCATATACTAAAATAAATCTAGGGTTTGAAAAAAAAATATATATATATATATATATATAATTTGATATATACAGTATATATAATCATTGGGTATATTGATAGTGATTTACCTTTCTAACTGGTATAACATGGCTTTATTACCACCAATATACCTGTAAATAGGTAGATTATTATGGACACTTTTAAATACCCTTTTCGTACTAATTATGTTTTAGTTTAGACATGTGTATATTTTTGGACGTATGTGATATTCTAGTCATACTTTTTCACGTTTAAAACAGTAGTGGGAAATTTAAGTGTGCTATCTCATCATGCTGCATTATGGTTGAGAACGGAAGATGTCCAATCAAATGAGTGTGTCATATAATGTATATAAGAACATATGAACAATGGAAATCTGAAAAAGGCATATACTGTATATATATACTGGCCCACACAAGGCAGATCCCTTCATTGCCTGGTATTGGAGGGTACATTTATGGTAATACCCTCTGGTACAGTATACCCTCTGGTACAGTATACAGGGTATTTTGAAGCGGTCACTCCACACTTGCCCGTAAACACTGACGGAAATAGATCTCGTGTGACATTGCCTTAAGGGGGTGAGGTCCGTTTTCCTGGCCCCCCTTCTCCCTCCTGCTTAGCCCCGTTGGTTTATAGATTTTAAGACGTTCGACCCATTAGTTTGGCGATTTTAAAACATTACACCCCATTTCTTTGTCAATATTAAAATCTTTCGTGTCATTTAGGTGTAAAAAAAATCGTGGCGAGCGATAGCAAGCCTGAAATTTTAAGAGTAACCGACCATTGGCCGGGACATTTTTCTGCCGAAAAATGTACAAATTTATCTTGAAGGGGGTCTAGGGGTGGTTTTTTACAGCTTGATGGAGGGCTAGGGAGGAAACTAAAATATAATGAAAAGATAAAACAATAAGCAAATATATACTTCCATATCCCCCCCCCCCCCCTTAAGCCCTTTTGGAAATGTAAGGCAATCCTTTTCTTGTACTTGTGTGATCCTGTTATTACCATGCAATATCTTAATAAATAAAGGTCAATGTTTGTCTGTCAGTTACCCGACTTTTGTTACTAAACTCCTCCCACAGTTTTGGTGCCAGGTGGGAGTGTGAGGCACCGTTGGAAAGCCCAGGCTTTGGAGATGGTTTTAGGCGAGTTTAGTGGAAATCAGAGACACTTTTGTTTAATAAAATTTGCGGCAGAACTTATGTAGGCCTAGTATACGTGAGCGAAAAAAATTGCGAAAGAAATGGCCGTTTGGGGCAGAAGGAGGCCCCCGATCGAAAAGGTGTATGGAATGAAAGTTGTTCGCAGCTCCCCAAAATGGGGGTACGGAAGAGGTCAGATCCAAAATCGGAGGTAATTTAGCGGCCGAAATCGAGGTCGCCGTTTAATGAGGCACAGGGAGGTCGAGGCTGGTGATTATGGTAGTAGTAGTATTGTGATGATTATGGTAGTAGAATTTAAACCCGGGCAACGCCGGGTACCCCTCCTCGTTATGAATATATAATAGTTTTGTAGACATTCCACGTAAGTATACGTTAGGTTAGGGTATAATATATCGTGGTCTTAAGGGCGTGTTTTTTCTGGACCCCCATCTCAGTCCATTAGTTTTGACGTTTTAGTACATTTGCCCTTTTGTGTACAGTGTTTTTTTTTGTGTGTGTTTTTTTTTTTCAAGGGTGTAGGCCTATGTACGTTTTTTTTTTTTTTTTTTTTGTAGTGTGTGTGAAGGGAAATTTTAGCCGGCAGTAAAAGGCACCCATAAGTGTTAATAAACTTGGAATAAATATATCACTGAGGAATTTGTATTATTGATGATTACATGTTTTCCAGTGTTTCATAATTTCACTTATGAATTTGTATTATAATCTATCTTATATAATTATGTTTTGCAGTATTTCACACGCATTTTGGCTCGTACACTTTATAGAGTGTAACAATACGAGTGACATTTTTTATTAAGTTTCTTATAGTCTAGATTGTGGATTATAATACCTTCATAACCAGCCTCCAACCTAACACCGCCCTGGGCCCAACTAATGGGGAGAAAGGGGTCCAGGAAAACAAAACAAATACTTCCACTTAAAAGTTAATGAAACTAATGACTGACAAGAGCAGGACCAACAACAACATAAGGTGAAGGTATTGAGGGATAAACCTTTACAACGTCACCTTGTTATGCGAGATCATGTCGTTCCAGCGGGCCTCCCTCAGAATGTTTTGATTAGGTCCTTTGCGTTTATCTTGTGGCGTCCCAGTTTTGGTTTGCTTATTTTGCAAGTTTTACATTATAATTCCTCTCCTCATCTTCATCGTCGGAGGAGGAGGAAGAGGGTGGTGAGAAATCGGGTACTATGTCTTTGACATAGTCCTCTCTCTCAAAAAAAAAACAATAATAATAATCATAATAATTAAAGTTGCAAGCAACGTTGTGCGGGGTTCGAGCGGGGTTGCACGCAGGGTATTGTGTTGGATACAAGGGCTGTGCCACATATATCAAAATATCATGTATCTCATCGGGCATGGAGAAAGTACAGAAGGAATAATAGTGTAGCCATTTTGGCTATGGCCACTTAGACCATTAAGGAGTGTGACCATTTTGGTTAAAGCTATTAATCCTGTACGAGTTGTTGTTGTTGTTGTTGTTCCCTAAGCTGCCTGGCCGAACAGCCCCGAGTCCCTGAGGAAGGCCATGGCCACGATCGGGCTTTCCCACAGAGCTCTCATTGAGTGTAGATTGTGTTGTTGGCGTAAGTGGTTGTGTGAAATGCAGTCTTCTATTATGTGTTTAATGGTATGGGGTGCTGTGTTACATCCCGGGCAGGCATCGACAACGGAGTCATCCAGTCTCTTCTGATAGCTCAGGAGAGCTGGATGGTGTCCGCATCTCAGCCTGGCCAGGTGGACTCTGTCCTCGCGAGGAAGGGAGGATACGGAAGGATGGATTTCGGGAGGTCGTGCTTGCAGCTGCGTGTTGTCTGTGAGTGAGTGGATGGATCGGCGAGAGATATGAGTATGGATGTGCTTCTGGATGGTGGTTCGGGGTGGGAGAGAGGAGAGTAATTGTGTGTGATACCGTGTGCTGGGTGTTGTTTTGATATTTCTTGGTGTCTGTGGGTGTGTTGCCATGTAGTTTAGTGGGTGGTCTTGGTTCGTGGAGGCTACTGCCAGGAATTGAGTGCCTCTCATGATCACTGATCTTATGTATTATTTATATACTGTGGTGGTAGTTTCTTTGTTGTGTCCAAATTTTGTGTGAGCAAGTGACCTGAGGGCATTAAGTCTGGGTGTCATTTCTTTTTAATGTTTGTGGTGTGCTGTTTGAATGTCATATGAGTATCATATGTTACTCCTAGGATTTTGTGTGTGTGTGTATGTGTTAGGGGTGTGTTGTTTATGGTGAGTTGAGGGATGTATTTGTGTTCTCCTGTCCAGCTTGTGAGCAGGGTTGCGGTGGATTTGGCTGGGGGTAGATTAAGTCTGTTTGTAGTGCACCAGCCATGTAGTGTGTTGAGATAGGGTTGAAGGAGATCTGTTGCTCTTTTTGGGTCATGGTGTGTGCATGTGAGTGTTATGTCATCTGCATAGGAGGCTAAGTTTATTTGGGGCGTATTGGGTGTAGTTATATCGTGCATGTACAGATTGAAGAGTGCCGGCGATAGGACGGATCCTTGTGGGACTCCGTTTGGAAAGTTTCTGATTTTAGATGACTGACCGGCAAAAGATACGTGTGCACATCTGCCTGCTAGGAAGTTGGCCAGCCACCTTTTTGTGTTGTTGTGCATGTTTGTGTTGTAGATTTTGTTTGTTAGGTTGTGGCGGAGGATGGCATCGAAGGCTTTACTAATGTCGAGTGTGGCTAATAGTGATATGTGTGGTGGTCTAGCTGAGTTGATGCCGTCAAAAGCTCTTTGTGTAAGGTCTGTGAGAAGAGTGTTTGTGGAGTGCAGTGGCCTAAAGCCATGTTGTGTTGGAGCTAGGGGTAGGTCGGGTGTAATTAGTTGTAACACTAGGCGTTCCATGACTTTGGAGGGGGAGCAAAGGAGTGTGATGGGGCGGTGCGAGGAGGGTAGCGTGGGGTCTTTGTTGGGTTTGGGGAATGTGGTGATGAGACCATGCTTCCAAATGTCTGGTATTGTGTTGTGTGAATAACTGTAGTTTGATATGTTAGTGAGTGCTTGTATGCCTTGTGGTCCCAGGTGTCTGGGGTGTATGTTGCTTTTGTTGTCTAGGCCACAAGCGGGTGAGTGCTTGAGATTGTTGATGATATGCTTTGTCTGGTGATTGGTGAAGGGTGTATAGTCAGGGTCTGTGGGGAATTGTCTCTTTCGTCGGATGACACGTCGGTCGTCTTTGTGAGGTTTTAGGTGACTGACATGTGAGAAGTGATTGATGAGAGTGTTTGCTTGTTGTTTACATGAAGGAATAGAGTCTGTTGTTGTGATTGCAGCATGTGATTGTGTTGTGTTGCTGTTGGAAAGTGTGATGCTGTTTAGTGTTTTGTAGAGTTTTTTGGGGTTTGTTTTGTGATCAAGTGTTTGTAGGAAGTTATTCCAATTTAGTTTTTGTTGTTCTTGTATTTTGTTGTTAGTTTGGGTGTTGAGTGCTTGGATTTGTTGTGTGATGTCTTGTGTGTGGGGTGCTGGGGAGTGTTTCAGTATGTTGCGTTGTCTGATGAGGTTTTGAATTTCTGGTGTGAAGTTGGGGTTGTGTCTTTTTCTGTTACCTCTTGGAATGTGTTTCTTGTCAGTGTTTTGGATAGTTTTATTGAGTATGTGTACAGCATTGTTGATGTTAGTGATGGGTGTACTGTTTAGAGTTGTGAAGTGTTGTTCTGTCTCATTTGTTAATGCTTCCCAGTTAGGTCTTTTATAATTGGTGTATGTGTGTTTGTGGTTAGCTTGGGTAAGTCTGGTTTTGGTGGTGATAATGATCGGGAGGTGGTCAGAGCCTAAGGTTCTGACCACCCTCCAGGATGTTGTGGGGGCGAGTTCTGGGGAGCAAAAGGTGATGTCTGGAGATGATGGGTTATAGAGGGCTTGGTGAGGAATATGGGTATGTTGATGGATGTCGTTAAGGATGATGAGGTTAACAGTTTGGTTTTGTAGTACCAGCCCTCTGTCTGTGTCGGGGTTGTCGACAAACCAGGCCGACGTCTTGGCGTTGAAGTCACCACCCAGGATGATGTGTGGGGTGTTTGTGATGTGTTGTAAGTGTGGTCTGTATTCATTTGGTACTGTAGGGGATGTATGTGTTTATGATGGTTATGTTGGAGTTGTTGCCAGTGCGTATTTTAATTGATTGTATTATGGTTAATTTAGATAAGTGGACTGTATATTATTGATATTGAAGAAACATTAACCATATAGAATATAATTACCCTTTGATGAACTCAGCTGGTGATTGGAGGATGGCGGAAAATAGGCTAGATGACTCGAAGTGGTTAGTATAGTAAACAAGTATGAAAAGAGGCTACAATAGGCTAGGATAGGCTAGATATTTACGTTAAGTTTGTGCTAACTAACAAAGATGATGATGTAATGACTATATGGAATATGAGATGAAAGTGAAGCGAAAACACCTGATTATGAAACTATAGGAAGAAGGCTTAGCGTGTGTAGCTGGGACGGAGGTTGGTTGGAGAGTGGCGAGCGCGTTATGTTCGTCTCTGTCGTGACATACTGCGCACACGCATAACATATGGAAAATGTATCCCATCTTCTTTACAATGAGATACTTATAAACAATCTTAAATAATACAAATATATATATATATGGGAATTATAATCCTACAATACTTTCCCATATACTACTATAGAATAATATATTCTACCCAATCATGGAACGTTCGACCAAGGTTATGGAAGCGTTCAACTTAAGACTACGGAATGATACGTAACGCTATATCGACCCACATTACGTAACATCGAGACTGTTCATACTAGTTTGAGTACACTAAGTATGGACATATTCCCACCAACAGAAAATATACAAAATTTACATGATTAGATTTGCCCGGAGGCAATATTATCCCGCCAAGCTTGGGAGGATATCTGGGTTGCCTGTCGACGTGGGCGTTCGCCAGATGCGTCAACAGGCTGCGCCGAAGTAGAAGCCAGAAAGGGAACTTCAATGGATAACTGATCCGAGGGGGTGTCCTTGCGATCGAGGTCACCCTCAAGAGGATATAGTCGGACTGTTGGCCGTGTGATTACTCCAGTCCTGGTGCGAACCTTTGCTACCCGAACCTCACCATCACGACCTGGTAATAACTCCTCTATCCGACACAATTTCCAAAATGCGCGCGGGCCCTCCTCATGGATGGTTACCACGTCCCCTACCCTAGGCCAATGACCTTTTAATGGTGTTAGTTTATTCTTTTGCGCTTCCCTTAAAGTCACCAGATATTCTGTTGACCAGCGATGCCAAATGTCTCGCGATAATTTACGAATGTATTTGTAGCGGGCCGATATCACTTCCTTACTTATGTAGTCTGGATCTTCCATAGTATCCTCGTCATGCTCTTCAGGAAGATCCCGCAGTCTGTATCCACGTACCAGTACTGAGGGTGTGATTGGGGTAAGGTCTTCCAAATCACCAGAAGCATAGTATAGAGGGCGATCATTTACGGTGGCTTCAATCTCCAAGAGTATGGTGTTGAGTTCCTCAATCGAGACGAGAGCTCTACCCAACACCTTCTTCAGGCCCGCCTTCACGATGCCTATGGCTCTCTCCCATATGGCGCCAAACCAAGGCGCTCTGGCGGGAATGAAACGCCATTCGCATTTTACATCCGCTAGGCAGGTCTGAATCTTAGGATTGTTGCTCACTTCTTTGAGATATGTAGATGCCCCTATGAAAGTCTTTGCATTGTCACTCAGCATGATATGCGGATATCCCTGTCTACTGCAGAATCTTCGGAAGGCATGTAGGAAGCTATCACAAGTGAGGTTGGTGACCAGTTCCAGGTGAATTGCCCTGGTAACAGCACAAGTGAAAAGTATCATATACACCTTAAGATTGGGTAAATCTTTCACAGGGATTGCTCCACTGTAGTCAACCCCGGTAACTTTGTAAGGGTCACCTGGGGTGGTTCGCAGGTTTGGTAAGGGAGGAATTCCGACGGGATCATAATGTGTTCCCTGTACTCTTCTACACTTTAAGCATTTGCGAAGGACTTTCTTGACCACCTGCCTGATTCTAGGCACCCACCATCGTTGTCTTACATAGGTGACTATATGACCAACCCCATAATGACAACAGAGTCGGTGACACCTATCGATGATAAGATGGGTGAGGGGATGATTGGGGGGCAGTAGTATTGGATACTTACTTGCCTCAGAGAGGGCTGCCAATCAAAATCTGCCTCCGCAATGTATCAAGTCCCCCTTCAAGTGTAAGCCCAACTGGTTGATCAGGTTATTCCTAGACTTTGTTCCCTTAACCAGTAATTTATATTCCTGCGTATATATTTCTTGTTGACAGAGCTTATGTAATAATTTATCTGCAATTCTGATCTTCACATTGAGATAAGCACTACCTGTGGGCGGTGTGCCTTTAATTTTTGCTTTTACATTTCGTACAAATCGTAACACCCATGCTGTAACACGTTGTAACTTTTCATAGCTGCTGAATCTATCCCAGTCCCATAACCGTGTGTCTTCGTCAGGCACCGAGTCAATTACCGGTGCCACAATAGCAGTGTGTTGCTCGCTCAAATCTATATTCTCTGGCCATTCGTTGGGATCATTAAGCCAGCATGGGCCATTCCACCACAACGCAGAAGATTTGAGAAATTTAGCAGAGACACCACGAGTAATGCAGTCACTTGGATTCTCTTTGGTAGACACATACCGGAACTGTGCGGTTGGGAGCAGGGTACTAATTTCGTCGACACGGTTGGTGACGTACACTGGTAGCTTCTTACGGCTATGTAACCAGTAAAGCGTAATTTGGCTGTCACTCCATACAACTGTCTCGGAGATATTTAGCAAATTTTTAAAAGTTTCCTCTACAAAGTGAACGAGTCTAGCAGCCAACAGAACTGCAGTCAGCTCTAATTTTGGGATGGAAAGGGATTTGATCGGGGCGACTTTCGCCTTCGCCATGACTAGATGGCTGCCACTTGTGTCAACAAAGTATATGGCGGTACCGTACGCGACCTTGCTAGCGTCTGAGAAGGCATGAATGGAAACGGGATGGTCCATGACAACTCTCCGAGGAAAATTAAAACCCTTACAGAGACGAAGATCAGAAATAATGTCTTCCGACTCCTGAACCAGATCACCAGTCAAAACCTCATCCGAACCTAATTTTATCCTCCATAATTGCTGAAGGAATAATTTCGATTTGATCGACACCGGTAGAACTATCCCCAAGGGGTCAAAAAGTTTAGCTGTCATACTCAAGCAAATTCGTTTTGTAATCTGCGAATATTGCGCGTACTGAACGCCGAATGAGAGGGTATCGGTGTCCGTTTTCCAAAAACAACCCTAGCACTCTAACATGTTCCTGCTGTACAGCCACCACACCATCCCGTTGCAGTACAGTCCGCAAAACAGAATTATTAGTCGCCCATTCACGCAAATGTAGATGGGGGTCATTCATAATCTCTCGGACTACAGCGTAGGTATCAACCAGGAAATCTTCTTCATTTCCTGTACCCAGTAAATTGTCTATATACAACCCTGACCGAATCTGATGAATAATCTGCGGATCTGCACTGACATAAGACAAATGTTTCAAAATGGTGGCGTTTAAAAGGAATTGGGAACAAGTCGCTCCAAATAAAACTGCCCGGAACCGGTAACAAATTAGGGGGGAATCCAGTTGCCTCGGATACTTGGGCCACATAAATCGCGTATAGTCCTGGTCGTCTTCATGGAGCCTTAACATTAGAAATGCCTTCTCAATATCAGACACCCAGGCATACTTACCGAGTCGAAACCGAAGCAAAACCTGCGCTAAATCTGGCACCAGTGAGGGTCCAGTGTACAGGCAGTCATTAAGACTAGGATGACGTTCACTCATCTTGGCGGAACAGTTGAAGACAATACGCACTGGCGTAGTTTTGCTCTCCTTGATTACACCATGATGAGCCAAGTAATGCCCGGTATCTGACTTATCAAAAGGCACCTCTTCTATAAAACCCCGGGACACCTGTTCCTTTATGACTTTTGAGTATTCCTCGCAAAAGTCAGGCTCCTTGAGGAATCTTTTCTGAAGTCCCCGAAGACGGCCTATGGCCAAACCCTTGTTAGATGGCAGCTGATCCTTGGAATTGTTCCAGGGCAGTCTCACTTTATACTGTTGGCTGTCGGGATCGTTTGTAACGGTATCCTCATACGACGATAGTGCTTGACGCTCAACCAGTGAGTATTCCTTAGGGGTTATCCCGATATGATCTAATTCCCACAAAACATTTAAGTCATTTTTGCATGGTGGAATATTACCAGTGGACATGTATTCGTCCATTGGTGCTACTGCTACTTTCAATACAGTAATTACTTCTGTGCTGGAGCTTGTAGGCTGTGTCACATATGAACCACTGATGGCGTATTCTTACTTGGTAGGAAGCAGAATTAGACTACCTGACCTTTTATACCCAGGTTGCACTATATCGTAGTAGTGATCCGCACCGATGAGCAGCTCCAGCTGATCTGTGTCCGTTGCGTGAGGATCGGCTAATTTTATGCCTTTACTTTGTAAACTAACCAGTTTAGACTTTAGGTTAAGTTCACCTTTATGTTCTGGCAATTCATCAACCACTATTGCGTCTAGATGATGAAATTTACCTCTGTGTTTGTATTGCAGTGCCACAACATTATATTCCATAGAGGCCTGTTTCCCGGTAAATCCGTGAAGACATAACTCCTCAGTTCCTTTAGAAATGTAGGAAAGGGAGGATAGAACAGAAGACTTCACAAAGGTCCTCTGAGAACATTGGTCAAGTAGTGATCTGATTTTAACACAATTATTATCCTTACCCTTTACCGGCAGCTGTACGGTGGGCAAGATTACTGTATTTTTACCTGTGGCAACGGACATTGTAGTTGAAGTAGCAGCAGTATGCACTCTCTTGGTGTTATCCTCCGCTGGTCTACTTTCTTTCCCTTGTTTTTGTGTACACAGGGAATGAAAGTGTTTGCCCTTACAAAACTTGCAGCTTCTTACGTTAGGATTAGTACAACCCGAATGGCCATGGCCTTTTGACAAGCACCCAGTGCAGAGACGTAGTTGACTGGCTCTTTTAACTTTAAGAGGCCCTGTCTTATACTTCATACACTTGTACCATAAATGATTGGTGCCAACACCTTCTTCAGGCCCGCCTTCATGATGCCTATGGCTCTCTCCCATATGGCGCCAAACCAAGGCGCTCTGGCGGGAATGAAACGCCATTCGCATTTTACATCCGCTAGGCAGGTCTGAATCTTAGGATTGTTGCTCACTTCTTTGAGATATGTAGATGCCCCTATGAAAGTCTTTGCATTGTCACTCAGCATGATACGCGGATATCCCTGTCTACTGCAGAATCTTTGGAAGGCATGTAGGAAGCCATCACAAGTGAGGTTGGTGACCAGTTCCAGGTGAATTGCCCTGGTAACAGCACAAGTGAAAAGTATCATATACACCTTAAGATTGGGTGAATCTTTCACAGCGATTGCTCCACTGTAGTCAACCCCGGTAACTTTGTAAGGGTCACCTGGGGTGGTTCGCAGGTTTGGTAAGGGAGGAATTCCGACGGGATCATAATGTGTTCCCTGTACTCTTCTACACTTTAAGCATTTGCGAAGGACTGGTCCTTTGGTTATATATGGTTAATTTAGATAAGTGGACTGTATATTATTGATATTTAAGGAACATTAACCATATAGAATATATTTACCCTTAGATGAACTCAGCTGGTGATTGGAGGATGGCGGAAAATAGGCTAGATAACTGGAAGTGGTTAGTATAGTAAACAAAGTATGAAAAGAGGCTACAATAGGCTAGGATAGGCTAGATATTTACGTTAAGTTGTGCTAAGTAACAAAGATGATGATGTAATGACTATATGGAATATGAGATGAAAAGTGAAGCAAAAACACCTGGTGAAATAACTAGAAGAAAGAAGGCTTAGCGTGTGTAGCTGGGACGGAGGTTGGTTGGAATTCATCAACCACTATTGCGTCTAGATGATGAAATTTACCTCTGTGTTTGTGTTGCAGTGCCACAACATTATATTCCCTAGAGGCCTGTTTCCCGGTAAATCCGTGAAGACATAACTCCTCAGTTCCTTTAGAAATGTAGGAAAGGGAGGATAGAACAGAAGACTTCACAAAGGTCCTCTGAGAACATTGGTCAAGTAGCGATCTGATTTTAACACAATTATTATCCTTACCCTTTACCGGCAGCTGTACGGTGGGCAAGATTACTGTATTTTTACCTGTGGCAACGGACATTGTAGTTGAAGTAGCAGCAGTATGCTCTCTCTTGGTGTTATCCTCCGCTGGTCTACTTCCTTTCCCTTGTTTTTGTGTACACAGGGAATGAAAGTGTTTGCCCTTACAAAACTTGCAGCTTCTTACGTTAGGATTAGTACAACCCGAATGGCCATGGCCTTTTGACAAGCACCCAGTGCAGAGACGTAGTTGACTGGCTCTTTTAACTTTAAGAGGCCCTGTCTTATACTTCATACACTTGTACCATAAATGATTGGTGCCACTACACAGAACACAGTTGAATTTCCTGTACTCACTTTGGGCGGTAAATGTTGCCGTAGCCATGGGTGTACCCCCTACTCTGTCTTGACCCGCCATATTGTACACTTCAGCCTGGAAGCAATGGGTGAATTTCTTATAATCCAGGCTCGAATCTCCCATTTCCCGTTTTATGGTTTCTTTTAGTGGTGATGGTAACTTATTGACAAGAGTCACCACACAAAATTCCTCCAAACAAATACCATGGCTAATGATTGACCTCATCACACTCTCTGTATTGGCATAGAAGTCCTTCAGGTCAGCTGTTTGGTGTTTGGGTGACACTAATTGATTGAATTTGGTAACATAAGCTGCCTTGATTCGATCTGGATGCCCATATGTCTCTTGCAGGAGCTCAATTGCTGGGGCATAGCTTGCACTTTCGATAATGAATCCTTCGACTAGCTTATGTGCATCACCCTGAAGCTGACCCTTTAGATAGGTGAAGCGTTGTATATCTGTTAGGTCGGGATTGTCATGAATGGTACACTTGAACATCTCCCAAAATCCCGACCACATGGTGGCATCACCTTCAAATTTTGGAAGAGTAAGATGTGGTAATTTGACTGTGGATTTCTTTGGCTCTTTCTTGACCTCTGTAATCAAGATCCCCTTCAGTGTGGCAACGATTACTTGTATGCCCTCCATATATAGGGTATCCTCTCTGATCACCTCGATATACTCGGCGTCCTCGTATGTGTCGGCCAGGTCCTCCTGTGTGACCTCATACTTGTCAAGTTGCTTTTGAATACTGAGCAACCTGGCCTCCACCTCCACTCCAGCTTTGCGCAGTGGCAGTATCGTAACCAATGAGGTTTAGTTTTCCGAGTGACGTATCTGGTACTGCTGAAGGCCCAAAACACGGTTAAAGTTTTCAATTTCATCTTTGCCTAGTACTTGCGACACCTCGGTTGGGTTACCTTCTTAGGAAGGTAATCAAGTCGTACCCCACCTGCTCGTGGTGACCTCGCAAACACCCATTTCTATTTATTTTTTCCATTTATTCTTTTTTCAAGATAGGGTGACACAAACGGGGGCGGCGCTACCTGGGTTTATCCCAGGTAGTAGTATAATTTTACTGTAATTTTATTAAGTGTTTTGTATATTTTTAACTGTAGGCTACATAAATATAAACAATGGCCGGCCAAGGCAAACGGAGGCAGAGTTTATTGGGAGATGAAGAGAGCTATGAATTTGAGGGATTTCTGGCAGAGGGTAATGAAGTGGAGGATCAATTGACTGTGGTGAAGAGACAGATGATGGGTCTGTTAAGATGGAAGGGAGTTATGGAGAATTGGAGGAGAGATATAGGTGTGAAGGTGGAGTCACTGACAGAAATTTGTGGAGCCAGTTCAGTAGCAACTGCAGATGGGCCATTAATTGCTAACCTAGATGCTGTGATAAGGAAAGTAGATGAGCTGGAGGCAGAGAACATGGCACTCAAGGAGCAGCTAAAGGAGTATGAGGGCCATTTAAGTGAGAAAGTAAAGGGAGTAATAAGTGAGGAGAAAAATGAGTGGACAAGGGTGGGGAATGCTAAGGTGGATGCATTGGAAGAAATCATGAAGGAGCAGGTGGAAGAGAGAGAAAAGAGAGTTTGAGAAGAATGTAGTGCAGGTTTTGAAGAGCAAGGAAAAGGTAGTGAGGGAAACAGTAGATAGAGGTAAAAGCATAATAATTTTTGGAGACATTGAAGAACATTTAGCAGATATGAGGAAAAGAAGGGGAAGGGATGAGGACAAAGTAAAGAAAATATTGGAGTGTCTAGATGAAGGCTGTGATTGGCGGAAAGAACTGGACGAAGTAAGACGGCTAGGAAGATATAAAAAGGGTGAGATGAGACCGATAAAAGCAGAGTTTAAATCTAGGTCAGTGGTTGAAGCATTAACCATTGTAAGCTGGAGGCTAAATAGTTGTACTGGAATGAAACATATTAGGGTGAAAAAGGACTTAAGCATAGAGGAAAGGGAAAAGTTGAGAGAAGTTCAAGCAAGGGCTGACGATGAAAATCGAAAATTGTCAGATGAGGAGAAAAGGATTTTTTTTTGGAGAGTAAAGGAAGGGAAACTAAAGAAGTGGTACACTCAGAGTCAGAAAGAACGGAAAATACGAGGAGAAATGAACAAGCAGACAGTGAGTCAGGTAGTGGATCAAATCGGGGACAAGGAGATAGTGAGGGAGGAGCAGGAGATAGAGACAGTGAGTCAGGTAGTGGATCAAACCGAAGACCGAGAGATGGTGAGGGAGGAGCAGGGGATAGAGACGGTGAGTCAGGTAGTGGATCAGCCCGAGGACGGAGAGATGGTGAGGGAGGAGCGGGAGATTGTGGAGGGGGGGGGGGGGGGAGGAGAATAGAAATAGCAGGGAATGTGGAGGTAGGTCAGGGAAGGGATGGAGGAGGAGGTGAACCTGATAGGAGGCAGGGAGGGAAGAGAAACAAGGAGGAGGATTCCAATATACTGTGCTACTACACTAATATAGATGGAATAAACAGTAAAAAGGTAGAATTGGATGATATATTAAGAAAGGATCAACCACAGATAGTCTGTTTGACGGAGACAAAGCTGAACCAGGACTTTGACAGCAATATAGTGTTTAGTGAAGGATATAATATATGGAGATATGATAGAAAGGGAAAAAGGGGAGGTGGAGTGGCAGTATTAGTTAAGAACCCTATGACAGCAAAGCAAGTGGAGTTAAATAATGACAAGGCAGAAATAATGGCAGTTGAACTCAATGATATAGAAGGAAAAAAGCTAGACATAGCAGTAGCTTACATGCCACCAAAGACCAGAGCATGGAGGGAGTTGGAGTTTGAGGAGATGGTCGAGGATATGATTCAGTCGTTGAGAAGATTGCTTTTAAGGAAGAATCGATTGATCTTGGTAGGAGATTTCAACTGTAGTGAGGTTGATTGGGAATCGGGAGATGCAGGGCCAAATCAGAGATCTTGGGGAAGTCGGCTAGTGGAGTTGGTTACGGAAAATGTACTTGCACAACATGTGAAGGAAAATACAAGAATGAGGGGTAATAACGAACCTTCTAAACTCGATCTGATTTTTACAAAGGATCGTCACGAAATTAGTGATATAAACTATCTATGTCCTGTAGGTAAAAGTGATCACCTATGACTAAAATGGAAGTTGACTTCGAGTAATGCCAATAGATTAGACAATAGCTACATAAATGACAGATTAAATTATAGTAAAGCTGATTATGTATCCTTGAAAAGATATTTAGAGGGAGTAGATTGGGATCTTATTTTGAAGGAACAGGACGTACAAGGTAAATATAGTAGATTCCTCGAAATTTATAGAGTAGGAACCAATCTGTTTGTCCCAAGATATAAAACTGGAAATTTTACTAAGCAGAAAGATTGGTTTAATTTGAAATGCAAAAGAGCTTTGGGTAGGCGTGATGCAGCTTGGGCTAGATTAAGAAGAAGGAACACTGAGAGTAATCGGAATAAATATAAACAAGAGAGGAATAGATATGTTAACATAATTAGGCAAGTTAAAATGAACTATGAGAAGAACATAGTAAATAAATGTGAAAGTGATCCTAGATTATTTTATAAATATATAAACAGTAAGTTGAAGGTAAAGAAACAAATTACTAAATTAAGAGTTGATGCTAGGACGTATGAAAATGTATCGAGGTAATGAATAACAAATTGGGGTCAGTTTTTACTAGAGAGGAAGGTTTTGACGAACCACAGGCGGGAGTACTGGAGAGTGGTCTTAGTAAGATTGAAATAACTAGAGATGAGCTGTTATCTGCGATGAGAGGACTTGAAGTAAGGAAAGCTATGGGACCGGATGAAGTGTCTGCCTGGGTTTTAAAGGAGTGTGCAGAGCAATTAGTGGAGCCAGTGAGGGACATAATTCAAGCTTCCTTAGATAAAGGACAGGTTCCTGTTGAATGGAAAAGAGCTAATATCATTCCGATATACAAGAATGGAAACCCTGAGGACCCTCTAAACTATAGACCAGTTTCACTTACTAGTATTGTATGCAAGATTTGTGAAAAGCTAATTAGAAAGAGATGGATGAAAATGTTGGAGAGAAAGAAGATAATAACCCCAAAGCAATTTGGATTCAGAGAAGGGACATCTTGTGTTACCAGTTTGCTATGTTATTACAGTAGGGTGATAGATGTACTCCAAGAAAGAGGCAGATGGGTGGACTGCGTCTACTTAGACCTTTCCAAAGCATTCGATAAGGTACCACATAAGAGATTGTTATCTAAGCTTGAGATGCTAGGATGTGTCAGGGGGAGTTTGCTGAAATGGATGGAGAGCTATTTAACAGATAGGGAAATGAGGACCAACATTAGAGGAACTTACTCATTGTGGCGGAAAGTTGAGAGTGGTGTGCCGCAGGGATCTGTGTTGGCACCTCTCATGTTCCTTATGTACGTGAATGACCTGCCGATAGGCATAAACTCCTACATGTCAATGTTTGCAGATGACGTAAAAATTATGAGACAAATAACAAATAAAAGTAGTTGTGAGGAGCTGCAAGGGGATTTAGATAAAATATACGAATGGAGCACCAAGTGGAAAATGACATTTAATATAAGTAAATGCCATGTGTTAAATATGGGAAGAAGTGTGAATAGACCAAATTGGGAGTACAGGATGGGAGATAATATAATTAGCAAGGCCGAAAAAGAAAAGGATTTAGGGTTGATTATACAAGATAATTTGTCGCCAGAGAAACATATTAACAAGCTCTTTAGCGGAATGTATGCAATGGCCGGGAATATGAAAGTTGCTCTGAACTACTTGGATGAGACCATGGTAGCGAAAATTATGAAGAGTATGATTAGGCCAAGATTGGAGTATGCAGCAGTGGTGTGGTCCCCGCATCTAAAGAAGCATATTCACAAGTTAGAAAGAATCCAGAGAGCAGTTACTAGATTGGTTCCAAGTCTCAGAGAACTGCCATATGAAGGGAGACTAGACAAATTAAATCTACCGAGTCTAAAAGAGAGGAGAGAGAGGGGAGACATGATAATGATGTACAAATGCACCCAGGGGCTGGAGAGGCTGGATAGGGAAGATATATTAATTATGGATACAGGATTAATTAGAGGCCACAGCTACAAAGTAAAAAGACCTACCTGCAAGAACGATATCAGGAAGTTTAGCTTCCCCTATAGATGTATTGACAAATGGAATGGGCTGGAGGAGGAGGTGGTAGGGGCAAGGAATATCCATATTTTCAAGAAAAAAATTGGATAAAAAGTTGACTGAGAGACGGGACAACACGAGCTTAGCTCAACTCCTGTAAACTACAATTAGGTAAATACAATTAGGTAAATACTCTAGACGCCGAATCAAGGAATCCGTTAATATCAGAGGTTAAGACCGTCAACGAGCCCTTAAGTCCCGCCCGACGCTTTTGTACACTTTTAGCCATGATTATACGGGAAGGAAATCTAATGACGTTAAATCAAACTATCAATGCCAGACCGAATAAGTTGCGGCCAACAATACAGTACTCCGAGAAATCAAATAAATCGCGAGCCGAAAATAAAACACCCTCACGAAATGCGGAATAAGAATTGTGCGCAATGTAGACTAGCAATCTGGAGCTTTTCAATTTAACTCCTTACATAATAGTTATGAAATTATAGAATCATTACATCATAAGTTAAGAAAAGCCGGGAGGGAAATTTAGTACAATACAGTATAGGCCAAAAGTCTCCAGATGTCAAAAAGAGAGGTACCGTTTAAAGTTATAATACATTCAAGAATTTTAAGAGAGAGAGCCTATAGGGTAATTGAAACAGGCTAAACTCAATGGGTACCGCTAATTCTATATTATTAAATTTAATAAATGTGAAAATTGTACACAAGAAAAGTTCATCTCAAGAAGTCACAAGGAAAACAGTTTTTGAGTTGGATTAACACACTCAGCCTATCAGCTATCATATTACCCCACCTTCAGGGCACACAACGAGAGTAGAATTTAGAAAGATATGTGAATGAATACACTTTAAATTTTAAAGAAGTTATTTTTCAGTATAATTTTGATCTAGATATAAATTAAATCTAGATTAAATTTAAAATATAGTACAGTATGAATGAATTTAATCTTAATGCCGTGCCAATTGTGCAATATTTTCTAGGGCTAAAGTAGTATGTAATGAGCACGAAAAAGCATTTAAAGTAGGCTAATTATTGTTTTGAGTACTGTACTGAATCAGATTTATAACTTTCATTCTGGGTAAAACTCCCGTCGCAGCCCTGACCTATCCACTAGTTTCCACATCCTGTCCCACTGGTGGTCAGGCACCTGGGGCGGCCAGAGCAAAGAGCGGACGAAAAAAACCCGACAGCCCCATGGGGCCAAAAAGACCGGGGCCAGGAGGACGTAGTAGGACGCATGACAAAAACAGGGATAGGCCAGCCCCACTCCAAGCAAGGCAACTACCGACCGCCGAATAACTCCCAACAAAGATAGGGGGGGGGGGGGGGGGGGGGCAAACTAGTGAAAGGTTTAAGGACCAATTATATGGCTTATTTAGATAAGTGGACTGTATATTATTGATATTGAAGAAACATTAACCATATAGAATATAATTACCCTTTGATGAACTCAGCTGGTGATTGGAGGATGGCGGAAAATAGGCTAGATGACTGGAAGTGGTTAGTATAGTAAACAAAGTATGAAAAGAGGCTACAATAGGCTAGGATAGGCTAGATATTTACGTTAAGTTTGTGCTAACTAACAAAGATGATGATGTAATGACTATATGGAATATGAGATGAAAGTGAAGCGAAAACACCTGATTATGAAACTATAGGAAGAAGGCTTAGCGTGTGTAGCTGGGACGGAGGTTGGTTGGAGAGTGGCGAGCGCGTTATGTTCGTCTCTGTCGTGACATACCGCCCACGCGCATAACATATGGAAAATGTATCCCATCTTCTTTACAATGAGATACTTATAAACAATCTTAAATAATACAAATATATATATATATATATGGGAATTATAATCCTACAATACTTTCCCATATACTACTATAGAATAATATATTCTACCCAATCATGGAACGTTCGACCAAGGTTATGGAAGCGTTCAACTTAAGACTACGGAATGATACGTAACGCTACATCAACCCAGATTACGTAACATCGAGACTGTTCATAATAGTTTGAGTACACTAAGTATGGACAGTATTTCTGTTGTGTTATCATTTGGGGGGAGGAGGGATTTGGTTTGTACACTGGTAACTATGTATGATATTTCTTTGTGTACCAGGGTGATGAGTCCACCGCCTCCGCCGACAGCCCGGTCTTGTCTGATGGTGGTGAAATCATGAAATGTGGGTCTTATTTGTGTTGTGCGGAGTTTTGTTTCTTGTAAGATGGCAATGTGTATGTTGTGTTGTTTGATGAAGTGTGAGAGTTTCTTTGTGTTGATGCCATCTATGTTCAATTGGAGAATGTTAATGTTATGTGTACGATGTATGTTGGGTGCTGCTGCACGAGGATGGGGTGGGGGTGAGGGATGGGGTGGGGGTGAGGAGGGGCTGGGGGTTGGGATGGGTGAGGTGGGGGTGGGGATTGGGGAGCAGATTGGGGTTGGAATGGATTAGGATGGGGTGTGGTATGTTGAGTTGAGGATGTGGATGGTATGGGAAGGTTAGGTGGGTTAGGGAGGAGAGGTGGACAGGTTTTAGGGGGGAGAGTGGATGATATATATATTTTTTTTTTGTTTTTTTTTTTTTTTTCTATATTCCAACTTACTTCCTCTCGGGCATAGGCTGAGAGCCTTAACATTCACCGCTTTACAATGAACAGTGAAGCCCGTGAGGTCTTGTTCCAGTCTAGGGAGTGAGACATGTGAAGCACGTAGAGTACAACGAGCACCTGCCATCTTGCCTTCACATGAGGCACGGTGCTCACTCATGGCCCGAAACGCCCCATCTCTGAAGCCACCTCGTTCCCGTGCTTCACTGTCTCACCCCCCTACACTCGGAGTCTCACACTTACACACACACAACGCCACCTGTTGAGCAGATAACTCACCAGGCATTGCACCCCTATAGCATATTTTGAATATGGGAATATTCATACAGTGCTATTTAATCAGGGAGCAATGAGGGTATTTTATTGACGTTTCGGTGGGCTTGTGGTAATGCACTGATACCAGGTACAGCACAAATTCCATCCCAATAATATCTTCCCATTGATACATCGGGATTTGAACCCGGGACCTTTGGATTACCAGGCCAGTGGCAAGACCACTCCACCACACCTCCCCTAATGTTAATGGGAAGGTTAGGTTGGTTGGGGAGGAGAGGTGGACGGATTTTAGGCGAGGGATTTGACTGGGAGAGGGAGGCGCATGAGGAACAGGTCCAGGTGTTCGTGTAGTGTTTCTTGGAGGCAAGTGTTGTGCAGGTGAAGTGGGTCCAGTTCCTGCATGATTTGCAGAGAACTGAACCATTAGTGTGGCGACTCGAAGCGATGGGTTTTGAGCAAGTTGGACATATGTATGTGTAGGTGGGTCCTGGGTTGCTCTCAATGTCTCCGGCTAGAAGAAGTCTTCGAGAAATGACAGCCGGAGTCATTTATCGGTGTAGGAAAAACTGTGTGATGTGTGTGTGTGGTGTGAGGTGTGGAAATTCCCGGCGCGACCGAAGCCGCTCCAAGGACTCCTGTACGAGGAGGCATAATTGCCCGAAATTGCCTTCATTCCCTGCTCATTTTCATGCATAAGCAAACGCCAGAGCGTAATACAATTATGTATTCGTGAAAGTACGGTAATAGCTTTCAAATTACTCCTGAATCATCCCTGTACGACGTCTGGTTTTCTTGTAAGGATCTTGCAAACGAAGGGCAAAATTGCTAAAAATGACCAAATCCGATAGGCCTAGGCGAAATCGCTAATAATTACCAATTATTTTCTGTTTTCGCTATGTGTGACGCTGCACATAAGTGAACTCTCTCTCACACAAACCTCAGTGTCATGGCGGGGCCTGTAAGCTCCGGCTGACGTCCATCCGTGCTGCTTGCAAAAGATGGCCTGGCTCACAGGCTACAAAATAGCCGGAAAATCATCTCCGTCATATGAGGGGCCCCGCGGGAATAGGGTTAAGAAGTGTGGTTGTTTTGATTATTTGATAGGGTCACCATAAGGGTAATGGTGTGGCATTTGTTCTGTATAGAAGCTTGGCCTTTTTGGTTGGGGCTTCTTAGGAATGTGACCTTTTTCGTTAGCCATGGAGAAACTGCAGAGGTATAAATTATTATAAGCAACCTCATGTTAAAAATATTGTAATGATTGTATGCGTGTATGCCCCGACAGAGGATATACTTGAAAGAAAGAAAGAGGAGTTCTGGATGAATGTGGAGGCGTGCCTGGAGAAGTTTGACAAGAACGAAAGAATATTTCTGATTGGGGATATGAATGGTAAGGTGGGTGATAGGAAAGTTGAGGGAGTGGTGGGAGGGTGGGGGGTACCATCAGAGGTGAATGGGAATGGTAGTGCACTTGTGGACGTAGGTGTGGGGAGGAGGCTGTGGATAGCCAACACCTTCTTCCGACACAGAATGATCCACAGGTACACGTGGAAACGGATGTTCACGATGAAGGATAAGACAGTGGTGGAACGAAAGTCATTGATTGATTATGTATGTGTGGATGAACGAATGAAGAAATATGTGATGGATGCTAGGGTGTATAGGGGTATTGGAGGGGGTCTGTCTGATCATTATGTAGTGGTAGCGAAGGTTAGGATACAAAAGAAGTGGGTGAGGAGAGCTGGAGGGAGGCGAGAGGAGGGTGGAATGGTGAGGAGGGTGGAGAGGTTGCAGGAGGAGGAAGTCAGGGAGGAGTACAGGAGAGAAGTGGAAAGACGACTAGGTTGGTTCGACCTGGAAGTTATGGAGGAAGTGGAGGAGATGAGCAAGGTGTTTAAGGATGAGATCTGTGCAGCATGTGAGGAGGTGTGTGGAGTGAGGAGAAGAGGGAGGGGAGTGAAAGGTACAGCATGGTGGACAGAAGAGGTAAGAATAGCTGTGAGAGAAAAGAAGAAAGCATATAGAGAGTGGTTGGGTAGTAGAGGGAATGAAGATTCCGAGAGACAGAAACGAGCACCTGAGTGTAAAATGGATGGAGAGTAAGAAACTGTTCTGGGAAGAAGTCAAGAAAGTTAGGGAAGGTAGCAAGGGAAACAGTAAGGGTGTGAAAGATAAGAATGGGAGAATGCTAGCCGAGAAGCAAGAGAGAGTCGAAAGATGGAGGGAGTTCTTCAGTGAGTTGCTAAATGTAAGGAATGAAGAGCCAGCAAACATAGCTGGAGATGGTATGGGAGGGAGAAGAAGAGAAGTAGTGGAGGAGGAGGTGGGGATCAGGAGGTCAGAAGTGTGGGAAGCCATGAAAAGAGTGAAGTTGGGGAAAGCACCAGGAACAGATGGAGTGTGTGGGGAAATGTTGAGGTATGGTGGTGAGATAGTGATAGAATGGGTATGGAAAATGTGCAAACTAGCATGGGAGAAGGGGAGTGCACACGATGACTGGAAGACTGGCATAATAGTCCCCCTATATAAGGGCAAAGGGGAAAGAGGAGTATGTGGTAACCACCGAGGAATATGTCTTCTAAGCGTAGTAGGGAAACTATACAGTAGGGTACCGGTAGTGATTGAGAGAGTGAGAGTGAGAACGGAGAAATGGATAGGCGACGAGCAGGGAGGTTTTTAGGAAGAGAAGAGGATGTGTAGATCAGATTTTTACCCTGAATTGTGTTGTGGAGAAGTATCTGGAGAAGAAACAAAAGGTGTATGTTGCCTTTATGGACTTGGAGAAGGCCTATGACAGAGTGGATAGAGAAGGTTTGTGGAAAGTACTTCGAATATACGGAGTAGAGGGCAAGTTGCTGAAAGCAGTGAAGAGCATGTATGAGGGTGTAAAGGCGGCAGTATGTGTGGAGAGTGAGCAGAGCGAGTTCTTTGACCTGAATGTTGGTTTGAAACAGGGGTGTGTGATGTCCTCGTGGTTGTTTACTGTATATATGGATGGAGTCATAAAAGAAATACTATCAAGAGCAGTGGATGTTGATGTATCGCTGAAAAGGGAGGGAATTGAGTGGAAGCTACCTATACTGCTGTTTGCGGATGATACAGTTCTGATGAGTGATAATGAATGGGAGTTGCAGGGTCTGGTAAATGAGTTTGGAACAGTGTGCGAAAAATGGAATTTGAAGGTAAATGCGGGGAAGAGCAAGGTTATGGTCTTCGAAAGGGGTGAAGTCACAGAGTGTGAGGTGAAGCTGAACGGTCAGGCTATGGAGATCGTCAACTCTTTTAAGTATCTGGGCAGTGTGTTGAGTAAAGATGGGACTATGGATGAAGAAGTGCGGGAGAGGGTACAACAGGGGAAGAGGGTTGTAGGAACGCTAAAAGCAGTAACAAGAAATAGGGTGGTCAGTATGGAAGTGAAGAAGTCCTTGCATGACAGTGTGGTAATCCCGACACTGACTTACGGAAGCGAAGCATGGACGTTGGTTGAGAGACTCAGACCAAGAGTGAGAGCAGTGGATATGAATTACTTAAGGAGTGCGTGCGGAGTTACATGGAGGGATAGACAGACTAATGAGGAAGTAAGAAGGAGGTGTGGTGTGGAGGTAGATGTGCTGGAAAGTGTGAAACGGAACAACTTGAGATGGTTCGGCCATATGGAACGTATGGAAAGCGAGAGAATGACTAAGAGGGTGTATGAGAGCGAGGTGGAGGGACAGAGAGGGAGAGATAGACCGAATGAGAGGTGGAAGGATGGAGTGAGGAAGTACATGAACGAAGGCGGTGCTGGTTGGGGGGAGGGGCGTCGACTGACTGGGGACAGAGGTGCATGGGGGCGGTTCGTTCTTGGCCACCCCTTCGGGGATCACGGCGTCAGGCAATAGATGATAGATAGATGTTAAAAATATCTTATATATTTTTGATTAGCTTTACTTGGCATTCCTCTTCCTCTATGTATCTAGCAATTTAACCCCCTCAAACTCCTTATGACGCGATGGTGTGGTAATTACCCCGGGCCAAAAAGCTTTAAAAGACGATCGAGTGATAACTCAAGCGAGCTTGAAATACGCAGGCGTTTCGTTCATGGTCACCCCTTTGGGGATCAAGGTGTCCGGCAATATATACCGGTAGGCTATAGATAAATTCATTTTTGGGCTATTTCTTCCATTTTATTTATCCTGTTAAAGTGCTTGATTGATTTTTGTGCTAATGTAGTTAGTATTTGGTGTAATTTCACATATTTCAGCTAAATCTGGAGAGCACATGCAATTTATTTGTGCATGTTCAGTAAGTATTGCTGGGGAAAGGGTTAACGTATTCATCTTTTGGGGTATTTATTCTATGTTTTTATCCTGTTTCTGTGATTGATTGAGTTTTGTGCTAATGTAGTTGGTATTTGGTATAATTTTACATATTTTAGATAAATCAGAAGAGCACATGCAATATATTTGGGCATTTTCAGTTAGTATTGCTGGGGAAACGGTTAACATACAGTATTCATCATAGGAAGGGAATAGGATGTGTAGCTCAGATCTTTGCCCTGAAATATGTTGTGGAGAAATATCTTGAGAAGGGACAAAAGTTGTATGCTGCCTTCATGGACTTGGAGAAGGCCTATGACAGAGTTGATAGAGAAGGTACCGGTATGTAGAAAGTACTTGGAATATACGGAGCAGATAGCAAGTTTCTGAAAGCAGTGAAAAGCATGTATGAGGGTGCAAAGGTGTCAGTATGAGTTGAGAATGAACAGAGCGAGTTCTTTGATCTAAATTTTGGGTTAAAGAAAGGGTGTGTGATGTCCCTGTGGTTGTTCAATATATACTGAACTGTATATGGATGGAGTCATAAAAGAAATGCAAGGATGAGCAGTGGATGTTGGTGTACCACTAATAAGGGAAAGCAACGAGTGGAATGACAGAGTTGATAGAGAAGGTATGTGGAAAGTACTGTACTAAGAATATAAATATTATGGAGTAGATGGCAAGTTGCTGAAAGCAGTGAAGAGTTTGTATGAGAGTGCAAAGGTATCAGTACGTGTGAAGAATGAACAGAGGGAGTTCTTTGATCTGAATGTTTGGTAAAGCAAGGGTGTGTGATGTCCAGATGGTTGTTCTATATATCCAGTATATGGATGGAATCATAAAAGAAATACAAGGAAGAGCAGTGGATGTTTGTGTACTGCTGTTTGCTGATGATATGAATGGGAGTTGCAGGGTCTGGTAAATATTTTTGGAACAGTGTGCGAAAAATGGAATCTGAAGGTAAATGCGGGGAAGAGCAAGGTTATGATCTTCGAAAGGGGTGAAGCCACAGAGTGTGAGGTGAAGTTGAACGGTCAGGCTATGGAGATTGTCAGCTCATTTAAGTATCTTGGCAGTGTACAGAGTAAAGATGGGAGTATGGATGAAGAAGTGTGGGAGAGGGTTGTAGGAATGCTGAAAGCTGTAACATGAAATAGGGTGGTCAGCATGGAACTGAAGAAGTAATTGCATGACAGTGTGGTAATCCAGACACTGACTTACGGAAGCGAAGCATGGACGTTGTTGGAGAGATTCAAACCAAGAGTGAAAGGGATGGAAATGAGTTACTTGAGAAGTGTGTGCAGAGTTACATGGAGGGATAGACAGACGAATGAGGAAGTACGAGAGAGGTGTGGTGTGAATGTACTGGAAAGTGCGAAAAAGAACACCTTGAGATGGTTCGGCCATGTGGAACGTATGGGAAGCGAGAGAATGACTAAGAGCGTGTACGAGTGAGGTGGAAGGACAGAGGGAGAAATAAACCGAGAGAGAGGTGGAAGGATGGAGTTAAGAAGTATATGCGTGAAAGCGGTGCTGGATGGGAGGAGGGTCATCGACTGACTGGGGACAGAGGTGCATAGGGGTGTTTCGTTCGTGGCCAATCCTTCGGGGATCAAAGCGTCTGTCAATAGATAGATAGATAAATTCATCTTTAGGGCTATTTCTTACATTTTTTTTATCCTGTTAGTGTACTTTATTAAATGTGTTGGTAATGTAGTTGGTAATTGGTGTAATTTTACATATTTCAGATAAAGGATGTCAACAGAATAACAAATGATGAGCTGAAGAGATGTTTAGGTATAAAGAGTATTAGCGAGGAGATGCGTACAAGTAAACTGGGATGGTATGGACATGTGGAGAGAATGGATGAACAAAATTGGGTGAAAAGATGCAGGTCTGCGATTGTGGAGGAGCTGCACCAAGGGGTGGACCGAGTAAGACCTGGGATCGGACTATACGTGCCGATCTCAAATCCAAAAACTTGACAAGTAAAGCATCCCTTAACAGGGTTGCCTGGAACGCCGCCATTAGGAAAAGAGACTGAAACTGCACATCTGTGTGGAGCACTCAGTCTTAAAATGTTATGTATATACGTATGTATGTATAAATCTGAAGAGCACATGCAATCTATTTAGGCATTTTCAGTCAGTATTGCTGGGTAAAGGGGGTTAACATATTAATCTTTTGGAGTATTTTTTCCATGTATTTATCCTGTTAGTGAGTTTTATTGATTTCAGTGCTACTGTAGTGGTATTTGGTGTAATTTTACATATTTTAGATAAATCTGAAGAGGACATGCAATATATTTGGGCATTTTCAGTCAGTATTGCTGGGGAAACGGTTAGCATACTGTAGTCATCTTAGGAAGGGAAGAGGATGTGTAGCTCAGATTTTTGCCCGGAAATGTGTTGTGGAGAAATATCTGGAGAAGCGACAAAAGTTGTATGCTGCATTTATGGAGTTGGAGAAGGCCTATGACAGAATTGATAGAGAAGGTATGTGGAAAGTACCGGTACCGGTACTGAAAATATACGGAGTAGATGGCAAGTTGCTGAAAGCAATTAAGAGCATGTATGAGGGTGCAAAGGTGTCAGTATGTGTGGATAATTAACAGAGCGAGTTATTTAATCTGAATGTTGGGTTAAAGCAAGGGTGTATGTGATATCCCGATGGTTGTTCATATATTATACCAGTACAGTATATGGATGGAGTCATGAAAGAAATACAAGGAAGAGCAGCGGATGTTGGTGTACCGCTGATAAGGGGAGGAAACGAGTGGAAGTTGCCTCAACAGTACAGTACCGGTACTACTGTTGCTGACAACACAGTTCTGATGAGCGATAGTGAATGGGAGGTGCAGGGTCAGGTAAATATGTTTGGAACAGTGTGTGAAAAACGGAATCTGGAGGTAAATGCTAGGAAGAGCAATATTATGGTCATTGTAAGGGGTGCAACCATAGAGTGTGAAGTGAGGTTGAACGGCTATGAAGAATGTCAGCTCATTTAAGTATTTGGGCAGTGTGTTGAGTAAAGATGTGAGTAGGCCTATGGATGAAGAAGTGTGGGAGAAAGTGTAACAGGGGAAGAGCGTTGTAGGAACTCTGAAAGCAGTAAGAAGAAATAGGGTGATCAGCATGGAAGTAAAGAAGTCCTTGCATGACAGTGTGGTAATCCCGACATTGACTTATGGGAGGGAAGCATGGACGTTTCTGACTGGGATTGATCATTGATAATCATCGGTTATGCTAGTTGGAAAATTAGTGGGGTAGAATGTAGAGTTCGGGTGTACCGCCAGCCTTGTTTACACTACGCGGAGCGGCGGTGGATGCTGGCCATCATGTTCCCGTCTATTTGACTGCTTTTGGATACAATAATAGGTTGAGGGGGGTCTCCCCCCCATGACATATTGTCATCATCATATATATTGCCAGCAGGAGGCAAATAACCGAAAAAAACGCCTTCAAAATAGACGCGAACTAAAGGCTGGTTCACACATAGCCGAGTCGGTGCGCGAGTCCAACACGAGTGATGAAATTTTGCTATTCAGCAATGACTCGTCGATACTCCTCAACACTCGTATAGACTCGTGCTACGCTCGTGTATACTCGACACACTCGTGGGTACTCGCCACGGGGTCCAAAAATGTCTTGCATGCATGACATTTTTGGGTCCCGTGGCCAGTACCCATGAGTGTGGCCTAAATACGTGTAGACTCGTGTACATACGTGTTAACTCGTGTTTGACTCTGAATAACTCTTCGTTATTCGTGTTAACTCGTGTTGACTTGTGTAAACCCGTGTAACACTCTTTGGTGATTCGTCGCTTTTCGTCATAATTTCGACGTTGACGAAGCAACACGTGTCTACACGCAACAACACGTATGTAACACACATGCAACACGTATCAACAAGAGTAGAAAGCACGAATGTGAGTGCCAAAATTTGGTGCCCCCATGATGCCAGAGTTTACACGATTCAAACACAAGTGAAAACACGAGTAATCAAGAGTAAACACGATCCACTGAGAAAAAAACACGAGTGTAACACAAAAAAGCAAGTGTCATTTGAAATACGGTTATTTCAAAAATGTAGGAAGAATCAACGAAAGTTTACACGGATGTAACACGAGTCAACACGTGTGCAACAGAGATCCAACGAGAGTCAACGCGTTGTCTTTCGTGTTGATCCGTATAAAAATTGTGTTGATCCGTGTAACAATCGCGTTGACTCGTCCATACTCTTTGTTTACGTGCTCTGGAATGTGGCCATTATTTTTCAAATTTTTGACACTCGTGTTGGGTTCGTGTTACACTCGTTTTGACTCTCAGTTACTCGTACAGACTCTTGCATGAACACGTGTTGACT
Organism: Paralithodes platypus; assembly: GCA_032716605.1. Taxonomy (NCBI): domain Eukaryota; kingdom Metazoa; phylum Arthropoda; class Malacostraca; order Decapoda; family Lithodidae; genus Paralithodes; species Paralithodes platypus. The sequence continues at coordinate 16,512,748 of CM064509.1, read as the reverse complement.
CGTATTGAATCGAGTTAACTCGTGTTACACTCTCCTTGACTCGGGAACAATTGCTACTCGCGGCCGACTCAGCCTCCAGCGACGGCGATAATCGACGAGTGTGACTCGTGTTGGACTCGCGCACCGACTCGGCTATGTGTGAACCAGCCTTTAACCACGGTGATCGACAAACATTACGGCGGCGGTGTCGGCGTCGGACACTTGCGATAATGTTCCCGTCTATTTTGAATGCCATTGGATACAATAATATGTTGAGGGGGGGCTTTGCCCCATGACGTGTTGTCATCATCATATATATTGCCAGTAGGGGGCAAACAACCAAAACAATTGCTGCAAAGCCCTCCCCTCAACATATTATTGTATCCAATGGCAGTCAAAATAGACGGGAACATGATGGCAAGCTTCCGTCGCCGCTCTGCGCAGTGTAAACAATTGTGGCGGTACGCCCGAACTCTACATTCTACCCGGCTAGGCCTATATTATAGGCTACAATAAATAAGTAGGCTAGGCTATTTTTTCTATAGGCTATGCCTAGTCTAATATTACAATTTAAGGTAGCATTCAAGTTGACTACAGCAGGACTTACCCTTGACCAGGTATAGGCTATCCTAGTGTTTAATAGGCCTATACCCCTTTGAAAGGACATTAGCCTAGTCTAACCTAACAAACTTACCTAACCTATTATAGTAGGCTATTATGGGTGGAGGCTGCTGCACCCACACACCAATTTTTGGTGTATTTGTCTATTTTGTCTGTGAAGTGGGAATTTTTTCAATTTGTCGATAACGAAAATCCTCCATGCGGACTATAGCTTATGGAGAAAAATATGGCGAATCTATTGTTGCCTATTATCTCTAATAAATTGTTTCTCATAATGCTGCAGTAGTGTTGTTTAAAATACCAACCATTTAATTGTGTGCCTTTAAAAATGACCTAAATTAGGCTATAGGCTACTGGAAGATTAGAAGAATCTTTAAGAAAGACTAGGTTAGGGTTATTGTCGTGCCAAAGCTAGATTATAGCCTAAATATAAAAGGAAGTGAATAAAATGAAATATGCCGAAAAAAATCAACGTCATAATAGACGCGAAGTTAACCGCGACGATCGCCCTATGTAAACATGACGACCGTACACCCGGTAACTACATCCATACCATTAAAAGTTACTGTGGGACACCAAATATGTTGAGGGGGTCTCTGCGGCTCTGCCCCCCCATGTCGCCCCGTCACGTATTATGATGTACGGTAAGTTATCATCATCTGTGCTAATTCATAGGATCCCCAATTAAGGACAAAGTCAATCAACAGACGAAATAAGCTCCCAAATTACAATAACATAGCGGCCCGCCGTTTATGGGCGACTTTTTACATGTCATTTTAATTGTTACTTTCCTGCCCTGGTCTAGGCCTAATAGATTTTTCCAAAGAATCAAACTTAAATTAAAAGGAAGTAGCCTAGCCTACAGTTTATAGGAAGGCTATTCCAACATGCATTCCAGAACTTAGGCTAGCCTAGGCCTAGGCTATATGAAAATTTAAGGGTGGTCTGCCAAAAGAGAATCACTAGGCCTATTAGGCTATGGGTAGGCTAGTATGGGGTGCATTTTGCAAATTTTCTGAACTCTTAGGCCTAGGCTAGGCTAAATTAAAACTCACAAAATCTGAGTAAAACCAGCACTAGAATTTTGTCTTGTCTTGTCTTGTCTTGGGGCAACCTCAGGCGAATACTCGCCCACTCCGGCCCTACCGTAGTCGCGGAGATCCTACGTCACAATTAAATTAGTTTATAGTTAAGGTTAAAATTCACCACCGTGTCACTTTCATTCTAGGTCATTCGTAGAACCGTAACACTGTAAAGGCAACAACCCAATAGCAGGTCATCAGGTGGTGAATCAGAGACCTACAAACCACGGTACTAGGGCCAGAGCAATGTCTTGAAGCGAGGTGCCCTTATCAACCAACCCCAGACAATCCAGTAGGAGCTGTCGGAAGGAATCCATCTTTGAAGACAGAAAGGGACTCCCATCCACATGCTCAGTGACAGGACGAGGCGAGGCTTAGGAGGCATATGTAGGACGACCAGATGTAGAATGTGGAGGGGAAGAGGTACCGTACGACGATACATGGGATGCGGAGACTGCGGAGGGAAGAGCTTGTCAAAGTCATACGGTTCCTCAGGACCTCAACAATAACCGGGAGACGGCCGGTGTGGGCAATGGTCGATCGCCGTAGTTAATATAAGTTCGCGGTCGCGGAGATCCTATGTCACAATTAAATTAGTTTATAGTTAAGGTTAAAATTCACCACCGTGTCACTTTCATTCTAGGTCATTCGTAGAACCGTAACACTGTAAAGGCAACAACCCAATAGCAGGTCATCAGGTGGTGAACCAGAGACCTACAAACCACGGTACTAGGGCCAGAGCAATGTCTTGAAGCGAGGTGCCCTTATCAACCAACCCCAGACAATCCAGTAGGAGCTGTCGGAAGGAATCCATCTTTGAAGCCAGAAAGGGACGCCCATCCACATGCTCAGTGACGGGAAGAGGCGAGGCTTAGGAGGCATATGTAGAACGACCAGATGTAGGATGTGGAGGGGAAGGGGTACCGTACGACGATACATGGGATGCGGAGACAGCGGAGGGAAGAGCTCGTCAAAGTCATATGGTTCCTCAGGACCTCAACAATAACCGGGGGACGGCCGGTGCGGGCAATGGTCGATCGCCGTAGTTAATATAAGTTCGCGTCTATTTTGACGGCGATTTTTGTTGTAGTTAGGCTAGGCCTAGGCTATTTGCCCCCTGCTGGCAATATATATGATGATGAGAATATGTCTTAGGGGGCGATTGACCCCCTCAACATATTATTGTATCCAACGATCTCTAACCTCTGTATCTCAAAAAGGGCTAGAGCAAATTGGCTATAAAATTTCCACATCTAGGCTATTCCTTGACAGATTTGCTCCCTCCAATTAATATTTATTAGCATAAATTCAGCCTAGTTTAGCCTATAAAACAAAAACTAACATTTGTTTAGCCTAGGCCTACATATAAAAAGAAAAAACCCACTCGTACTGCAATTATAAGCATAAATATGAGTATCTGAGTTACAAAGCAAATGTTTTTGTATAGCCTAAAATAAACCATAAAATTGTCATCTTTCAACTGTTGAGGTCATAAATATAAACAAATCTAATACATTAGGAAAAAATGCGTTAAGAGTTGTGTTAGCGAGTCTATCGTCCCCTTTATTTACGTAGCCGCACGCTCACAGTTACATTCGCGTCTAATTTGACTGTGGTTATTTTCCCCTGCTGGTAATATAGATGATGATGACAATAAGTCATAGGGGGATAAAGCCCCTTCAACCCATTATTGTATCTCACGGCCAGGCGTTGGGTAAATTGTTTTGTTACCGGCCGGCGGATTGAGGGTGGCTTTACCAAGTTTACCCCAGCAGTTAAATTAGAAGCGAATGCAGGCCTAACTGCGAGCGTGCGACTAGGCTATATAAACAAAGCTTTTGGCATGCCCACAACTACAGCTCGTACCAAAACTGCAATTAGCCTATTTTTGTTTTGTTTTTCAGTCTAGGCTAAATTGGTGAGGCTAGGCTAAATTATTTAGCTGCAATTAGCCTAGCCTATTTTTGTTTGTTCTTTCAGTCTAGGCTAAATTGTGGTAGGCTAGGTTAAATTCTTTAACCCTTATTTAGCGGCGAGCAACATAAGTCGAGTTAAATAAAGCTGGACTATGTGGCGGCGCTCGACATAACTCGAGTGGCAATTTCAGCACGTAATGTGGCTGAGAGAGAGAGACAAGTGGTGGCAGGAGACTAGCGAGCGTATGACTGCTCCAGACCACCGCGGCGAACCTACTGACACAAATCTCAGCTCCCTCCTCCCTCTCTCACTCGCTACATACTCAATTATGTACTGAAAGTACCGAATTACCTGCTTTTTGCACTCGCGTTGCACGGTTATTGCAAGAAAACTATCCATCATACAAGGATCGTTATGGTGTCATTCGAAAGCTCTGTTTATGCCCTTTCAGGGATAGGTACTAGTTTTACGTTCTGGGTCTTATTTAGGCATGAAAATGATCACGTAAACAGCCCTATTTTGGCTAAAAACACCCCGCTGTGCGGTACACATAAATAAACCGCATAGGCCGCTCGTAAGGTGTTAACATGTGTACTATTGTGTAGGCCTGTGCTTTCCAATAGAAGTACAAATATGTAGCATAGCCTAATGCAATTTTACTAAAACCCAAGCCTACCTGAATATAGCTCTATGCAGAGCTCAAAAGCAAAAAAAAAAAAAATATGTTGAGCAGTGAAATAAAATTAAGCTAGGCCTAGGCCTGGTTTCTCATAGGCCTAATAACCTAATGAAGTATACTATAGCCTAACCTAATTTAAGTTATTTCACAAAATACTAATAGGCCTACCCAGCCCTCCTCATGCATTATTTTCCATTGTAAAATAAGTTTGTGATACACTACGAAAGATTATTCAACATGGAATTTGAATGGAATAGAGAAGCTTAGCAACGAAAAGCCAATACTCCCCCTCCCTGTGATTGTACCAGCTTTTGTAAGCAGTGCAATAACTTAATGAAGGACAGAAAAGCTGCAGGATGCTCTGGCATTCTAGCCGAGATGATTAAGGCCTCAGGTGAGAAAGGAGTAGGTGTGTTCAATGAGCTAATTAACTTCATCATCAGAGAGGAAGTAATCTCTGATGAATGGCACAAAAGTATATTATATACTGTATATGAGCAAAGGGGACTCATTGGATAGGGAAAATTATAGGGGCCTGAAAATACTTGATCAAGTCATGAAGGTCTGTGAGAAAGTCTTTGAAGGTATGATATAGACGATATGCAGTTTGGTTTCATGCTAGGACACGGCACAATCCAAGTCATGAAGGTATTTGTGTGATAATGAAGATGTATGAGGACTCACAAACGGCAGTGAGGGTGAAAGATGTACCGGTACTGAGTGATGAGTTTTCAGTTCGCGTCGGAGTCCACCAGGGCTCTGTGTTAATGAAGCCCTTTCCTCTTTTTTTTTATGGTTCTGGAGGCACTATCTGGTGATTTCAGAGTTGGGCTCCCCTGGGAACTGCTATAAGGGTCCTGAAAATGCTTGACTAAGTCATGAAGGTCTGTGAGAGAGTCTTAGAAGGTATGATAAGGGAAAGATACTGTATGTACTGTATGTACTTAAAAGATAGGGATCTGATGTGTTTGCAGACCGGGAGAAGGCCTTTGATAAGGTGGCCAGAGAAGTTGTGCAGTAGGCTAGGAGAAAACTTGGCGTTGAGGAGTGGCTGGTGCATGTGATAATGAAGATGTACGAGGACTCACGAACGGTAGTGAGGGTGAAAGGTGTACAGCTGAGTGAGGGACATATACAGTACTTCTTGTTGAGGATATAGGGTAGTGAAGCTTATGTCACCCTATCTGGGCGGAAAGGACCCCTGGGTGGAGAGGTTTCACAGGGAGGACGGGGACATTGTAGATTTCAGGGGAGGGCACCCATGCCCCGCAGTCGACGGAGACGCCCCGCGAACCTCAGGAACTTCTTCGTTAGCAGGAGGACCTTGGATTGACATATACAGTACCGGTATGGTACTAGATATTTGGTAAGGGTTAGCCTTATATCCCATGTACTGGTTACTAGGGACATATACTAGGTGTTAGGTGGAGGTTAGTTTTGTATCCAAAGTACTGGGTACTAGGGACATAATACTAGTGTTACGTGAGGGTACAGAGTGATGAGTTTTCAGTTCGCGTCGGAGTCCAACAGGGAAGTGTGTTAATTAAGCCCTCTCCTCTTTTTTATGTTTCTGGAGGCACTATCTAGTGATTTCAGAGTTAGGCTCCCCTTGCAACTGCTATAAGAGGCCTGAAAATGCTTGGCCAAGTCATGAAGGTCTGTGAGTGTGAGAGAGTCTTTGAAGGTATGATAACTTCATAGTCAGGCAGCTGCAGGAAAGATATCTAAGAGGTGTTTTTCCGGTCCCGTCTCAAGACCATCGTCGCAAGATCTACCCGAAAAACTGTTTTTCTGGTCCCGTCGCAAGCCCACCTTTAGCAAGCGAGGCACCAATATTCTCTTGCGATGGCAAGAGAGCTCCGGAGCTGGGTTGACGACAAGCTGAAACATCTCACTCAACTTACTGTTTCTCCATTCTAATTTATTTCGGTATATTTGTTTATCCAAACATTATGTTATAATTTACTTGCCTATTATTAGAAAGTAGAGTAATAAGAGCCCACAGTAACGTATATCCAATTGTTGATAATCAATTAATGTGGGACAGTACGCTTGGTTAAATTTTGTCCACGAAACAACAACAAACCCCAGCTTTGACTAGGCCTACGCTATGCTATGCTATTTACCGATTGTTTTTTCATATCAGAATTGCATTTATATAATCCTTATGATAATTAAATTGGCGGTGAATGTTATTCCGATGAAATGGAAGTTGTATAGCCTAGCCTATATATTTGTAAGATGTGTGCTGGCTTGGAGCAAGCCTGTGTTGTTTTTCCTGTCCTGTGATGATCTTGCGACGGCTCGGTTGAGACGGTGGTCTTGCGACGGGCCCGGAAAGTCACGTCTCTACTGAAAGTAAGAAGTTATGCAGTAGGCTAGGAGAAAATTTGGCGTAGAGGAGTGGCTGGTGCGTGTGATAATGAAGATGTATGAAGACTCACGAACGGTAGTGAGGGTGAAAGGTGTACTGAGTGAGGGACATATGCTAGGTGAAGGTTAGTTTTGTATCCCACGTGCTGGGTACTAGGGACATATACTAGGTGTTATGCAGGGGTTAGTATTGTATCCCAAATACTAGGTACTAGGGACATATACTAGGTGTTACATGAGGGTTAGCTTGGTATCCCACGTACTGGGTACTAGGGACATATACTAGGTGTAACGTGAGGGTTAGTTTTGTATCCAACGTACTGGGTCTAGGGGGCGGCAGCCTCCACCCATAATACTAGAATAGGTTAGGTAAGGTTGTTAGGTTAGGCTAATGGGGATGGATGTAGTTTCCGAGTGTACGGTCGTCATGTTTACATTTGTCGATCGCCGTTGTTAACCTGCCCTTCCCTACCTATCATGTGTTGATTGGTTGTCCATCTTGATCTAATTCTTCAGGCCAGTCCTATTAGAGTATTTTGGGGGAACTCAGTGGTGTGGTTGAACTATTTTTAATATATATTTGTTTAAATATGAAAGATATGCAATAAATTATGTAAAATATATTGTTTTTACTTTATACCTATACATATAATTGTCATTATTAAGGAAATTCCATTGACTATTTACATCGCTAGGCCTAGCTTCCTTATTTCTATTAATTTCTTCCAGTTCACAATGAAACCTATTGCTAATTTCCTTGTTCTTCAGCAGCCGCGGGGGTGTCGGCGTTGGACGCTTGGGATAATGTTCCTGTCTATTTTGAATGCCATTCGATACAATAATTTGTTGAAAGCCCCCCTCACCCCCTCATGACATGTTATCATCATATATATTGCCAGTAGGGGGCAAACAACCAAAAAAATTGCCGCAAAGCCCTTCCCTCAACATATTATTGTATCCAATGGCAGTTGTTACGATCCAGGTTCTCAAAGACACAGGACTCTTCAACATTGGACTAGATAATGGCAAAATGCAACAACGGTAACACTAGATCCAACCCCTGCCTTAAACACTGGAAAACAAAACACCATTACCGCCCTGAGTCGTGCCTGGACAACGAGGTATCCTATGACTCGGTAACTGGTGCACACACACTAGGCTGACGCTCGATGAAACAGCCTATTCTCAAACAGTAAAAGATTACTCGATTAGGTTACACAAAGAAAAGATAGTTAACGTGATTAATTAACGTTACAGTAGATACTCAAATAACTGGCACTCCTGTATTAAAGAAAGTGCAATGCTAGTCCTGCAACATCAACTGGAAACTTCTGAAATAAGTCTGATGCTGGGAAGATGTTCGTAAAGAATCTTGAACAATTATAATGCAGAATACGGGTCACAATAAATACTAGGACATATAGTAATAATAGGCAGGCGAATAATAAAGACTGCGCAAAGGTAGTAATGCTCGACTACTAAAGAAATGCTTCGTGACACAACGCAACAGCCTACTAGGGTTGTGCAACTCAACAACAACCTCGGCTCAAAAGTGCAGTGAATAATAATGTTGCATACATATAATAATGGGGGCTTATCTCTAACCAGTGTCTGCTCAGTTAATAAAGTCTAGCTGGGGTATCAAGGCAGGGCAACAATGGGTGAGCATGCGGCTCGTAGCCTAACGTTGTCCGAAGGTGGTATAATGAAGATTACGTTATATGACGGGGATGCTCTCTTGATAAATCTAGGTCTCTAGTACCTAGTTCTATCCTGGCGATCCCTCAGAAGTCAACACAAAGAGGCAGCACTATGTTGTGAGGGATAGGCTATGGCCCTCTCACACCACAGCGCTGTGCTCGCAAAGTAAACCCACCCGAAGACAACTTAGGCTCCCACAGTACCTGTCGATGTCGTGCAGGGCTTAGCTAACACTGCACACATCGGAGACAACGACACAGTAACCTTACCCCTAGTCTAGCTTTAGATAACCAAGCAGAATCACTCAACACCTTGCCAGGGAGACATATACTGGTCTACAACCTTCCCGAGAGAGGACACATACGGAAAAGTCCGTCTCTCTAACCTCAATAAAGCATAATACCTCCTTAACCTAATACATGGAAATATCTGAGAGCTTCGCGTACAATACGACTGGTCGACGGTGAACGTCTATGCTGAAACCAGAAGGGATGTTGAGTTTAATAAAGATTAGAGAATGAGAAAGGAGAAGTCGAGAGAGAGAAATAGTATGCAAAGTGGCGAGTATGGGGGACAGAATTGCAAAGGATGTAGGCGATACGCGTGTCAGGCAAGCTCTGAGCTGGTAAAGAACACGAGGCCGCGATGGGAAGGGACTAGTTGACCACCCGGCCGCCAACGCCGTCAGCGCCCAAGCGAGCCGCGTCATAGCTCACCCCGCTGCCAGGTGTACTCCCTCACCCTCTCTCTCGCTCGCCTCCCACACAAGCAACATTTATATTATAGCGAATATAAAATATAAGGTGCGGTCACAGACCAAAACAAAGACCATTTCTAGACTGTCTGTGGCAACACGACACTAATTAAATAAAGCAGATCATTCTAGGACAACTGTAGCCCATCCCCCCATCCTGGCGAGCGGTAGCGAGCTGCAATGCCCCACGCAACCATTCTGCTAACGCCGGGAGGCGTCACACCCCCCCCAAGATATGGGACACTCAACCATGAGCCCATATCTGAACAGGCAGAATGTCGCTAGAATCTGCCACTCCTAACCACTCTGCCACTCATGGAATGCAAGCTCAGTCTCCTAAACCAAAATACAACATTTATATATAAAACAAATCTTATCACCCTTCCCAAATATAATACATTAATTCATAACATTGTGCTCCCAGAGCGAGCTTTAAGAAGCACAGCCTACTGAGGGAAAATCATCTGCACTCAGTACTCAGCTACAATATTATCTTAAAATTAATTATAAAAAAGAAAGAGTTTTTATTTAATTTTTCATATTTTATTTTAATGTTGTTTTTGGCGGCTACTATTGATGTAGCCTAATTTTCTTCTAATCAAATTCAACAAACTCCTGCCCTGCGACCCTACGCTGATGCTACACACGCGAGCCAACAAGCACCAGCGCAAAAATACACCGCGAGCCAAGACAGGAGGCTATACCAACATATTGTGGTAGCCTACCCCGGATCCTCCACCTGCGACAAACAGTCCGCAATCACATTCTCACAACCGGCAATATGGCGAATGTCTAAGTTGTACTCTTGCAACATGAGCGACCTTCTGGTCAGCCTCATATTCCGGTTGTGGAATTGATTGAGGAATTTAAGCGGGTGGTGGTCGGTATACACTACCACGACTGGCCCATAGGCAGGAACATAGACCTCAAAGTGTCTGAGCGCTAACACGATTGCCAGCAGTTCCTTTTCAACAACCGAATAGTTTTTCTGTGCTGAATTAAATTTCTTTGAAAAGAAACTGACTGGATGCTCAAGACCTTCCTCGTCTGTCTGCAAAAGTACGGCACCAGCCCCTACTCCGCTGGCATCAGTCGCCAACTGAAATGGTCGTTCAAAGTCCGGGGCCCTGAGGATAGGGTGAGTGCATAAAAGGTGTTTAACTACTCGAAACGCCTGCTCACACTCAGGTGCCCAGCGGAACTTTTTATCTTTAGCTAGTAGATCTGTCAAAGGAGCTAACACAGTAGAATAACCTCTTATAAAGCGGCGGTAATACCCAATCATGCCCAAAAATCTCATGATCTGCCGCTTGGTGGTCGGCCTTGGGAACAAGTCGATAGCATGTATCTTCTGTTGGGGCGGGCTCACCTGCCCTAACCCAACCACAAACACCAAATACTGCACCGTGGCTTGCACAAAGTCACACTTGCCCAGATTAACCACCAAGCTTGCTTTACTAAGTTGACTAAATAAGGCTTCTATGTGCTCACAGTGACTTTGGAAATCGTTGTCATAAATGATCACGTCATCAAGGTAGACAGTACAGTTTGGGATGTCTGCTACAATGTCGTTCATTAAGCTCTGGAAAGTGGCCGGTGCATTTTTCAGACCATATGGCATCACGTTGCAACGGTAAGTACTGCCATCCACCACAAACCCGCACACCTCTTTAGCCCGCTCAGACAGTGGTACTTGCCAGTAGCCTTTGACGAGGTCTACCTTGGTCAAGTACCTTGCTTTCCCGATCTTATCCACACTGTCATCCACCCGGGGAAGAGGATATGCATTGGTGGGGGTCAACCCGTTCAACCGCCTAAAGTCAATGCAGAACCGAACATTTCCATCAGGTTTGGGCTGCAGAGTGACAGGAGAAGTCCACCGTACTGCCCCCTTCTCGATCAAGCCTCTCGCCAGCATATACTCCAGCTCATCCCTGAGCGCTGGGAGTTTAATGGGTGGCACCCGATAAGGTATCGACTTGAAGGGGGGGTGCTCTCCTACATCGACGTCATGCACCGCTTGAGTAGGGAGGCCTGGGTGCTCGGCAAATACAGTGGGGTATGAATCGAACAGGCGCTGCACTGCCACCTGCTGTTCCTCCGGCAGGTGCGCCAGAGCATCATGCGCACATTGGCTCGAATTCCCCGCCCACTGATCAGCCGAGACATGACAATCCCCGTTATCATCCACCTGGTCATTGCTGCCCCCCTCTCCTTCTCCACCATGACCGCAGCAGGTCAACACAGGGACAGCTAGTGACTCAGGTGGGCGCCTCACATACTCCTTCAACAAATTAATGTGGCATAGTTGGTTACGCTTCTTCCGGTCTGGAGTGGCAACGAGGTAATCTAGATCGGAGATCTTTGACACCACCCGATAAGGCCCAGCGTACTTGGCAGCCAGAGGATGACCTGACAAAGGCAACAGGACCAACACCTCTTGACCTACCTGAAACTCCCGGAGTTTTGCCTTAGTATCGTACCTGTCCTTCATACGGGCCTGCGAACTCACCAAATTACACCCGGCCAGCTCCAGACTTCTAAGCATTCTCTCTCTGCTCTCGAGGACGTATCTCAACATAGAACATGGCTTAGCGGTACCCTCCCAAATCTCCTTCACCATCTGGAGAGGGCCCCTCACCTGATGCCCGAAAACAAGCTCATTCGGACTGAAACCGAGACTCTCTCCAGGTACTTCTCTTGCCGCGAACAAAACATACGGCAGACCAAGGTCCCAATCCTTTCCGTTCTCTGCGCAATAACATCGAAGCATGCTTTTCAGCGTGGCGTGCCACCTCTCCAACACCCCTTGACTCTCCGGGTGATACGCAGAAGAGACGACAGTGCTGATGCCATGCTGAATCATAGTTTGTTTGAACAGATTAGATGTAAAATTAGAACCTTGGTCCGATTGCACCTCTTGCGGGTAACCATACCGCGAGCAATACAAGAGCAGGTTCCGGACAACAGTTTTTGCTGTGCCATTTCTCATTGGATATGCATCAGGATAACGAGTGGCCACATCCATGATAGTTAATAGAAATTTATTACCGGCACTAGTAGGGGTTAGGGGTCCGACCATATCAATGATGACCTTACTGAAGGGCGGTCCACTGACAGGAATGGGGTGCAACGGGGCTCTCGGAATTGTTTGGTTAGGTTTTCCAACCCTCTGGCATGTATGACACCTTGCTATCCAGGTTACCACCTGCCCCTTCAACCCCGGCCACCAAAACAATTTTTCTAAAGCCGCCACCGTTTTTCTCACCCCTAGATGTCCTGCCAGTGGTATGTCATGCGCCAACCTCAGTAGGCTATCCCTGCACTCCCGTGGCACCACCAACTGGTCCACTACTCCGGACCCCTCTTGCCAACTACGTTTAGGGTCTTGAAAACGCCTATAGAGTATGCCTTCTAAATAAAAAAAATCTCCTGGCTGTGCATCGCCGTCCTCGTCGAGCTCTACAGCTCCATTAGCACACGTTTGGAGTTCAGGGTCCTCTAGTTGCAACCGACGTATATCTGAGGGTGCCACGCGATCGAACTGCTCCCGGAGCAATGCATGACCTTCCCCGATACTGGGCTGCTCCCTCTGTCTCTCTCGATGTACATAACGTTGCTGTCGTGGAGACTCGTCATGCCCAGCCTCGTCACTCTCGATGACAGGCCCAGGGGCTACTCCAGAATTAAGTAATGGTGCTAATACTGAATCACCCAGGAGAGCCGCCGAGTCAAAACTCTTAAAACCAACTCCAGCTTTAGCCTCCTCCTGTTGATCGTTCCTCCGCTGGTCTGAAGACGGAGGACTAGGCTGTGACACTTTAGCTGCCCGAGCTCGGGTGACAACACACGCCATGGGTTGTGTCTGGCACCGCTTGACCCACTCCTGCTCTTCCCTACTCACGTCGGCTGGCCTCTCGGCAACGACTAAGGGTAGAACCTCAGAAGCGGGCATTGCAAAGTCGTTGCCGAGAAGAAGGTCGACGCCCTCCACTGGCAGTTTCTCCACAATCCCGACATCCAATTCACGTGCTACACCATCCACCTCCAACTCCAACCGTACCAGCGGGTATGACCGAGTTGCATTAATACCCTGCACCACCACCACCCGAGCCGCGTTTATAGGGTAGCCAGTCAAGTTTTTCATCAGAGTCTGGGAAGCCCCTGTATCACGCAAGACCTCTACTCCATGCTTGCGCCCCGCCCACATCACGCAACCCCGCCCTCTATGGTCGCAAAAAACATCCTGAGCAGGGTTCGAGCCTCCCAGGTGCTTCTGCATTGGCTGTGCCTCAGCCTCTGACGAACTGCCCCGGGCAAACTCAGATGACTTCGGAGACACACCAATGTTGCAGGCCAAAGACACAGCTGCTGTAGGTGGTTTGCTAGGACAGACTCTTGCAAAGTGCCCCTTTTTATGACAATGATAACACTCCAACTCCCCTTTGGGCTTCCATTGGTACTGGGAAGGGCCCGGCCCCTTCTTAAACGGGACGGTGCTAGTCTTGTGGTCAGTCTTGGTATCATGGCTCTTGTACTTGTTTGCTTAAGGTATACCACTAACTCGGGGGGGTGGGGTATCACGCCCCTTGTTACCTGCCTCACTACGCTGGGCAGACCCGCACCCACGAATTAGTGATAGCCGGAGGTCAGCCATCTCAGCTGCCTCCTGTAGAGTTTTTGGTTGCTTTTCTTTAAGGTTTAACGTCAGGTCGCTGCCCGTGCATTTGAAAAACTGCTCTAAAAGCACCAACTGTTTAATGTCGTCAAACGTAGTAGCTTTCTCCGACCTCAGCCAATTCCCAAAAGCATCGGACAGCTCCCGGGCATGTTCCAAAAAGGTGCTCTCCCGACCCTTGGTAACACCCCGGAACTTCAACCTGTACGTCTCTGGTTGTAGTTTGTATGCTCTCAGGACAGCCTCCTTGAGTTCCTCATAGATAATACAAGACTCTATAGGCAACGCATCATAGGCTTTAAGACCCTTGCCTATTAATCTAGAGGATACAAGTGCTGCCCATTTATTCTCTGGCCTCTGGTGTTCCTGGCACTTCTTCTCAAAGCGTGTGAAAAATTCTGTTACACCACTCTCATCAAACACCGGAACCAGTTTCAATAAGTGCGAGAGAGATTGATCATGAGCACGGTTACCAGCCCCAAGTCGCTGTCCCGTTGCCTCTACCCGCGACTTCTCTACGTCCCTGTCGGCACAGTACCTAGTCGACTCTAAATCAGCTTGGATTTTTGCTAGCTCTATGTGCTGAGACTGCTGACTGATAGTTTTTCTCTCTTCTATCTTGGCTAATTCTATTTGCTGCTGGATCTTAGCTAATTCGAGCTGAAGCAATAATTCTGGAGTTAACCCTTGAGGAGGTGAAGGTGCTACAATGTTTGAAATTACCGGTGGTCCCCCCAGGGGCAACCCACCCTGCCAGTCACCACCCAACTGCAGAAGCGTACCCGGGGTCGGCAAACTACTGGGATGGTTGGGAGTCGAGTGTATGGGAAGCATGGCCGAAGGGCTCTGAGCACTCAACCCATCTCGCTCACCAGTCACCCTGCCCAGTACACACGTTATCAAGTTATCCTTGGTCATGCTGCTAGTAACCGCATGACCGATAGCTGTGGCCAGGCATTGAAGACCGTACCGATCCATACCCTCCAACCGCTCGGCAGTAACAGGCCATTGCAAAAATATCCTAGCATCCTCCTCACAGTTCACCCGATTAACCCGTTCATCATGCTGCTGTTCCTCAGTTTCGACATTACGTACTGTGTCTCCATTCTCCTCTGACCCGGTATAAGACATGATGCTCACAAAAATTTCTCACCACAATATTCAGAAAAGAAGTACCCCAAACTCTTATGTAGCACTATTCACTTGCCAAAAATGTCTGAAGATTCTCAAGTGCTATACTACTTTGCCAAAAAAAAAATTAACGTGCCCACTATATTCCTCAATAAAACAAATGACCACAACAATCCTGCAATTATCTCTTAGTTCACAAGATCCTGAGCTAGGTCGCCATTTGTTACGATCCAGGTTCTCAAAGGCACAGGGCTCTTCAACATTGGACTAGATAATGGCAAAATGCAACAACGGTAACACTAGATCCAACCCCTGCCTTAAACACTGGAAAACAAAACACCATTACCGCCCTGAGTCGTGCCTGGAGAACGAGGTATCCTATGACTCGGTAACTGGTGCACACACACTAGGCTGACGCTCGATGAAACAGCCTATTCTCAAACAGTAAAAGATTACTCGATTAGGTTACACAAAGAAAAGATAGTTAACGTGATTAATTAATGTTACGGTAGATACTCAAATAACTGGCACTCCTGTATTAAAGAAAGTGCAATGCTAGTCCTGCAACATCAACTGGAAACTTCTGAAATAAGTCTGATGCTCCACAGTCAGCCACTCAACGAGGAGGAGGACACATCTCTCTGTCCAGCTGTCCTGGAAATCACCCCTGCAGCTGTAGCCTCCTGCTTATGCCCCTGCAGCTTCCAGAACACTTCAAGGTCCTTTAAGACCTTCAGCACCTTCAGGAGAAAGATGGAAAAATCAGGATTTTCGGAATAATCTTCAATCTACATCTACAAAGGTCCTATTGAGATCTCAGCCAATCAGAGTTAAGGAGCTGGGGGTCTGGTTAGTTGGATGGGTGACCGCTGCCTCTACCACCCTCTACCCACCATCCAGTCATGGTAGAACCATCGAATCCAAGGAGAGGGACCAGCGACAGTGATCAGAGAGGATGAAGCATCCCAAAATGTGGAGGGAGCCCCCTGGAATGCAACCGACCAAAAGAAGAAGGACAAAAAGGAGAGGCGCAGACTGAAGAGAACTGGGGTGAGAATTGGAGAAGCCACCCAGAATGAACATGAGGAAGTACACATCCAAGGAAAGGCCAGGAAATTCAGAGTTCAACCGAGCGAGGATTTCCCAACAGGAATGCACGTTGTACAAGAGCTGGAAATCAGACACCTAGATCTGAACATATTAGTGAAGCCAAATGACAAGAAAGAGGTCATAATCATCGCCAAGGATGAAGAAGCAGCTAAAGTTATGGAAAACCTCAACAGCTTCGGAGCAAAAGCCATCAACATAAGCGAAATACTACCTGAAGACAGACTGTGGAAGGCAGTAGTGATGAAATATTCAATTCAGTTTGAACCAGAGTTGCTATGCAGGCACCCACAAGTTACAAGAGCCGAAAGATGCACCATCACCAACAAAAACGAGGAAGGTGAGAGAGTAAAGATACCTACCAGACAAGTCATCATCACAGTAAGAGGACCCCTGCAAGAAGACCACATTGAACTACGCACTTACGGTATATTCAGCATCAGACCCTACGCCCCTGAACCAATACGCTGTTTTAGGTGCCAGAAGTTTGGCCATCACCAAAACTCATGCCACAGGCCTTTTATTTGTGGCATTTGTTCAGGGCCACACAAGACAGAAACCTGCCTAGAAAAATTCAAGAATCATCAGGAAACGACAGCAAAATGCCCCAACTGCAGTAACTCGCACCACGCATGGAGTCACAGATGTAAGGTGAGGAAAGAGAGCATAAAACAACGTCTCCAACAACATGAGCTCCGCAGAGACAAGCAAATACTGACTGCACCCCCAACAAGGAACGCCTGGAGAATAAGAGAGGAGTCAAAGAAGGCAGATGCTATACCAACCCAGGAGGACTTCCCCGAGCTTAACAGATACGGACCAACACAAGAAGATCCGCTGGCGCACCAAGCACCATTACACAACCACGAAGATATCAACAGGGTCTCGCCTCAACCTGATGTACAAAAGACAATAACAATGACAACAACCATGCTCAAGGAGCTCCTGCTGGGGCTTGCTGGCATCCTTAGTAGCAATATGGACACACAAACCTTGGAAGACCACGTTGACAGGCTAATCGATACGGTGGTGCCAGGCCAAGTTCACGCAACAGACAAACCGAGCGTCAACTCACACACTGAGCACTACACCACAAGCAAAACTGTGAAGCAGGGAAACGCAGTTAGCACACCAGCAATAAAAACACGAAGCAAGAAAAAAACGCTCCGCACGGAAACCACCGACAGCAGAGAAATTAGTACAACAACCAATGAAGAAACAGAGGACTCCAATCACTTCAGGGAAGAACATTCCTTGGAAGGACAGCAGAAGTCTACAACAGACAACAATAATCAACATCATGGATATTGACAACTCTCTAAAAATACTACAGTGGAACGTCCGAGGGATCCGAGCGCAAGCACACAACTTAAGAGCAGCAGCTGGTACAGAACACATCGACATCTTCATACTACAGGAAACACTACTCCCTGCTACAAAAAACTTCAACATCTCAGGGTACACTCTCTACACATTACCCAAAGATGACGACCATAGGGGCCTCGCTACGCTGGTCTCCATCAAATTATCATCCAGGAAAATCCCGAACCCAATTTTCTGCGGCGACAAAGTCGAATCTCTCGGGGTCGAGGTGCAAATTGGGAATGTGCAAATTACAGCATACAATATCTACAGGCAGCATGAGGGAGAGCTAGAAATAGGAGAACTTCTGAACCTCGCTGCCTATGAACAAGTCATAGTAGGGGGTGACTTCAACGCTCACCATCCCCTCCTAAACCCACAACGTGCTACGAGAAATGTACATGGAACCCACATAATCGACACCCTAAGCCTCAACCCTGAGATAACAATCCTTAACAATTCAGAACCCACACACATACAAGGAGGAGTTCTTGACCTTACCTTTGTATCAACGGACCTGCTTCCCAACACCCACTGGGAGATACACCCCACACTCACAAGCGACCACTTCGCAATACTCACAATCATCAACAGACTACAACCACCACAGCCACCCCCCCCTCCTCCCAAATGGAACATGAAAATGACTGACTGGGAAGAGTTCCAAAGAGTGATGGACGAGTGGAGCATCAACTACAGCCCTTCACCCAATGCCAGCCTCGAAGTCCTTGAACTAGACCTGGTCAATGCCATACATAGAGCAGCGGACAAGGCTTGCCCACAAATGAGGAATGGCAACAGAACATACAAGGATCACTGGTATTACGACAAGGATGTTCGAAAGCTGTATGCAAGGATCAACGCTGCAAGAAAGCTCTACAGGAGGAACAGGACCAACGACAACAGGGAACTACTACAAGCAGTTGTGAGCATCACAAATAATCAACTTCGAGCAATCATGAGGAGGAAATGGCTCGAATGGTGCTCGGCCCTGAATGCTCACACCAACCTAGCCGATCTCTGGGGACAAATCCGCACCGCCTCAGGGAAGAGAACAAGAAGGCAGCCAACACACCCGGAGCCACAGCAAGAGGCAGAAAGACTAGTGGGCCTGTTTGCTGGTCGGGCTGCCACAATCCAGCTCCCACCTGCCGTGCAGCAGCAGCAGCTGATACTCCTACCCCAACGAGAAGCTATCATCGAGGAGGCCGGCCGTACCGACTCTGAATTCGACCACCCTTTCACCATTGAGGAATTGACCTCCATCTGCAAGTCAGGAAAGGACACAGCTCCAGGGTCGGACGGCATCACTTACACGATGATCACCAAAAGCGGGTTGGGGAGCCAGAGAATGCTGCTAAACTTAATAAACAAGTCACGGGAGCAGGGCCGGCTGCCCACGACCTGGAAGGAGGCAGACATACAACCAATACCCAAACCAAATGACCCAGGGTCCCTACGCCCAATAACCCTACTCAGCTGCCTCAACAAAACCGCAGAGAAGATGGTTAAAAAGAGGCTGCAACACTGCATCGGACCGCTGCACAACCACCTGTTCGCCTACACTGACAGGGTGGGTACAGCTGACAACCTTGCATCCATCCTTGGAACAATCGACGGACAGCAGTCAGTGGTGGTCTTTCTCGACCTGGAAAAAGCCTTCGAACTCGCCAGCCCTGCGGCCATACTGGAAGCTCTCGTCAACAAAGGGGTTCGAGGGCAACTCATCAAATGGATCAGAGACTACCTCAGTGGTCGCTATGTCAGAGTCAAATTCCAGGGGAAGAAGTCTCTATACAAGCTTCTTGAAAATGGGACCCCCCAGGGCGGCATCCTGAGTACCCTGCTCTTCAACCTGCTCATGGAGATACTCGTCACACTCGTAAACCTCGAGTTTGGCCGCGGCGTACATCTCTTTGGCTATGCTGATGATCTTCAGCTCATCGCACGGGGACCAAACAAACTCAGAAATGCACAAAGGGCACTGCGCCTGATAGAGGAGACCTGTGCTGCCCTCGGGTTGAAAATCAACGGACGAAAGACCAAGGCCATGGCCATCAAACACCAACATCCAGATCGGAGGCTCCAGGTGCAGGGAGAAAACATAGAATGGGTGAGGGAGCATAAGTGCCTCGGAGTATGGTTCGACACAGGCCTAAACTTCAACAGGCAAGTGGACTACCTCCGAACCAGGACTATCGGCAGAGTACGTATCATGAGATCACTTACGGGTCTCCACGCAGGAGCTGATCAAGAGGTCCTGAGACTCTACTACACCCATGCTGTACGGACTCTGGTCGACTATGCAACGCCTGCCCTGGTAGCGCTCAACAAGGACCAGATACAGAAACTACAAGTTCCTCAGAACCAAGCACTTAGGCTAATGTTAGGTGCTACTGGTTGGACACGCATTGCCAACATGCAGATGGAGACTGGGATAGCACCCATCGAGACGCGCATCCGCAAGAATGTTGCGTGCCTGGTGGCTAGGACCTACATGAGACCAAGATATAGCATCATCAAGGACAAGATCACGACAGCCCTTCGGCAAAGGCCAGATCTCTTCCAGGACAGAAGGTGGAGTCGCAGGGTAGCCGAAATAGTAAAAATGTTTGGAATGCAGCACATCGCACATCTTGGTGAGGACCTTCCCCACCCAGACTATATCCCAACACAGCCCTGGGCTAGAAAGAACTCATCATACACACTTGCCAAGATCACAGTGAAGAAACACGAAGAACCGCTAGTTGCAAGGATTGAGGCGGAGCTCAGTATTGCGAGGATAGAAGGAGAAGGAGCAACCGTCTACTATACAGATGGATCCGTCAACCAGGAGACTGGACGATGCGGGGCTGCCTTCTACCACGAAGGACAGTCCTACTGCTGGAGAACAACAGACGGATGCTCCACCCTCCAAACAGAACTCTGCGCAATATTTCAAGCCTGCAAGCATGCACTCCACAACCCAGCTGATCGAGTGGTTATACACACGGACTCAAGATCTGCTATGGAAAACCTCCAAAGCACCAGCCTCAAAGACAACATCCGCCTCACAACATCCATACTGGCGGTCCTTAGCCAACTTGACAATCTTGGGAAAACTGTAGATTTCAGTTGGATTCCGAGCCATGTGGGTATTGCTGGAAACGAGGAAGCCGACAAAGCAGCCAAGTCAGCCACCCAAATAGCCCAAATTACCTATACAGTCAGACCATCCCTCTCCCTGGTAAAAGCGAAAATCAGGAACAAGGAAGACCAGCTCCGCAAGGAGTATCACAGAGGGCTAACAAGCAGAGGATCCTTCTCATGCAACTGGTACAGGAATGCAACAAATTACCAGCAGCTCAGCCTTCCCAGTAACACACCCAGGGCAGTAAGAGTCAACATCCATAGACTCAGACTCGGCTACAAATGCAACTGGCAATTAAACAGGCCGGAAGCAAGGGACTGCAAACACTGTCAGACAAACACAACCCTACCGCTCCTTCACTGGCTGCTGGAGTGCGAAGGCACCGAACCCCTAAGAGCAGGAAACAACATACCTACGACCGATCCAGCAGATGCCAGTGCAATCCAGGTTGCAACACAGCTCATCAGAAAGTCCTGGACTGACAACCCAGACCTACTCATCCAGACAGTACAAGACACCCCCCCACCACGATGATATTAGCTCAGCTTGAGCAGGTCAGCCTAGTTCGAACTGTTACACAGAGCTCAAATGTCAAATAGCTTAGCAGGTTAGTTTTTGAGTTGTGGGCCGTCTAATGACAAAGGCCCGGTTTTGGACATATCACCATGCCTGAATAAATCTTTAAAAAAAAAAAAAAAAAAAAAATGGGAAGATGTTCGTAAAGAATCTTGAACAATTATAATGCAGAATACGGGTCACAATAAATACTAGGACATATAGTAATAATAGGCAGGCGAATAATAAAGACTGCGCAAAGGTAGTAATGCTCGACAACTAAAGAAATGCTTCGTGACACAACGCAACAGCCTACTAGGGTTGTGCAACTCAACAACAACCTCGGCTCAAAAGTGCAGTGAATAATAATGTTGCATACATATAATAATGGGGGCTTATCTCTAACCAGTGTCTGCTCAGTTAATAAAGTCTAGCTGGGGTATCAAGGCAGGGCAACAATGGGTGAGCATGCGGCTCGTAGCCTAACGTTGTCCGAAGGTGGTATAATGAAGATTACTTTATATGACGGGGATGCTCTCTTGATAAATCTAGGTCTCTAGTATCTAGTTCTATCCTGGCGATCCCTCAGAAGTCAACACAAAGAGGCAGCACTATGTTGTGAGGGATAGGCTATGGCCCTCTCACACCACAGCGCTGTGCTCGCAAAGTAAACCCACCCGAAGACAACTTAGGCTCCCACAGTACCTGTCGATGTCGTGCAGGGCTTAGCTAACACTGCACACATCGGAGACAACGACACAGTAACCTTACCCCTAGTCTAGCTTTAGATAACCAAGCAGAATCACTCAACACCTTGCCAGGGAGACATATACTGGACTACAACCTTCCCGAGAGAGGACACATACGGAAAAGTCCGTCTCTCTAACCTCAATAAAGCATAATACCTCCTTAACCTAATACATGGAAATATCTGAGAGCTTCGCGTACAATACGACTGGTCGACGGTGAACGTCTATGCTGAAACCAGAAGGGATGTTGAGTTTAACCTAACAAGTGCGCATGGGGGTAATTGGAAACGTCCCCCTGTGCTGACGTATTTGAGGTGTTTCCGTCACTAAAATACTCATTGTGCCATTAATAGCATTAATACTTATCCATATGCGCCTATTATGGGTTGATTATAAAGGTATTAACCTGAAACAACAATAAAACGAGTGAAAACAGCGTTTGGATGGTCAAAATCGGAGATATAGCCCGCGAGTTGTATAATGTATGGGTGAGGCAAGCTGCTTTCCCGCCAATTTCCCCCAAGGCCACTGAGACACAGTCGATCGATACTCTCTCTCTCTCTCTCTTGCACTCGCTTGCCATCAGTGATGACAACACCCTGCTTGCAACTCGCTAATGTTAGCATGAAAATATACCTCAGAATAAGGGAATAACATGGAAAATAGGTGATAACTGAAGGAGAGGAGGAAAGTGGGGAAGGAGGGAGGTAGAGGACTGAGATTTTTTTTTGTTTTTTATTTCGATGTCAAAAGTTGATTTTTTTTTCACTCACTCTTAAGAGTCTCCCCGCAGTCCGCTGGGGGACCTCTTAAGAGTCTCCCCGCAGTTCCCGGGTTAATAAAGATTAGAGAATGAGAAAGGAGAAGTCGAGAGAGAGAAATAGTATGCAAAGTGACGAGTATGGGGGACAGAATTGCAAAGGATGTAGGCGATACGCGTGTCAGGCAAGCTCTGAGGTGGTAAAGAACACGAGGCCGCGATGGGAAGGGACTAGTTGACCACCCGGCCGCCAACGCCGTCAGCGCCCAAGCGAGCCGCGTCATAGCTCACCCCGCTGCCAGGTGTACTCCCTCACCCTCTCTCCCACACAAGCAACATTTATATTATAGCGAATATAAAATATAAGGCGCGGTCACAGACCAAAACAAAGACCATTTCTAGACTGTCTGTGGCAACACGACACTAATTAAATAAAGCAGATCATTCTAGGACAACTGTAGCCCATCCCCCCATCCTGGCGAGCGTTAGCGAGCTGCAATGCCCCACGCAACCATTCTGCTAACGCCGGGAGGCGTCACACAGTCAAAATAGACGGGAACATCATCGCAAGCGTCCACCGCCGCCGCCGCCGTCATGTTTACATGGTCGATCGCCGCAGTTTGGTTAGGCCTATTTGCCCCCCTCAACATATTATTGTATCCAACGGCATTCAAAATGGACGGGAACATGATGGCAACCTTTCGTCGCCGCTCCACCGCCATGTTTACATGTGTCGATCGCCGTGGTTAAGTTCGCGTCTATTTTGACGGCGATTTTTTTCGGTTATTTGCCCCCTGCTGGCAATATATAAGATGATGACAATATGTCATGAGGGGGGGGGGCCTCAACAATGACCTCTAACCTCTGTATATCAAATAGGGCTAGAGCAAATTGGCTGCAAATTTCCACATCTAGGCTATTCCTTGACTGACTCTTCCCAAATGGTCGACATATCAGTCACATATTAGCTTGATCACTCTAGGCCTAGTTGTTTTTTAGTTACAGAGGTTATAGCCTAGGTAATGATTTCTTGCCTACTTACAGCGAATAGACTAGGCCTATTGTAGATTGGTAAAATATTTGGGTTCAATGTTATTTTAATACCACGAATTTTGTTGATATATTTGAAGATAAATATTGAATCTATATGCTCTAAAGATCATCAGAAAATTTGTTTTAACCCTCGGCAAAACCTAATAAAAAAGTAATAAAGTATGGTACTAAAATGTCTTTTTGTAACAAGGTTGTCAATACGGTACTTTGTCATCGATAGCTCTAAAGATCATATGAAAATGTGTTAAACCCTCGGAAAAACCTAATATAAAAGTATGGTACTAAAATTTAATTTTCGTAACAAGGTTGTCAATACGGTACTTTCCCGTTATCAATGTACAATCAAGCTGAAAATTGCAGAGTAAACACCATAGACTTCATCGACCATTCTTTCACCTTCGTATAATCGACAGCCAATTTTTTTTTATTTTTTTATTAAGGGATTAGCACTCAACCAGCGTGGGTGTTGGGGGCGGCAGCCCCCACCCATAATACTAGGTTAGGTTAGGTAAGGTTGTTAGGTTAGGCTAATGTCTTTTCAAATCACTTTTGGGGGGTGTGTCTCAACATCGATCGATAGGCCTAATGGGGAAAATAGGTTTTCCCGAGATTTCTAATTAATTACAAACACTATATATTGATGCAAATTACCTATTTTGTTTATAAAAAACACTCGGAAAATTTGTGGTATTAAAATAACATTTTTCCAATATTTGCTTAATAGGCCTAGGCTATGCAATTGTCTCGATTTGACTAATTTTACCTAATTAGGCCTAAAGCATCCTCAGTCTATTCCCAAACCCCAAACAGTATCCCATGTTAAGCCCTAGGCTAGGCCTAGGCCTAATCCCACTCTCAATTAAAATTCGAACTGATAAATTCGTATCTACCGGTAGCGCTGCCTAGGCTAGGCCTATATTTTTCGTGAATATATATAGAAAATGGTTTAAAAGAAAGAGCATCCTATATTATGTTCAAATAATATGTAATAGCACTGTGTATGTTGTATTATATTTAAATAGTGATAGATGTGTATATTAACCTCTGAAGTGCGCATGGGGGTAATTGGAAACGTCCCCCTGTGCTGACGTATTTGAGGTGTTTCCGTCACTAAAATATTCATTGTGCCATTAATAGCATTAATATTTATCCATATGCGCCTATTATGGGTTGATTATAAAGGTATTAACCTGAAACAACAATAAAACGAGTGAAAACAGCGTTTGGATGGTCAAAATCGGAGATATAGCCCGCGAGTTGTATAATGTATGGGTGAGGCAATCTGCTTTCCCGCCAATTTCCCCCAAGGCCACTGAGACACAGTCGATCGATACTCTCTCTCTCTCTTGCACTCGCTTGCTATCAGTGATGACCACACCCTCCAATCGGATTTCTAATGTTAGCACGAAAATATACCTCAGAATAAGGGAATAACAGGGAAAATAGGTGATAACTGAAGGAGAGGAGGAAAGTGGGGAAGGAGGGGAGGTAGAGGACTGAGATTTTGCATGGCCCAGGGGCCAAAAAAAAAAAAAAAAATAAAAAAAAAAAAATATAAATTTTTTTTTTTTTTTCGATGTCAAAAGTTGATTTTTATTTTCTCTGACTCTTAAGAGTCTTCCCGAAGTGCGCCGGGGGAACTCTTAAGAGTCTCCCCGCAGCTCCCGGGTTAATGGGATAAATACTTCGAAGTTCGCATACGTTCAGAAAATTGTGTGCAACACTGTTGCCAGATACTAATCAATCCCATTATCATTATATCATAATGAATTTTACTCATTTGCATAATTTCAAATACCTAGGACATTAATATAATATTTTCCTATCTTTTTTGTAGTGATATTTGTCTGATTTAGTGGTATATTGGTGTCTGTCTAGGGTTATAATGCAGTGTGAAAGTTACCTCTGCATCTCTGACTTGGCTTAAGTACCCCTGCTGATGATGATGATGATGTTGAGGGATAGCCTTAACCCGGGAACTGCAGGGAGACTCTTAAGAGTTCCCCCGGCGGACTGCGGGGAGACTCTTAAGAGTCAGAGAAAAAAAAATCAACTTTTGACATCGATTTTTTTTTTTTTTTTGGCCCCTGGGCCATGCAAAATCTCAGTCCTCTACCTCCCCTCCTTCCCCACTTTCCTCCTCTCCTTCAGTTATCACCTATTTTCCCTGTTATTCCCTTATTCTGAGGTATATTTTCGTGCTAACATTAGAAATCCGGTTGCAGGGTGTGGTCATCACTGATAGCAAGCGAATGCAAGAGAGAGAGAGAGTATCGATCGACTGTGTCTCAGTGGCCTTAGGGGAAATTGGCGGGAAAGCAGCTTGCCTCACCCATACATTATACAACTCGCGGGCTATATCTCCGATTTTGACCATCCAAACGGTGTTTTCACTCGTTTTAGTGTTGTTTCAGGTTAATACCTTTATAATCAACCCATTATAGGCACATATGGATAAGTATTAATGCTATTAATGGTACAATGAATATTTTAGTGACGGAAACACCTCAAATACATGCGCACAGGGAGAGGTGTCTAATTACCCCCATGCGCACTTTAGAGGTTAAGTATCGGCCCCTCGTTTATTCTTTGAGTACTACACGGCAAGAGAAGCTTTCGGTTCTGTCACAGACTGTCAATTACTGTTCAAGTTAAACACAACTGCTAAATTCGACATCATGTTCAAATAATATGTAATAGCATTATCTATGGTTGTATTAGACAACAATCGTGATAGGTTTCTATTTTATGTGGATAAATAGTATTAAGCTGAATAAACTAAATACCGAAAGTTCACTAGAGTGGTTGTTGATACATATGAGGGAGGAAAAAGATAGGAAGGAAGGGCTAGGCAGTGTTGCCAGTTGTATCGCTAGATATTACCGCTAGATGTAGAGCTATTTACTTCAATTTAGCAGCCATTTTTTAATATCTAGAGAGATTTACTAGGGATAATTTAAAAATGTCAGACATTCTAGTCATATTACATTGTAAAATTTGCAAAACAAACAAACCAAAACTCTTTAGAAATTGCAGCATTATTCTAACATTGTTTGACTATGTAGCAACATGCTAGCGACTTTTGAGAAAGGATCTAGCGGTATTTTGTGGAGACATACTGGGAGGGTGGGAGGAGAGGCTATGTACGTAGCTCTAATACGTGACGTCACTCACCATCTGCGCATGCGTGAGAATCTTGGCCCCGCCCCTCAAATGTACACCTATTATATTGGATTGGATTAGATTAACCTAACCTAACCTAACCTAACCCTAAAATATAACAAAAATAACCAAAATAACAAAGATAACGAAATAAACAAATAAAAAATAAACCAAATACGAGTGGGATCGATCGCTGGTTTCCTCAGTAACGGGCGGGTGCCATACCGAGTGAGCTATGGAGAGATCTGGTTGTAACGGTTTGAAGGGTATATTTAAATGCAACGGAGGTGAGGGGCGGGGCCAAGGTGAGTGACGACACGTATTAGAGCTACGTACAGCGCTTCCCGGGTGGGAGGGAGGTGGTGGTTGCAGTGGTGCCAGTTGTAAAGCTACATATTACCGCTAAATGTAGAGCTATTTACTTCAATCTAGCAGTCATTTCTTTTATAACTAGAGACATTTACTAGGGATAATTTGAAAATTTCAGACATTCTAGTCATACTACATTGTACAATTTGCAAAACAAACAACCCAAAACTCTTTAGAAATTGCAGCATTATCCTAACATTGTTTGGCTATGTAGCAACATGCTAGCGACTTTTGAGAAAGGATCTAGCGGTATTTCGTGGTAACACTTTAGGAGGGTTAAAATACGAGTCACACGGGCAATTGCCAAAACTTTAAAGGTCCATATCATTGTTATTAAACTAAGCATTTGGCAAAGGGAGGAATTGTTAAAAACCTTAGCCAATACTCTGTCATTCACCAAAAATAAATTTGAATTTATCATTATTATTTGGTAGGGTAGGTATGTATAGGTAGGTTGGCTAAATAATTGCTGGAATTCGTAGGGACTCGAACGGTTTTGAGAGTGATAAATAAAAAAACAAAAGATAGGACTGAATAATAAAGAGATTATGTTATTAAGAAAAACTGGGGGATGCGTGGAAGCCTATAGACTGTTGACGGTAAACTTTGTGTGGGTAGCGAATTCGGTTTTAAAGTAATTTAACCCTTATTTAGCGGCGAGCAACATAAGTCGAGTTAAATAAAGCTGGACTATGTGGCGGCGCTCGACATAACTCGAGTGGCAATTTCAGCACGTAATGTGGCTGAGAGAGAGAGACAAGTGGTGGCAGGAGACTAGCGAGCGTATGACTGCTCCAGACCACCGCGGCGAACCTACTGACACAAATCTCAGCTCCCTCCTCCCTCTCTCACTCGCTACATACTCAATTATGTACTGAAAGTACCGAATTACCTGCTTTTTGCACTCGCGTTGCACGGTTATTGCAAGAAAACAATCCATCATACAAGGATCGTTATGGTGTCATTCGAAAGCTCTGTTTATGCCCTTTCAGGGATAGGTACTTGTTTTACGTTCTGGGTCTTATTTAGGCATGAAAATGATCACGTAAACAGCCCTATTTTGGCTAAAAACACCCCGCTGTGCGGTACACATAAATAAACCGCATAGGCCGCTCGTAAGGTGTTAAGAATACACAGTTTTCAATGATGCGGCCAAACTATTCCACCCATTTATATTTTTTTGGTATCAAAACGGTCGGAATCGCGAGCCTCACCCAACTACGCAAGCATGGCTCTGATCATAGGCGTAGTTTTCAAGATGTGGAATTTTAAGTGGAATTCGATTTTTTTTCAAGATTGCCGGAAAACAAAACATGTGCAAAAGCAAAACCTTCTCTATAAAATTTGCGGAGCATTAGTAGGGGAGTGCGTATGCCAAAGCCCAGTCGTTTCCTGTGAGTGGGAGAGACGGCATTTAAGCGTCAAGTTTTTCGGGAAATCGGCTGCCACGGACCTGTTTGGCCACCATGCCGGATGTTTAGCATATCAAAAGTTCCCTAATACAAAAACGCACCTCTTGTGAAAGTTTGATCCCGATCCAAAAAGCGGTTCTGGAGTTATTGCGTCGAAACCTGCGCGTAAGAAGAATTTGGATGAAATTCCAGGTTTAATGATTACAATAGGGGTTCCCCGTAGGAGACGAACCCCTAAAAATTAAAGTTGCAAGCAACGTTGTCCGGGGTTCGACGGTTTTGCAAGCAGGGTATTGTGTTTGATACAAATGCTGTGTCACAGATATCAAAAGATCATTTAACTTATCGGGCATGGAGAAACTACAGAAGGAGCAGATTGTGCAAACAAACAAGACGATGTCGATCAACTGCAGACATTCTTTGCCTTCTTACGCATCAAATCAACCAAGCTACAGACCAACATGGTGAAACACATACAATAGCACTGGATATATCAAAGGCATTTGATAGAGTCTGGCATCAATCCTTATTGTCGAAGATGTCACACTACTGCCTTGCATCATTAGTTCCACTAATTTCTTCTTATCTTCATAACAGAAAAATACGTGTAATGGTAGATGGCCTTTATTCTCAATTTCACTCAATAAATGCTGGTGTTCCCCAGGGATCAGTTTTGGCCCCAACTCTGTTCCTCATTCATATCAATGATCTCATATCTACCACTCATAATCCAATACATTCCTACGCAGATGACTCAACACTCCACAGTTCCTTCACATTTACCAATTCTTTCACCCAACCCGATCTTATAAATTCAAAAATAAACACTGCAATTTCTCTGAACCAGGACCTTTCTAGAATTAATGAATGGGGACAAGAGAATCTAGTTTCCTTTAATGCACAGAAAACCAAGTACATTCAATTTTCTAACCGACAGAATCTCACTGACTCCCATATATTTTTTAATGATGTAAATATTCCCACTTCCCCTAGTATTGACATTCTCGGTGTAATATTAACTACTTACTTGAGCTGGACACATTATGTTAGAAGCATTGCTAAGAATGCCTCTAAAAAACTGGGACTCCTGTACAGAGTTCGAGAATTCTTCACTGACGAGCAGTTGGCCGTAATATATAAAAGTCATGTGCGCTCTCAGATGGATTACTGTTCACCTCTGTGGGGTGGAAGTGGAGTGGTTGCATTGAGGCAGTTGGACAAAATTCAAAATAAAGCTATTAGATTAATCAATAACCCTGCAATCACACAGGACCTTCCTACATTAGCCATACGAAGAAACGTTGCATCCCTTGCATTATTCTACAGATATTTTCACAGCAATTGTTCCGAGGAACTTGCTTCAATTGTGCCGCCTCTCCACATCTTTCCCCGTAGAACTAGGGCAGCTGAGAGCGCCCATGAATTTACACTTTCTCCTCCACAATGCAGAACTTCTGCTTATCAGAATTCATTTATCCCCAGAGCTACTACTCTTTGGAATTCACTTCCCTCGAATTGCTTTCCACAAACTTACAATCAACAAATGTTTAAATCCAGTTGTTACAAACATTTTATGAATGGAGGATGCCTTTAGGCACATGGACCTTTTTGTTTTATCTGTGTTTTTCCTTCCTCCGTTCATTGTCTCTTAAAAAAAAAAAAAAAAAAAAGAGCGAGAGAGGGAGAGATTGGCTGTAAAAGGGATCTGCCTCTATCCGTTTAGTAACAGAGTTGTAGATATGTGGAATAGGCTACCGAGTGCTATAATGGGATCAAGAACAATAGAGCTTCAACTTGAAATTAGATAGAACGAGATGGGTTGGGTATGAAAGGGATCTGCCATGTGTAGGGCAATCGGCTCCCGTTTTCTTATTTTTTTATTTTCTCATTTGTGAAGCAGAGAGAGAGTATGGCGAGAGAATAGGATGTCGTAAATGTAAGGAAGATAGCGATAAATATGAGAGAGAGAGAGAGCGCGGGATGGGTTGGGTGTGAAAGAGATCTGACATGTGTGGGTCAATCGACTCTGCAGACTCCGGTTTTCTTATGTTCTCATTTGTGAGAGAGAGAGAGAGACTAGGATGTCATAAATGTAAGGAAGACAGAGATAAATGAGAGAGAGTTTTTATGAGATGGGTTGGGTGTGAAAAGGATCTGTCTTGTGTGGGCCAATTGGCTCTCTACAGACTCCCATTTTCTTATGTTCCTATTTCTTACAATTGTGTTTTGGTTGCAGGTATATGATAACATGGGTGTATGGTAAGTAGTGTAAATAACAGGTAAAGTTTATGAGATGGGTTGAGTGTGAAAGGGACCTGCCTTATGTGGGCCACTTCACTCTCTGCAGACTCCCATTTTCATCTTGGTTGCATGTGTAAGGGATCTGCCTCATTTGTACCGGTGTGCAAACAAACAAGAGCGAGAGAGAAAGAGATTGGCTGTGTAAGGGATCTGCCTCTATTCGCTTGGTAAAAGAGTTGTAGATATGTGGAATAGGCTACCAAGTGCTATAGTGGGTTCAATAACAATAGAGCTTCAACATAAAATTTGATAAGACGAGATGGATTGGGTGTGAAAGGGATCTGCCGTGTGGGCCAACCGGCTCTCTGCAGACTCCCATTTTCATCTTGGTAGCATGTGTAAGGATCTGCCTCCTTTGTACCAGTGTGCAAATAAGAGAGAGATTGGCTGTGTAAGGGATCTGCCGCTCTCGTAACAGAGTCGTAGATATATGAAATAGGCTACCTAGTGCTATAGTGGGATCAAGAACAATAGAGAATTTAAAGATAAAATCAGATAGTCATATGGATGAAATGGGTTGTATGTGAAAGGGATCTGCCTTTTGTGGGCCACTTGTCTCTCTGCAGATTCCCATGTTCATCTTGTAAGGGATCTGCCTCATTTGTACCGGTGTGCAAACAAACGAGCGACAGAGAAAGACTGGCTGTGTAAGGGATCTGCCTCTATTCGTTTAGTAACAGAGTTGTAGATATGTGGAATAGGCTACCGAGTCTTATAGCCAATCGGCTCTCTGCAGACTCCTGTTTACTTATGTTCTCATTTGTGAGAGAGAGAGCGAGGCTCCCTATTTCCTGTTCTCATGCACTAGTACAGTATGTCGTAATCGTAAGGAAGACAGCGATAAATAAGAGAGAGAGAGAGATAACTCAACACTTAAACAAGCACAAACATAGCTACACAAGACCATCACACAAGCACACACACGCCTATCTAGCGACGAACTGTCCTGTTTACATTATCATACACACTCTCCCCCATCCCCATTCCATCACTTCGTATGTACGATATTATTTCTGTCTTTTTTACTGTGTATGGATTAAGTTATTGGTGTTCACTCTTGACATATGTGTCCTGCTACTTCTGTATGCATACATAATAGCATGAAAGTGATCAATACGCGCATATGAAGCTATGTATCTCGTATATCAGGGTTCTCTTCCCTTCCATCGGTCCACCCCTTATACCTCCCTCCTCCTTCCTATCCCATATGTGTAAACATTATATTTTAGCTTTCCGAAGGTAAAGACGTACTTCCGATAAATATCTAGCCTTGTATTTAAATCATGAATCCTGTTTAATGTCATTATTTAATAGAAACATGTGTAAGGGTTACATTTATACACAGGATAAGATAAGCAAATACAAACCTCAGCAGAGCATAATCATTGGTGATGAGAGGGTAGTTGTAGGCAGTGTTGCCAGTTGTACCGCTACATATTACCGCTAGATGTAGAGCTATATTTACTTCAGTTTAGTAGCCATTTTTTCATATCTAGAGACATTTACTCTGGATAATTTGAAAATTTCAGACATTCTAGTTATATTACATTGTAAAATTTGCAAAACAAACAAATCAAAACTCTTTAGGAATTGCAGCATTATTCTACCATTGTTTGACTATGTAGCAACATGCTAGCGACTTTTGAGATAGGATCTAGCGGTGTTTTGGGATAACACTTAGGCAGTGTTGCCAGTTGTATCGCTACATATTACCGCTAGATGTAGAGCTATTTACTTCAATTTAGAAGCCATTTTTTCATATCTAGAGAGATTTACTAGGGATAATTTAAAAATTTCAGACATTCTAGTCATATTACATTGTAAAATTTGCAAAACAAACAAACCAAAACTCTTTAGAAATTGCAGCATTATTCTAACATTGTTTGACTATGTAGCAACATGCTAGCGACTTTTGAGAAAGGATCTAGCGGTATTTTGTGGAGACATACTGGTAGGGTGGGAGGGAGGTGGTGGTTGCAGAGTTGCCAGTTGTAAAGCTACATATTACCGCTATATGTAGAGCTATTTACTTCAATCTAGCAGCCATTTCTTTTATATCTAGAGACATTTACTAGGGATAATTTGAAAATTTCAGACATTCTAGTCATACTACGGCTCCCGGACGGATTGCCGACGGACATTTGGCCGAACGGACATTTGGCCGACAGACCCTAACCTAACCTAGCCTAACCTAACCTAACCTAACCTAACCTAATTTAACCTAACCTAACTTAACCTAACCTAACCTATACTAACCATTCGGCCAAATGTCCGTCGGCCAAATGTCCGTCGGCAATCCGTCCGGCCACGCATACTACATTGTAAAATTTGCAAAACAAACAAACCAAAACTCTTTAGAAATTGCAGCATTATCCTAACATTGTTTGGCTATGTAGCAACATGCTAGCGACTTTTGAGAAAGGATCTAGCGGTATTTCGTGGTAACAGTTTAGGAGGGTTAAAATACGAGTCACACGGGCAATTGCCAAAACTTTAAAGGTCCATATCATTCTTAGTAAACTAAGCATTTGGCAAAGGGAGGAATTGTTAAAAACCTTAGCCAATACTCTGTCATTCACCAAAAATAAATTTGAATTTATCATTATTATTTGGTAGGGTAGGTATGTATAGGTAGGTTGGCTAAATAATTGCTGGAATTCATAGAGACTCGAACGGTTTTGAGAGATTTAAATAAAAAACAAATGATAGATCTGAATAATAAAGAGATTATGTTATTAACCCCTTCAGACATATATGATGCAGAGGTTGCCAGATTAGCAATAAGAAATAGAGTTCTCTCACTCTTATAATTACCTCTCCAAAATTAGTTTTCTACCCACATCTAACTCAAAGACAACTGCAGAGGTTGAAGTAACTAAAATAAAGGTTTGTAAAAAACCCTGATGGTAATAAAGGCTTTAAAGTATCCCTAATAGGCTCAAAATTGCGTCATATGTCGGAGAGGGTTAAGCAAAACTGGGGGATGCGTGGAAGCCTATAGACTGTAGACGGTAAACTTTGTGTGGGTAGCGAATTCGGTTTTAAAGTAATTTAAGAATAGACAGTTTTCAATGCTGCGGCCAAACTATTCCACCCATTTATACTTTTTTGGTATCAAAACGTTCGGAATCGCGAGCCTCACCCAACTACGCAAGCATGGCTCTGATCATCGGCGTAGTTTTCAAGATGTGGAATTTTAAGTGGAATTCGAGTTTTTTTCAAGATTGCCGGAAAAAAAACCCACGTGCAAAAGCAAAACCTTCTCTATAAAATTTGCGGAGCATTAGTAGGGGAGTGCGTATGCCAAAGCCCAGTCGTTTCCTGTGAGTGGGAGTGACGGTATTTAGGCGTCAAGTTTTTCGGGAAATCGGCTGCCACGGGCCTGTTTGGCCGCCATGCCGGATGTTTAGCATATCAAAAGTTGCCCAATACAAAAACGCACCTCTTGTGAAAGTTTGATCTCGATCCAAAAAGCGGTTCTGGAGTTATTGCGTCGAAACCGGCGCGTAAGAAGAATTTGGATGAAATCCCAGGTTTAATGATTACAATAGGGGTTCCCCGTAGGGGACGAACCCCTAATAATAATGATGAAAAAAATAATATTAATAATAACAGTAAAAATAATAGCAATACAATATTTCTTAAAAGGGTA
This sequence comes from Paralithodes platypus, assembly GCA_032716605.1. Lineage (NCBI taxonomy): Eukaryota > Metazoa > Arthropoda > Malacostraca > Decapoda > Lithodidae > Paralithodes > Paralithodes platypus. Next base: position 16,478,221 of record CM064509.1, on the reverse strand, counting down.
AGTTTGACTTTTAACGCAAGTCTACAGATATCAGCAGTATCATTTCATCGGACCTAACACAACATATCAATAAGTAATTATTAGGTTACCTCCACCAATCGACTTTACTCATAAACTCAATTAATGAAATCAACAAATATGGGAGGAAAAGGAAGGAAACTGTATAAATGCAAAGATCAAAATTCGATTATGAGAGAGAGAGAGAAGACATTTATTACATAGGTATGAAATAAGTGAAACTAATTGATAAATTATGAGAAGATAATTATACCATGTACGTACGTACCTGTACATGGATAAAATCGCTGACGACAAATCCAGAAAATTTGCTTTATACTCTACTAACTTGGGTTCTAGATAACTTATAAAGTTCTGGTTTGTACCAAAATGATGACAACTAAATTCCGCACAACATACGGCGAGTTAGAGAGCATTGTTCCGAACGCCAGAGGTGGAAATATACGGGACGAGTCAACTTGGAGAGCTGAGCTGAAGAAATGGTGGCAAGACCGCAAGTGATTTCCTTCCCATCTTTCACCTTGTATTTCAACATTAGTTTTTATTCTTTTCCTTTACATTTTTTATAATTTCATCGCTATTTTATGTACTATTTATCAGCGCAAACAATACATTCCTATCATAATTACTTTACACACAGTGATAGACGGAATAAACATTGTATTTCAATAGATTTTGTTTTCAATAGTTTTATTATTAATTTATTATCTCTACAACCAGTTGTCACAGTAAGATGGGTGTGGTACCATTAAACTCGGACAAAATAAACTTCTATTTAAAATCGTTAAAATCTACTGCTCTGCATCTCGTTACCGAGATATCGCGATGTAAGCACACCTCATGCACACAAATCTTAGTTCGTGCCACCAATACTATAACTAAATAATATATATAGTTTTTACTACCACAAAACTATTTAGTATAATCAATTACCAAGCGTTTCCACCCATTAGCATAAACACTAGTATTGTGGGGCGCTCGTAAAACGATACCGAAAAAATCGCATTTGACGCATTTGCCTTGACTGCATCGTTCAGCAGACGACCAAGACGTGCAGCTCCTACTTCATTGAGATGTACACCATCTCCTGAAAACAAAGATTTACATAGTAAAAATGATCCCACGTGTCGACAAAGCCGATGTCCTCCTCTCTGCAGAGTTTGGCTAGTCGGCGATTTGAACTGGTAGCTATGTTGTAGTAAGAGAGAGGAGGATGGAGAGGGAGGCATAGCACCGGAATCATCCAAGGTGGAGTTTCTTGCAAAAGTTTGAGCGAAGAGTTTAGCTTTGTCAGAGGAAGAAGTGGTGGTTGTGTCATCAGAGTGGGAAAAGGGGAGGGAAAGACGAGGATGAAAAATTATTGGAGTGGTTTTTGGCAAGATGCCAGAAAGCTTGGGAAGAGCTAGAGTTGGATAGTTCAGTGCATTTATTATTGATGAAAGAGTGTTTGGCAAGTCGAAGAACAGATTTGGCTTGATTCCGGGCAGAGAAATAAGAAGAATGAGAGTCTTGAGTTTTAACAATAAAACAGTATTAATAAAGCAATGTAGAATTAGGATTTTCCTATTTGTGAGTGTGAGAAGAGACTAATAGTGTGGCCGATCAGAAGGGATTAGAGTAGGAGGAAAAGGTAAACTAATTATAAAGGATTAACCCCGTCACATTTTCCCAGCCACTTTTCTGGGTAACTATATTGTGGAAGCTTCTAAAATAATATGTTACTGTGTTGGTGGTGTAATGGTTTAGATGTTTATGTTCTGGGTGTGGTGTCCCAAGTTCGAATCCTGGGAGGACCATATGCTTTCATTAGTTTATTCAAGTGCATTGGGGTTTGTAATTGATGATTAATGTTAAGACTGGGGTGATACTTAATTATTAAAATGTCGATAATGGTATTTATATCAATCAAACTCAGTGTAGTTGTCAATTTTATATAAAATAGCGCGTCATAGTCCTGCCACAAACATAACTGTCGATCAAAAATTGCCGGAAATAGTTCTCGTGTGACTTAGCATTTAATTAAGACGCATTCACAGGTAGTTTGGTGTAATGTTTCCTTAACTCTAGGCTCACGCTTTCTAATTAAACTTAAATACATATTTTGTTATCAATTGTGTAGCCTATTGTTTTCAGTCCCTTAGTGTAGTTACTTCTACGAATGCCAAAGATCCCCTACAGCATCGTTGCTAGAATAAGAATGCCATTTGGAAGTTGCCGGAAATAGAACCTTTCGTATGACTCCGATTATATGATAATCCACATATCTCTCAGATGTGTGATCGATACACACACACACACACACACACACTAACAGAAACTGTGTATGCAAAAAGAACGCCCATATACAGTATACAGTAAATTGGGAGATTTCTAATAATATGGATATTTTTGTCATTCTATGTTGTACTCTCTCCAAGGAATATATGTACAATCTGTAATAAGGACACCAACATTTAACAGCATAATCTATATGGGGTCTCACTAATGACAAGTAAAGTTATAAGATAACATCTGCAGTTATGTTACCCACACTCCTAGAGATGAACCTAAGAATCCTATTTGCCTTGTTACGAACGCTTATATACACTGTTTTCTTGGTTTCATATCATTGCTAACAAACGCACCTAGATCTTTCTCACAGTCTGAGTTTTCAAATTGAGCATGATACATTTAATATTTCGTGGTAAATAGTGTTGAATATAAGAAAATGGGAGTCTGCAGAAAACTGATTGGCCCATACAAGGCAGATCCCTCTCACACCCAACCCATCTCGTCAATATGTCTATCTAATTTTATCTAGAAGCGCTCTATCGTTCTTGATCCCACTTTGGCACTTGGTAGCTTATTCCACATGTCTACAACTCTATTACCATTCAGTATTTTCTTACATCTTTCCTGAAACGAAATTTATCCGATTTGAAACCATTTGTTCGAGTTCTCTCGCTATCACTGAGCTTCAGTACATCTTTCATATCCCCTTTATTTATCCCACTTACCCACTTGAACACCTCTATCATATCCCCTCTAACTCTGCGTCTCTCAAACGAATGTAACCCTAGTTTCTTCAAACCTTTCTTCATATGCAAGATATCTAATAACTTTATGGATAATTTTTGTAATTTTTCCTTGTACCCACTTCAAGGAATCTATGTCCATAATGTCCATTCTGTAATAAGGACACCAAAATTGAACAACATAATCCATATAAAAACATAAGAACATAAGAAAATGGGAGTCTGCAGAAAGCCGATTGGCCCACACAAGGCAGATCCCTCTCACACCCAACCCCAATTACAAGGCCTAATTATAGGCCCAGCTCACTAATACCATGATGACCGACCTCACCAAAACGGTCAGAGGACAGACAATGGGGGTCTGTAGAGCGCCGATTGGCCCACACCCGGCAGTTCCCCCTCACACCCAACCCATCTCGTCCATATGCCTATCTATTTTCCTTCTTAAAGCTCTCTATCGTTCTTGATCCCACTATAGCACTTGGTAGCCTATTCCACCTATCTACAACTCTGTTACCAAACCAATATTTGCCTATATATTTTCTGAAACGAAATTTATCTAATTTGAAACCATTTATTCGAGTTCTTTCGCTATGACTGAGCTTTAGTACATTTTTCATGTCCCCTTTATTAACACCTTACGAGCGGCCTATGCGGTTTATTTATGTGTACCGCACAGCGGGGTGTTTTTAGCCAAAATAGGGCTGTTTACGTGATCATTTTCATGCCTAAATAAGACCCAGAACGTAAAACAAGTACCTATCCCTGAAAGGGCATAAACAGAGCTTTCGAATGACACCATAACGATCCTTGTATGATGGATAGTTTTCTTGCAATAACCGTGCAACGCGAGTGCAAAAAGCAGGTAATTCGGTACTTTCAGTACATAATTGAGTATGTAGCGAGTGAGAGAGGGAGGAGGGAGCTGAGATTTGTGTCAGTAGGTTCGCCGCGGTGGTCTGGAGCAGTCATACGCTCGCTAGTCTCCTGCCACCACTTGTCTCTCTCTCTCAGCCACATTACGTGCTGAAATTGCCACTCGAGTTATGTCGAGCGCCGCCACATAGTCCAGCTTTATTTAACTCGACTTATGTTGCTCGCCGCTAAATAAGGGTTAATACCACCATGAACACCTCTATCATATCCCCTCCAACTCTGCGTCGCTCTAATGAACGTACGCCTAATTTCTTCAACCTTTCTTCATATGGAAGATGTCTAATATTATGGATCCTTTTTGTCATTCTATGTTGTACTCTCTCCAAGGAATCTATGTCCATTCTGTAATAAGGACACCAAAATTGAACAGCATAATCCATATGGGGTATGGCGGATTTAAGGAAGATAAGTTTACTCTAGGATACCTAAGACTAAAAAGGTCCGCTCATATAATATATAAATTAATAATAATACCGGGAGTGTAACTCACTATTAAAATCACCATAGAATATTGCGGCTAGGCAAGGTGGAAATGCTGATGGAGGTGCTGATGGATGGTAGGCAAATGGCTACTAATCGAACACCATTGGATGTTTACCTCAAGTTGACCACATGGGTGCACCTGAATAAAGAATAATGAATAAATAAGGTTGAAGAAAATTAAATCATGATAATAGTTGTCAGTCGATCTGTCTGTAGAATGAAGTTGAGTTTAAGTTAATGATGAGAGCTGGATGAAACTGGAACCAGGATCGCGGTGAACTAAGGAGTGGAGTTGTTGCTAGGACGATGTATAAAAGTGCTCTCACGCGGTACGCCACAGTCCGAGACGTCATCGTCTTACGCTAAGAATCTAGCGGCTACTGCGGATATCTAGCGGTAAATATCGCACCGCTTTCATAATATTACGGCATGATTTATATGATAAATCATATACCGGTATGTATTCCTAAAGACTCTTAATTACTATACTTTCGTATAATAGGCCTTATTTAACATATTAAGCTTACATACTGTACAAACTGTATTTAGGATATGATACAAAGAAAATGTAGGTTATACCACTGACTCTCGTGAATCCACGATACACTCCCCCCAAAAACACAATACCTGAACCCCACCTGATATCTAGATTTGCCCAGAAGCAATCGTGTGTCGCCACATATCAACCGCGTCAGGGTCTAGTCCCGATCCGAGGCGGATCCCCACCGGGTTGCGGTGGATCGGCTAAGTTAGCCTCCTCGGATCCAGCATCATCAGGTGGAGCTTCTTCTTGTGTAAAAGAGCCAAGCTCCATAGCATACAGTCGTGCGACCGGACGAACAGTAGTCCCAGTAGCTGTCTTGAGCAGCGCTACTCGCCCTACAGAGCCTTCGCCCTCGTACACCTCCACTACGCGGCCCAACTTCCAATACAATCTAGGACTATCATCATGGATGAACACTATCTCGCCTACAGAGGGTGCTGATGGTTGACCAGCAGTCTTAGTTGCCCTCTCACGTAGTGCCAATAAGTTGTCATTTACCCATCTCTTTTTAAAATCACCTATAACCCTAGAAATATACTGGTAACGTCGTGACACCGCAGCCTCGGTGAACATCGAAGGGTCCTCTAACTCTGCCTGTGACTGCAAGTCAGTAGGAAATGCAGTCAACGGCTTGCCGTAGAGCAAATGCGCTGGTGTTAGTGGCAGTGGTTCTTGCAGGTCGGTATATACATAAGTGAGAGGACGATCGTTAACAACCGCCTCGACTTCAGTGAGCACAGTTACTAGTTCGCTCCTTTTTAACAAGGCACGTCCTTCAACCGCCCGTAAGCCTGACTTCACGATGCCTACACACCGTTCCCACATTCCACCAAACCACGGCGCTTTGACTGGTATAAACTTCCACTCGCACCTTCGCTCTCCCAAGTAAGCAACAACTGGTGGATCGTCGCTAATATCTTTCAAGTACCTGGAAGCTTGAAGAAAAGTGGGAGCATTGTCGCTAAGAATCAAATGAGGCAAGGAACGACGTGCACAAAATCTCCTGAATGCCAGCATAAACTCCTCACAAGACATATTGTCACAGAGTTCTAAATGTTTTGCATGTGAAGTGGCACAAGTAAATAGCAAAACATAAATCTTGTCCAGTTCCCGTGCGCCGGTATAGTCTAGTCCTGTGACTCTGAAGGGTTCTAGATGATTAACGCGACACTCTGGCAAGGGTGGAGCAGGTCCAATCGTAAATGGTCTTCCCTTTAGTCTACGGCACACCACACACCTTTTGACTACTCGTCAAACTACCTGTCGAACTCTGGGTATCCACCAGTTGAGACGCAATTTAGAAATAACGTGGTGGACCCCGTAGTGCATTACTTCCTCGTGTGTGCGTTGTACCAGTAGATCGGTGACATGGTGTGTTGCAGGCATCAGGATATGATTGTTGGCACAGTCGTCTACACCTGACCACTTTAGACGTCCCTCACATCTAATAATGGCATTCTTCAGGTGTAGCCTTAGTTGACGCACAATGTTAGGCATTTTAATTTTACCAGAACTTATCATGGACTCTAATTGCTGACTAAAGGATTCCCTTTGAACCCATCTAATTAGTGTTAGTTGAGCTGCTTTTATTTCTTTTGCATTTAAGCTTTGACCCAGATTGCAGAGTCGTCCTTGTAGCCTGGCCTTTATGTTGGTGATATAACGCAACACCCAAGCTACGACCTTGACTAATTTATTGTACCCACCGATCCTTACCCTCTCTAACATAGGACTCGGTGTTGATGTCGGTTGAAAGACAGCTGTCACCGTCTCTAAAGGCAAAGCTAACTCAACCTCGGCATTCCATACAGCCCAATCCTCTTCGTGGAGCAGCCATTTCGGGCCTTGCCACCACAGGTCGGACTTAATCTATTTGGACCCCATTACTCCCCTACTTATTAAGTCACTGGGTTTTTTTTTTTTTTTTTTTTTTTTTTTCTATGTGATTGAGGGAGGCAAAAGGCATAACTGCCTATAGCGAGTGCCTCCCCCATAGTTGAAAGAGTGACAGGGCCAAAATCAAGGGACGTTCGAGCCAAAATGCCTGGACACACGGAGCTTGAAGCAATTTAAGTCATAGGAAGAGGGAAAGACTGATTCTTGGTTGTCCTTGGTTGGTACATAATGATAGAAGGCATTTGGTAGTAGGGATCGTATTTCATCCACCCTATTGCGCATATAGACGGGCAATGTCCTTTGACTATGCACCCAGCTTAGTGCAATTTGGCTATTGCACCATACGTGTTCCGCCCTTAGTTGCAGTTCCTTATCGTATGAAGTGCGTACATGATTTGACCCCCTTTACCAGTGCAACCTTAGCCCGGGCGGTGAGTAAATTAATCCCAAACGAGGTAACACAATAAATAGTTACTCCATACACTGTGGCACTCGCATCACAGAATGCATGTAAAGACATGGGTCCAAATGCGGCCACTTGGTGCGGTAACTCTAATGTACATAGGGTGTTATAATCTTCTAGCAAGGACCTACCCTGTTCAATAAGATCATCGGGTAGATTTTCGTTCCACCCCACATTGCGTCTCCATATTTCCTGTATTAGAATCCTAGCTCTGATGGTAACAGGTAATGCTAAACATAAAGGATCAAAAAATTGCGCGACCTTACTCAATAGACTACGTTTTTTGTGCGTCCCTGCCTGTTTAGTATAATCTTTGTTCCGGTACATCAGTGGGTCTTTCCCTGGTTGCCATATCATCCCCAAGATTCTGGCATATTCTTGGTTATCAGAAGCTACCCCATCTATTATTAGACCATCCCGAAGCAACACAGAATTTGAAACCCACTCGCGGAGAAAACAGATGAGCCTCAGTGAACAACCTACTAGCCTGCCTATAGTTTGCGACTAGTTCCTTTTCACTATCACTTGACCCCTGTAAATTGTCTATGTATAATCTGCGAGCGAGTTCAGTCATGTCTTCTTCAGAATCATCAATATGTTTTTTAATGGTCGCGTTTAATAGAAATTGCGAACACGTAGCGCCAAACAAGACTACCTTAAACCAATAGGTTACTATGGGACTCTCAGGGTCGTCGATGTTTTTGAACCGAAGGAACCGGGTGACGTCTCGATCCCCCTTCTGCAATTTCACCCTCAAGAAGGCCTTTTCTATATCGCTAGTGAATGCGTAACGTCCCAGTCTAAAGCGCAGTAATTGCTGCGATAGGTCCGACACCATGGAAGGGCCGGTCAAAAGATAATCATTTAGACTGGGACTATGTATCGTATTTCTATCCTTCCTTTATCTATTCATTACTTTACTATATAAGTCTCAGTTGGTAGCTTCAATGCTAATTACTTTATTATCAATATCCAAGAGGCTATAAAGGAAATAGCAAATATAATACAGTTTGTAATGCTCCTGTGATTATGAAGGATCTCTTTTCTATGGTATAATTATATGTTGAGAATCTTACTCTAAACTATGTAGATAGATACCCATATCTATCGTATATTTAAGTCTCGTTGTTTACTCTAGAGGTCGTTATAATTGCTATATTTATTGAGACATAAGAATCATGATAGAAGTAATTTACTTGGAGTATCTTTATATATTTGTAAGAATATATTTCGGTTATAAAAACACAATTATGAATTTTGTTATTTATAATGTTTTTTACATTTTATTTAATTAAGTTTATACATTGTTACACTTCAGATAATAGTTCCACAGAGTTTGTTACCACTGAATAGTTTACCAAGATCGACTTGGATATTTTAACACAGCTTTTATGATAGTTAATATCACCTGTTTCCTATTAGATAGTTCCAACCAAAGCAACATCCTATATTTATATTTGAATTGGTACTCACTGTTATTATATGTATCTTTCTGGGACTCGGGACCCTGCTTATGAAGAACCCCATGGTTGGGTTTGGTGTTGACGAGGGGAATCTGTGGCTGTGGTGTGTGCTGATACTGGACTGCTACTGACTTTAGGAATTCAATATCTTGCTTTTTTATATCAAAATCTCCTAACTTTGTCAATACCATATTAGGTCAACTCTATGCTATCTGGACTTGTGTACTCGTGGTGAGTGACAAGCATATCTCACAAATCATTTGACTTACCTAGGTCTGAATAGGTTTGTATATTCTCTATAGAAAGTGGTAATCTCACTTGGCTCCTTACGAGCACGTAGTGGGCAGAAGAACTAATTATGTTTAATGTGCTTACAGCTTAAGGTTTGAGAAGGAGATTTCATACACATGGACTCTATAACCCTACAATTTATCAATGCTTCAGTTATTCCCATCTTTATTCATTATTTCTCTTAGTCTCTAGTTTTAATGGTTATAACTTAGTATCTATATATTTATTTACATATTCATTATTCCTTAATCACTAGAAGAAGAATTTATGTCAAGGTCGATTCCCTACGTCACCCCCTGGGGATGTTTAGGCCTGCGTCCGCGCTGGCCAATCGTTGTAGTAAGTTGGGGACCCTCGTCTGGTGAGAGGGGCGACAGTGCAGGAACGGAAGTGATTGGTGGAGATGACATAATCTGGTTCATGTTGATCACCGGCGACGGCAGCGTTGTTTCGGAGTTCTGCTGCTTGATCTCCTCAGCTCGACGTATACGGGCGAACACGACGGTGTAGATGATGTAGGCTGCTCCTACTAGTACTAGCATAACAGCTAGTACTAGGGTTGTATGCTGGATAACGTGATGTTGCTGAGGATGCCGTACCTCGATCCTTTTCGCTATTACGGCGAGTTGCAGTAGAGCAGTTGTAGACATGCTTGGAGTAGGTAGATCTCGTAGTTGTAGAAGGGTCCTGTTGATTTCTCGAAGTATGTTGTGGGTGTGCTGGGATAGACGAAGAGACACTGCATAGGTGTGGCTCTTATATATATCTCTTCTCGCCGTCTCCCCCATAGCCGGTAATTGAAGAATTGGGCTATGTGCACCACAATCTTCAGTCAGGTTGAGAAGTCCCAGATTATGTGTTATCTGTTTTTGTATTGCAAGGGTAGTGGATGGACAAGCAAGTGTAAAAGTAATTTGAATAGGGGTTGAATATATCCATCCTTCATTGAGTTTAATACAAATAGGAGTGAAACTATAAATGATATTAGTATGACATAGTGTCGGGTGTACTTTACCATTAAGAAATGTAGCAACTTCACAATTAGGGGTGTGAATACTTTAAAGAGGACCGGTTGGGGGGCATATACAAAATTTGTTATGTGCCTTGCAATGGGAAAAAGAATTATACATTGCATACGTATTCCGGTCTTCAGAAATGGCCAAAAATTTATTTTTTAAGTCAACTTGTAAATACAAGTGTGTCTTGGGTGCTGGAAAAGGTAAAATATGTATTTTAACACCTTAAGAGCGGCCTATGCGGTTTATTTATGTGTACCGCCCAGCGGGGTGTTTTTAGCCAAAATAGGGCTGTTTACGTGATCATTTTCATGCCTAAATAAGACCCAGAACGTAAAACAAGTATCTATCCCTGAAAGGGCATAAACAGAGCTTTCGAATGACACCATAACGATCCTTTTATGATGGCTAGTTTTCTTGCAATAACCGTGCAACGCGAGTGCAAAAAGCATGTAATTAGGCACTTTCCCCATACAATTCCTTATATAGCGAGTGAGAGAGGTAGGAGGGAGGTGAGATTCGTGTCAGTAGGTTCGCCGCGGTGGTCTGGAGCAGTCATACGCTCGCTACTCTCCTGCCACCACTTGTCTCTCTCTCTCAGCAACATTACGTGCTGAAATTGCCACTCGAGTTATGTCGAGCGCCGCCACATAGTCCAGCTTTATTTAACTCGACTTATGTGGTGAGCCTCTAATTAAGGGTTAAAAAACATCAAAGGTATATGCTGGTTGTCCACGAAGGGGTACAATTAAATAAAAATAAAAGATGTGATTAGCAATGGTTGGCTTGGAAACAACTATTATTGTATCTCTATAGAAACTTAAATATTCTGGTCTTGCTGGGTACAATAATCCTGGTGAATTCAATGAAGCTTCTGATAAAAATTTCAAGCAATTTATCTGTTGGTATTAAATATGGAGAAATTTTAGATTCTAACATCTGACCCAATCCAATTTTAACGTTATTTACGTCAGCATAAATATCAGACAATTCTATTTGTACTGATAATAAATTACCAATCAAATCTGATTCATCCTCCAACTCTTGCAACTCATTTCCAACTTGTGTGACAATGTTTAAGATATTTCGAGTGCTATTATGTAGCCTATCAAGTGCATAATTTAAAGATTCCATTCATCTAGTAGTTATGTTCAAAATCCTAGTATGTACATTTAATTGTTTACGTTCATCTTCTGTAAGGACTTGTAAGTTGCCTAATTTATCGTGAACTGCATCAATTTGATCTTGTGTTGCTATACCGAAAAGGGAATTAGCTAGAGATCCCACAACATCTATTGCTCCTCGTTTATTTTGCTTGGATGTCGATGATCTACTCTCTACCGGACTTTCGGACATGACATAGCGTATGTAATTATGAAAATCTTGTTCAATCTATTTAATTCATTTACAATCGATTTGATCCAATTATCCCGATTTCCATTTCCCTCCACTAATTTGGGACTATGAGCTTCAGAATATAGTATAATGTCATGAACAAAAACCTGAGCTAAACGTAGAGGGCGTAACACAGTTGTAGTGTCAATTTGGTAGGGAATGACATAAGTATTTCCCGTAACTACCAATCTCGCCTCTTCAGTAAAGATGACCGGATTACTGAATGTTGACTCATCCGTATCCACTGCGGGACAGACGATCGCCAAGAAACCCAGGATTACCTGGAAGGTAAACAATATCATTATTTTGTACACTACTATTTTCTATATTCAAGGGGACGGGGCATTACATACGGCAAAGGTTGTACTCTACTATGTGATTGTAGAGAATATCTAGGAATATTATGTACAATATCATCATCAATATTATTACCTACTCTATCATCCTCACACTCACTCTCACTCTCACTGTCATCGAGAATTAAGTGAAGATCATTCATATTGCTAGAACTATCAGTTTCGGGTATATCCGAGTGTATTGGATAAACACTTCTTACATTCAGATTGTCGCGAGCTAGCAATGCCTCTTCCGGCACAACTCGGACACGATCAGTGTGAATCGTCACTGCGCAATTATCTTTAACCCTTAACTGGCGGCGCCCGGCTATAGCCGGGCGATAGAACCAAGGACTATATGGCGGGGTCCGGCAATAGTCGCATGCAATTTTGAGCACGTAATGTGCTCTGAGAGAGAGCGGAGCGGTTGGAGGAGCGTAGGTTACCTCATGACCGCTCGCCACGGTGACCGTGGAGCTACTGAGATGTACTCCGCCCTACTCCACCCTCCCTCACTCGTTTCAAACATAATAATGTAAGGAAATTACTGTATTTTACCGATTTTGCCCTTCGGTTGCACGATCGTTGCAAGACAACCAGTGATCGTAGAAGGATGGTTCTGGTGTCATTGGAAAGCTCATTTAACGCCCTTTCAGGGAAACATACTTGTATTACGCTCTGGCTCTTGTTTATGCATGTAAACGAGCACGGAACAAGCTCGTTTACGGTAAAACCCCCCGCTGGGCGGCACAGTCAAATATGCTCCACCACCCGCTCTTTGAGTGTTAATGCGACGTAATTTAATTACTACATCACTTACTTTCTCCACCAATCTATACGGACCGTTGTATTTTGGTTGAAGTTTTTGTCTTTCATTTTTTCGTGGAACAACTTTTACATAATTATACTCGGTCTCCCGGCTTGATAGCTTTGACTTTATTTCTCTTTTGGTTTCTCTCGTTTTCCTCTTAACCCTCTTCTAGGTACTTCTTACATCTTTCACACGTCTTGTTCATCTTGATTGCTACTTCATTCTTGTAGTCTTCGAGGTTGTAACTGAAAGTTTGACTTGACAAGATCGTTTGATATGGCATCTGTGGATCACGATGATACAATAAGAAAAATGGTGAGTCTTTGATCACTCGATTATATCCAGAATTATAAGCAAAAACTGCGTATGGCAACATTGAAGGCCATATTCCTGAATTATCATCTACGAGTGTCCTCAATATCCTCACAACAGTTTGATTTACTCGTTCAACCACGCCGTTTGTGCTTGGTCGGTAAGCCGTGGTACAGGTATGTTTCATATTTAAGAGCGTTGCAACTTCATCAAAAGTACTTGTGAACTCTTTTCCTTGATCTGACACAATCCACGTAGGTGTACCATGTTATAATATGACTTGTTCCACAAATGCTTGAGCAGTGGATTGAGCAGTTTTGTTACGTAAAGGCACTGCTATAAGATAACGTGTAAAGACTTCTATGATAGTCATGATATACTTATATCCTGTAGAAATATGTGATTCATCTGGTGAATCGGCATGTGAGTCAGGCAGGGGCCCAATTAAGTCAATATGAACTCTCTGAAACGGTGCATCGGGTAATGGGTATATTTTATAGGGACCTTGTGCATCCACTGGAGCCTTATAAAGGATACAGTTCCGACATGCGCTAACGTATGCTGTGACACTCTTGCGCATACTGGGCCAATAACAAAATGATTGAAGCCGATGCATTGTTGCTCTAACCCCACCATGTCCTGCTATGGGATGATCATGGGTCAGAAACAGGGCCGCTAAAATATGTGTATCTGGACAAATAACTCGATTATGTGAGCTGCCTTTCTCGTTCCCGTTTAACGGACGAATATATAAGAGATTTGTCTCGTCTTGAAGAATTAGATCTTCAAGTATGGCTTTGAGATTTGACTCTAAATATTTACGTTCCTTTGTAGTGACACTAATCAGTGGTTTACTTTGTAGTAGGGAAATAACTTTGCCATATATAGGGTGAAGCTTCTGTTCACGTGCAATATCAATTAAATTTCACTCAATACTGTGGTTGTCTACCAATGTCTCATTGCTTGGTGTATCAATTTGTTGGACCTTAGTCTCATTGCTAGGTGTATGACTCGTGTTCAACTGGGTTGAATTTTGTATAGCCGCGATTGTGGGCTTTGTGCATTGACTAACACGAACTCTCATACCTGTAATTGCTAGTACTCTATCTTCTATTTCTGTATCGACTCTTAAGCGACTTAGTGCATCAGCTACAACATTATCCTTGCCAGGTAAATATTGTGGCTGTATATCATATTCAATTACTAGAAGTTGCTATCTTGCTACTCTACCACTAGGACTAGATGTAGTTAGAAGCCAAATTAAAGGTCTATGATCCGTATTGACTATTATCTGATATCCTAGTATTAAACTACGATTGTATTTCAATCCATAGACAATAGCTAATGCTTCCTTTTCTACTGTAGAATATGTCTGTTCAGCAGGGGTTAATTTACGGCTGAAGTAGGTTAAAGGTCTAAGCCTGTTATGCTGATCTTCCTGCTGAAGTACTCCACCGATTGTTATATCTGACGCGTCTGTGGTAAAAACAAAAGGCTTGGTGAAATCAGGATACGCTAATACCAGTTCCTCTAATAATATATGTTTGTGCTCATTAAAAGCTTCATTTTATCTTTCCGTGAATTTAATGACTGTTTTATCTTTCCTCTTATTTGTTTTCCCTCCTGTTAATTTCGTAAGAGGTGCGGCTTTTTCAGATTATGATCTGATAAACTTCCTATAGTAGTTACACATCCCTAGGAAACTCTGTAGTTCATGCATGGATTGCGGAGGAGTTAGCTGTTTTATAGCCTGAATATTTGCAGGTTGTGGCTTGATTCCGTCGGTACCTACGACATGACCTAGATAATGTACTTGCTCAGCGAAAAAACTACATTTATCTAGCCTTAGCTTGAGAGAGGAGTCTCGTAGTCTCTCTAGGACAGTGGTCAGGTTGTCTATATGTACATTATATTCATAGTGACCATCTGGGGTTGAAAAGGCAGTTTTTTGCTTACTTTCCTTCATCAAGGGAATCTGGTGGTAACCCCTGCGGAGGTCAAGGCAAGTGAAAAACTGACTTTCCCCAAGCTGAGCTAGAATACGGTCTATGTTAGGTAAAGGATATCTATCATCCTTAATTAGCTTGTTCAAATTACGGAAATCCAAGCACAATTTCAATCCTCCTTCCTTCTTCACTACCGGGACTACCGGGTTACTAAAAGAAGAACTAAAAAGGTCGTACTATTCCTTGTTCCATTAAGGTTTGAATCTGGTCCTTGACATCCTGAACATATTTATGAGGTATAGGATAAGGACGTCTATAAACAACCTGGTCCGAAACTGTCTCTATAATTATGAAACAAATTCGGACTGATTGTCAGGGGATCACTTTCCAAAGAAAATACGTCAGAGAACTCCCTTACCATGGTTTTCAAAGCTTGTTTCTGTTCCACTGATAAATGTGCAAAATGTTCCTCTACGTGTTTTACTAAGCCATCACTTCGTTCGTTAGGCGTCAAAGTACAGATATTATCTCTCTGTGTAGGAGATATCTCGTCCGAGACAGCTAAGTCTACCTTTTCACAAACTTCTACATATCCTAATGAATCACCTGGCTTAATTTTTATTATATCTGGAGTGAAATTGGCAAATTTCATTGCAAATGTAACCTCAGATAATGCAATGATACCTTGAAATAATGCAGATGCTTGTGTCACCCCTTCAAATGGCGTGTACACTCCATAGACTGTATCATTAACCTCTTCTACCTGGTTCCCTCTTTCGCATGATAGCAGTACGGAGCCATATTCCCAAGGGCCGAGTTTTGTCACCTCCCTTACAGTAGCTTTAAGTGGTTAATTACTTTTGTCCTACCTGGTTGGGTGTGTACTGACTGTATGGCTTCCTCGTCCAAATGAGAACATTTGTTAGCCTCTACTCCATTGATACAAAAAGATAGAGGGTTTGTAGTTAAGGACATTTTATTACTACATAGAAAATCTGTACCTAGGAGGATGGTTGTAGGAATAGACATGTTATGTACTACCGTAAAGTCCTGAGGTATGACCAAACCTCCAATAGATACCCTCAATTTAACAGACCCTATTGCAGAAAGGGGCTGTCCATTTACATCATACAAAGGCTTTGCTGTGTCTATTACCAAATCAGTTGAATGTGATAATTCCTTCAATTTTGCTTCAGAAATTAAACTAGCCGTTGCACCTGTATAAAGCATAGCTACCATCTCCTCTCCATTTACGTTAGTTTGAATGGCAATCAATTGGAAACTGCTGTTGGAGATGATCTAAGGACTCTTATAGTTACATTGGAGGGTATTTTTTCTCCAATTCTCCCGAAAGATGTGCATGCGAAGGAGTGTTTACATAACCTGACTCCAAGCGCGCCGGCATATTCCTAGGACCGCGCGACAAGTGTGGTGGGGGTTGGTAGGAGGCATAGTACTGTGACTGAGGGGGTGCTTGACTGTAACCACCATAGTGCGGGCTATTCATAACCTGCGGGCGATATGGCAATTCCAGGGGGTCTGATTGATACCCCACTGATGTAGCATAGGATTGTCTTGTATACTGCCTACAAGGTCTAGCACTAGCTATTCCTCCATTCCTTTGACCAACAGCCTCCCTTGGTGTAGAACAGTTCTTTGCAAAATGTGTCACGCCTTTGCAACGGGAACATTTTATATCAGGACCTTTCCTCAGACCTCTACTAAAACCAGCAATTTTGTGCGAAGGCATGCGGCAAATATCGCTTTATGCCCAATCCTCCCACACCTGTTACAAAGTATTTTAACAGCCTGCCTACCATTACTGGATGTGTTATACTGTCTGTGTTGGTTTGGCTTACGGACGTCAGTGTGTAGACCACCCTCGGAACTACCTATGGTTAATACCGAACGCTTAACTCCCATACTAGTTACTTCTTTCTCTGCTGCTGATAATTTCGGATCTCGTTCCTGAAACCTCAAAAACTTACTCCAGATTTTCTGTGAATCCTCCCTATCCGACTCCTTAATATGAATGACGAAAGCAGTGGGGGCGCTATTGAGGAAACTAGCCACCACTAATGAGTTGACTGTTCGTGCATCAGAATTCAATTTCTTTAACTCTACTGCAAACTTATTCAAACGAGAAAAGAAAGTTAGATACGTATCATCGGCAGTTTTCGTTGCCTTCATCAGATCACCCATGACTCGATATAAGGTACGTTCAGGGGGAAAGTTTTTTTTTGTTATCCCTGAACACTTCCCATTCTGTTTTACCTTCAGGAACAGTGCCCAAATCATCAAGGAGTGTTTGAATTATAGTCTTTGCAGGACCTAAGCTGTAAAGTCTTGCAACTTCCAGCTTACCCTGAACACTCCTTTCTAAAGGGACAGGTGTGTTGGAATCTAGATCCTTTATCCCGTTCCTTGCAGAAGGATTACACTTAACCTCTGGCTTATCAGAATGACTCACGGGACCACCACAAAAATAGGAAACGTTCGTGAGTTTGGCAAAATTATTTTTATTAGCTAGCGAGAGACCAGCTGTTATGGTTTCTGCCAATTGAGCAATAAGATGGTCTGTCATGGCTTCGTCTTCACCGTCACTAGAATCACTATTAGAAGTTAAATCAGGAGTGGACAGACTATCGTCTGTATCAGAATTATTATCACCACTATGAGAAGACACAGAATAAACTTCAAACTCAGACATCAATCATTTCACAAAAGATCTTAGTTTCCCAAGAAAATAAACAAGGTATACAGACACCGTTGTCTCGAGGTACTGCAGGGCAACGCAAAAATCACTGTGGTTAACCGCTCGCTACCATTGGCGAGTCGGCAAAAATAAAAGTAGTTTAAGATTCACATGTGTTTACCATTGTCACTATTGTCGACAGGGTTAATGAACAAAAAATATATATATAAAATTTTCAGAGCAAAAATAAAAAAACAGTTACCGCTGCGACCATCGTCGACTGTTGGCTATTATCACTAGTATCGGTTATCGTAGGTGCTACTATAAAACGAATTACTGCGTCCACCATTATCGCAATTATCGTAATTACCGGTTATTGCTTGTACCATTATCGTAAGTATTGTTTAGCGCTGTTATCATTAACGTAGGTATTGCTTATTGCTGTTATCATTATCGTAATTATGGATTATCGCTGTTATCATTACCGTAAGTATTGTTGATCACTGCCACCATTATCGTACTTATTAGTTATCGCTGCCACCATTATCGTATTTCTGGATTATCGCTGCCACCATTATCGTAAGTATCGCTGCCACCATTATCGTAAGTATCGCTGCCACCATTATCGTATATCTATCCTTCCTTTATCTATTCATTACTTTACTATATAAGTCTCAGTTGGTAGCTTCAATGCTAATTACTTTATTATCAATATCCAAGAGGCTATAAAGGAAATAGCAAATATAATACAGTTTGTAATGCTCCTGTGATTATGAAGGATCTCTTTTCTATGGTATAATTATATGTTGAGAATCTTACTCTAAACTATGTAGATAGATACCCATATCTATCGTATATTTAAGTCTCGTTGTTTACTCTAGAGGTCGTTATAATTGCTATATTTATTGAGACATAAGAATCATGATAGAAGTAATTTACTTGGAGTATCTTTATATATTTGTAAGAATATATTTCGGTTATAAAAACACAATTATGAATTTTGTTATTTATAATGTTTTTTACTTTTTATTTAATTAAGTTTATACATTGTTACACTTCAGATAATAGTTCCACAGAGTTTGTTACGACTGAATAGTTTACCAAGATCGACTTGGATATTTGAACACAGCTTTTATGATAGTTAATATCACCTGTTTCCTATTAGATAGTTCCAACCAAAGCAACATCCTATATTTATATTTGAATTGGTACTCACTGTTATTATATGTATCTTTCTGGGACTCGGGACCCTGCTTATGAAGAACCCCATGGTTGGGTTTGGTGTTGACGAGGGGAATCTGTGGCTGTGGTGTGTGCTGATACTGCTGGACTGCTACTGACTTTAGGAATTCAATATCTTGCTTTTTTATATCAAAATCTCCTGACTTTGTCAATACCATATTAGGTCAACTCTATGCTATCTGGACTTGTGTACTCGTGGTGAGTGACAAGCATATCTCACAAATCATTTGACTTACCTAGGTCTGAATAGGTTTGTATATTCTCTATAGAAAGTGGTAATCTCACTTGGCTCCTTACGAGCACGTAGTGGGCAGAAGAACTAATTATTTTTAATGTGCTTACAGCTTAAGGTTTGAGAAGGAGACTTCATACACATGGACTCTATAACCCTACAATTTATCAATGCTTCAGTTATTCCCATCTTTATTCATTATTTCTCTTAGTCTCTAGTTTTAATGGTTATAACTTAGTATCTATATCTTTATTTACATATTCATGATTCCTTATCCCGGGAGATGCCGGGAGACTCTTAAGAGTTCCCCCGGCGCACTGCGGGTAGACTCTTAAGAGCAGAGACTTTGAACACGTACCAAAACCGCGCGTTTATAGCCAGGCGGCTGAAAATTGGTGTGGGTATAGTACTACATGTCAACTCTCGATACCACCCCGCCAAACGCTCGCCCCGCACTCGTGCAAGCACCACCGCGCCAGTAACCACGCAGTAGTCATGGAGCCTACACGTCCCTCACGCTCGCTCCCTGATGACACAACCAGCCCTCCTTCTGGTGGTGTTAGCCACCGTGGAAGGCAGAGGGTGGCTGCCAAAGACCCTAGCTACCAGTACGACACGCCCTACAGCTCAGAGGACGAATCACCAGCACCAAAAGCACGTAAAACACGTGCAAGCAGGGCAATGGCACAGAGGTCATTGGTCTTTCGGGACACTGCCACCACGACCCAGGCCACTGCAACAACCACTACCACCACCACTGCCACCACTGCCACCCCTGCCACCCCTGCCACCGGTACCAGCGACGCAGGAGGCCGCCCTAGGGCTGCATTACCTGCGGGGGCAGGAAAAATGAAAGGCACGGGCGTAGGGAAAAGAACCCGTACGCCAGCCACAGTTCCCCTACCACCACCAACACCACCAGCCGCCCCTGGCCCGGCTGCCCCTGCCGCCCCTGCTGCCCCTGCCGCCCCTGCCGCCCCTGCTGCCCCTGCCGCCCCTGCCGCCCCTGCCCAAGGAACAGGGAAGGGGAAGGGGAAAGGGAGAGGGAAAGCGACTGGGAAAGCGACTGCTGGCCCTGGTGTCCCTGCCGGCCCTGCTGCCCCTGCCGCCCCTGCCGCCCCTGCTGCCCCTGCCCTGCCTGCCGCCCCTGCCGCCCCTGCCCAAGGAACAGGGAAGGGGAAGGGGAAAGGGAGAGGGAAATCGACTGGGAAAGCGACTGCTGGCCCTGGTGTCCCTGCCGGCCCTGCTGCCCCTGCCGCCCCTGCCGCCCCTGCTGCCCCTGCCGCCCCTGCCGCCCCTGCCCAAGGAACAGAGAGAAGGGCGACAGGCACCACCATCATCTTGCCATCAAGGCCACGCACCACTGCTGCCCCTGCCGCCGCCGCCCCTGCCGCCGCCGCCCCTGCCGCCGCCCCTGCCACCACCTCTGCTGTCCCTGTCCATAAGACTCCCGCACGTGCCAAAGTGACCCGGAAAACTCTTACACCATCTAAGTATGCCGCCCTGCTGTTTGATGGTGATTCGCAGGACATTGGCAGCCCGGGTTTCGACGACGAAGCCCTAGCACGGGACCAAGGGTGGGGGGATTTGGGAGTGGACAGTGGGAGTGAGTCCGACGTCGGTGACGAAAACGAGGAAGGGCATCGTCTGTCGAGTGAAGAGGAGGGTAATGATGATGAAGTGCTGTATCGCGACCATGGAAGCGATATTTCAGACGCAGAAGCAGACGCAGACGACATTCCGATCCCTGGCATGCCTTCGTTCGATTGGTCTGACGGGGTCAATTTTGTACCTGACGTGCCCCAGTTCAATCCTGGGACGTCGGAAACAACTGACGACTGGCCCTGTGATGATCAAGCGAACGAAAGCGACTTCTTCCTCGCTTTTTTCGACATGGAGGTAATGACGTACATCGTTGCCCAAACAAACGCCTACTACAGGTGGGTGTTTGGCAGATTGGACGTCCTTTCTCCAAAAGCGAGAATACGAGGCTGGGTGGATACGACTGTGGCAGAATTTCTGACGTTCTTTGCCTTGTTGTTCCTCATGCCTCTGATCAAGAAGCATGTGTTGCAACACTACTGGAAGCACGACCCTCTCATCGCCACCCCAACTTTCAATAAGTTCATGACTCGTGACAGATTTTTGTTGCTGCTAAGATTTATGCACTTTGCAGACAACGAAAATCCTAACAGGATTGACAGGATGTGGAAAGTTCGGGATGTGTTCACCATGTTGTTGGAGAGGTATAGGAAATACTTTTACCCCTTCCTCAATTTGGTGATTGATGAGTCGCTCGTGCTCTTCAAAGGACGTCTTGTTTTCAAGCAGTATATCCCCTTGAAGAGGCATAGGTTCGGAATCAAGCTCTTCGTGTTGTGCGACTGTGAAACTGGAATAGTGCTTGACATGATCGTGTATACAGGAACTGACATTGACGTACCGAAAGCCGCTGCCAATGACCCCATGGGCATGTCAGGTGCCATCGTCAGGAAAATGTTGGCACCTTACCTGGGCAAAGGCCACATCATCTACACTGACAACTGGTATACTTCTCCTGCTCTCTGCCAGTTTCTTTATGACAACCAAACGGGGTCATGTGGGACTGTCAGAAAGACAAGAAAGTTTATGCCAAAGTTCACAGGTGATGTCATTCCTCTCACAGATGCCTCCTCCAGTGACACACCTTCAGAAGACGACCTGGCCCAGGAACACCGCGAGAGGCATGTGCGAAGAAGGCGACGAAAGGGGCAGAAATACAAGCAGCTCGAGAAGTGTGGGAAACTGATAGCCCTGAAGTGGAAGGATAAGCGAGACGTCCACCTGCTTTCCACCGTCCACACAGGTGCCCAGGTGGATTCTGGCAAAATCCACTACCGAACCAGGAAGACAATCTACAAGCCCGACATGGTAGTGGACTACACCAAAAACATGCGCCTGGTGGACAAGTCTGACTGTCAGCTGTCAGGTGTTGAGTGTCTGAGGAAGACTGTGAAGTGGTATCACAAGCTCTTCCTCCACCTAGTTGACATAACGATGCTGAACGCCTACAACTTGTGGTTGGTGAAGAAGGATATGGCCCCAAACCAGAAGCTGAAATTCCGGGAGTTCGTGTACAACGTCTCCTACCAACTCCTGGAGAAGTATGGCACCACCACTCACAGACGTACGGCATGGCGTGGGGATCACGTTCCTGACCGCATCCAGCTGGGTGTCGAAAGACACTACACAACCAACACCGAGCTGATTGGCACTCGTCACAGGCAGGTGCAGTGCACCGTCTGCAGCTCCAGTGTGAGGAAACCCCATGTGACCAAAAGAGTCACCTCAATGTGCGCCGAGTGCAAAGTTGCACTCTGCCTGGGTGACTGCTTCAGGGACTACCACACCTTCAAGAACTACTGAGTGTCGGCCCCTGCCCTGCCCTGCCCTGCCCTGGACTCGCCCCGTGCCCTGCCCTGGACTCGCCTCCTGCCCTGCCCTGCCCTGGACTCGCGCCCTACCTTACCTGACCTGATCTAATTGATCACGCTACCTCATAATGTAACATATATATTATATAATGTATAAGTTCCAAAGATGTCCCTGTGATATAGCTTTTACATTATATAATTGTATGTTTCATTATTTAGTTTATAAGTTTCAAAGATTTATATGTAATATGCCTTATTTTTTTTAGTATATCAATATATATGTTTGTTATTAGCCTAAGTAATGTGTATATAATCATTTTCTTACCTCAAATGAATTGTACAAAAATAAATATGTTTCAATAAATCATGTCAAACCTACTATGATAATAAAATAAAACAATAAAAAAAGAAAAAAAGAAAACAAGGTCATGTCATTGTATTCTTACAATATGATATATTCTATGAATATTTCATATTGTTTGAATACAATGGCATGATCTTGTAAAAAAAAAATTTATAAATTTTTGTCTAGACAATATAAAACCTTCCCCATAACCCCCTCCTGGATTCGATCCCACTACCCTACGACACTTTGAGTTTTCCAGTCCGCGACCTTACCAACCATGCCACAGGAGCTCATACCAAATATCACTCAAAACTTCGTGTCTACAATCGAAATGACAATATACAAAAAAAAATGAATTATCCCACCAATTTACGTTTGTAAATTGATGGGATTATCAATTATATCATGCCAAGGTTTATAATAGTTTGTCTCTGTCAAGAATTAGTAATTATATAACTTTATTCTGTCAAAAATTGCCCAAACACTCAGCAAAATTGCCCCTCTCAGTGTGACTCCACTCATTTTCACACGGTCAGGCGGTCACGAGGTGACCCTTGCCGCTCCTTGATTCTCCAGCTACAGCAGCTCTGTCTGGGAACAAAATTGGTATAAATACAATAATGGATAAAATACTCTTCACAAATACATTTGTATTGTATAATATTGTAAATAAAAATGAATAATAACTGTGTGGGTGTCGAAAATTGCTCAACCAGCTTTCTTATGTCTCGCCTACGCGCGTATATTGGATTATACATAGTCATGACTGTCATACAAATAATTGCAGTAGGTCTCGAATATACATTTAGATTGCATATTACTTCGAAATAAATAAGTAAACGTTTCTCTGGTGGCAATCTACCCTTTCGCAGGTGTAAGGAGACACCAGTCTATATTTAGCCCTCTATCACAACAGGCAATCTGCCTGTGTTGACTCAGCACCGTCGCTGGTGGTCTATAAATATAGTACTTTATTTACAGTCAATGGCCTACATGTTTCTGTGGTACTTCACATGTGTCTAAAATGCAATGTCTGCTTGCATAAAAATGCAATTCTGAAGTCCATTTATATGTACGACATACGCATGTCTCAGTTTCTCTCTCTCTCTCTCTCTCTCTCTCTCTCCATTCCTGGCTCATGTTATTGTAGACCTGTTGATGGCAACGAACACCAGCCATCTGGTAGACATAAGGGTCAAAATACCAAACATCAATACGCCTGGGGCGCCTCCACAATTATCACTAAGCTGGTTATCTATCTAGAGATCTGCCTGACTTCCATCTCTCCACGACTCACTCACTCACTGCACCCCTGCATGCCTCCCTCCCACCCACCCACCCCCAACCCCCCCTTTCAGGCTTCCGTCTGCTAGAAACACATTCACAATTTGCGTAAATATCGCATCAATTGGGCTATATGCGGTATATTCCTTGTTATATGGGACGCCTACATATGTACACGTCTTTATTATAGCATGAGAGTGCTCTAAATACAAGATTGACGTGATATTTATGGCGTAACACACCCTCTCCCCCTTTCATTCCCACCACAACTCACTCACACCTTGGTTCACGCATAGAAACTCATTGATAATGTGCGTAAATATCGCATGAATTGGTTTATATGCGGTATATATTTTGATATATGGCACGTATACATACGTACAAGTCTGTATTATAGCGTGACAGTGCTCTACGTACAAGATATACGTGATATGTATGGCGTAAACCACACTCTCAGCTCATAAATTGCCGCCAAACCTCCAACACATCTTCATTCCCGCCTAAATATTCTCTTATAATTCCCTTATATATTGCAATTTTTGGTCACTATGAGGCATATTCATTGTTATATGGGTGCCCTACACATGTATACATACTCTAAATAGCCTAAAAGGGCTCGAAAAAGGAGATATACGTGATAATACGCGGTAACCCACCCCCTCCTCCCTCTCCTTCTATCCCCTGCGCGCGTAAATATTCGGCAGGGAAATCTCGCCGCTCGATGACAATCTAGCCGCGCGGTGCCATTCGCTCCACATTTTTCAACTACGGACCGTTCCCCTACCCCCCCAGACATTTTTTGGGGGGTCAAATATATATGGGCCGATGCACGCAAACATTCCCTACACGATGATGTACTTTTTATCGAAATTGGCAATAGGTCCCAAAATCATCATAGGTGCGCACAGTCTTACCCTGTAGAAAACCGCCTGTGCGCCGCGGAGAGGTTAATCACTAGAAGAAGAATTTATGTCGAGGTCGATTCCCAACATATGGCCTAGGTGGGATGAGCAGTCATATAGCCTACCACTCGGATGGGAGTGGTAACACTGTCCTTCTTCACCCCATGATGTGCGAGGTAATGGACTTTCCCGGTACTCCCTGGTTCATCCACATCGACGACCTCGATAAACCCTCGGTCGAGATCATTTTTAAAAACCTCGTCATAAGCCTTGTAGGTGCTAGATTCTTGGGTTAGTTTCCACTGCAAGGCGCGTAAGCTATCTATCTATCTATCTATATGCTCAGGCCCAATCCCCATTTTGGGGGTAGCCGACTCAAGACAGAGCAAGAACAGGGAAAACACAAAAACAACATAAAACAACAAATAAACACAGATAAAAAGCACAAACTCACACACATCCATTGGGCGTAAACTGCCCAACGCTAAACCATAATTGGTTGGCAAACTGATATTCTCATGTTTCCAGGGTAGACAAACTTCGTACCGGTATTGTTTTTCCGTGGTCAAGTAACGTACAGATTCCGAGAACTTCTCTATCGCGAATTTTGATTCCTGGTCATTCTCCACAGGTTTAATTCCTATGTGGTCTAGTTTCCACAGTCTTTCTAGATTGAACTCGGCAGCTAACTTTGGGTCCTCAATGTGAGTATCATCTTCGGTGAACTCTTCTGCCGCGGTCGTGCTCATCCTCAACACTGATACCGTGTCAACCAGAACATTTGACTGGGTAGTTTGGACACTACCGCTCATGCAGTAGCCAAACTTAGTGGGGATCAAGATTACTCCACTCTCTCTTTTAAAACCAGGGTGTACTGTCCATACTTAGTATACTCTATCTAGTATGAACAGTCTCGATGTTACGTAATCTGGGTTAATGTAGCGTTACGTATCTTTCCGTAGTCTTAAGTTGAACGCTTCCGTAGTCTTAAGTTGAACGCTTCCGTAACCTTAGGTCGAACGTTTCATTATGTTGGTAAGAATATATTATTCTGTAACTGTATATGGGAAAGTATTGTAGGATTATAATTCCCATATATTTGTGTATTATGTATTAATATTGTCATATGTATCTCAATCTAAAGATGGGATACATTTTCCATATAGTCACGAGAGACACGAAGACGTTTCTCTCGCCCTCACTCTCCAAACAATCTCCGTCCCTGCCACACGCTAAGCTTGCTTCTTCATAGTTTCATATATTAGGTGTTTTCGCTTCACTTTCATCTCATATTCATAGTCACTACATAATCATCTTTTGTTAGTTATCATGAAATGTAACGTAAATATCTAGCCTATTCTAGCCTCTTTCCATACGCTTCTTTATCCTACTAACCACTCAAGTCAACTAGTCTATCTTCCGCCATCTTTCAATCACCAACCGAGTTCATCATAAAAGGTAAATAAATATTCTATATGTGTTAATCTTCCAAATTAAATATATACAGTCCACTTCATCTAAATTAACCATATAAGTGGTCCTTCGACCTTTCGTTAGTTTGCCCCCCCCCCCCCCCCCCCCCCTTTTTTTTTGTTTTTGTTTTTGGTGTGTTTGGGCGGTTGGTGGTAGCCTAGCCTTGGTGGGTTTTATTGTGCCGTACTTCGTCCGTACCTCATGGCCCTGGGCTTTTGGCCTTATAGTGCCACGGGTGGTGGATTTTCCGGCGGTTTCTGATGGGCCTGTGTACCCGGGGCCTCTTGGGAAAGTGGCGATTTTGGGCCACTCCTACGTGAGGACTATTTTCGTGGACAGCCCCGTGTGCCGGCCTTTCTATGCGGTTACTCCTCTGGCCACCCCAGGTGCCCGTCTGTTTTCAAAAACTCTGGCAATATGTCGCCGGTTCTTTGCACAGGACGAGAATGCGCGAATAGACAGGGCATACGACGAGATGTAAAGTAGATCAACAAAGTCAGTATAGTCTAGAATAATAATAATCCTTCAAAGTTGGTACAGTATTTACTAATTAAATTTTGATTACTAATCCTTTAGGCCCAAATTATATCACAATTGATTGGCACTAAGATTAACACTCAAAGAGTGGCTGGTGAAGTATATTTCACCGTGCCGCCCAGCGTTTTTTTTTTACCATAAATTGCGTTGTTTCCGTGCTCTTTTTCATGCATAAACAAGAGCCAGAGCGTAATACAATTATGTATCCCTGAAAGGGCGTAAATTGAGCTTTCCAATGACACCAGAACCATTCTTTTATGATCACTGGTTGTCTTGCAAGGATCATGCAACCGAAGGGCAAAATCGCTAAAATACGTCATTTCGTTACATAATTACGTATGTAGCGAGGGAGGGAGGGTGGAGTAGTGTGGAGTACATGTCAGTAGACCCACGGCGGCCGTGGCGAGCGGTCATGAGGTAACCTACGCTCCTCCCGTCGCTCGTCTCTCTCTCAGAGCCAATATTGCGCCAAAATTGCACACAGACTTAAGTCGGGACCCGCCACATAGTCCAGATTTTTAGATACAGACTTAAGTCGGGTAAAGAAGGGTTAAAATCATCCATACTGTACTGTATAATAATTTCAAAAGTTAAGTTTATTCCATCTAGATAAAAATTATAATGTCAAATAACTTCTTTATTCATTCAAATATTTTTTCTAAATTCTACTCTCGTCGTGTGCCCTGAAGGCAGGGTAATATGATAGTTGATAGGCTGAGTGTGTGTTAATCCAACTCAAAACTTTTTTCCTTGTGACTTCTTGATATGAACTTTTTTTGTGTATAATTTTCACATTTATTTAATTTAATAATATACAATTTTCGGTACCCATTGAGTTTAGCCTGATTAAATTACCCTATTGGCTCTCTCTCTCTTAAAATTCTTGAATTTATTATAACTTTAAAACAGTACCTCTTTTTTGGCGTCTAGAGACTTTTGGCCTATACTGTATTGTACTAAATTTCCCTCCCGGCTTTTCTTAAATTATGGTGTAATGATTCTATAATTTCTAAATTATGTAAAGAGTTAAATTGGAAGGCTCCAGACTGCTAGTCTACATTTGGGCAAAATTCTTATTCCGCATTTCGTGAGGGTGTTTTATTTTCAGCTCACGATTTAATTTGATTTCACGGAGTACTGTATTGTTGTCTGCAACTTAGTCGGACTAGCGTTGATAGTTTGATTTAACATCACTAAGTTTCCTTCTCCTATAATCATGGCTACATGTTTAAAACGGCGTCGGGCTGGGCTTAAGGGCTCTTTGACGGTATTGACCTCTGACATCGACGACTTCCTTGAATCGGCGTCTGGGGTGGAGGTGGAGGCCAGGTTGCCCAGTATTCAAAAGCAACTTGACAAGTATGAGGTCACACAGGAGGACCTGGCCTACATTTACGAGACGACGCCGAGTATATCAAGGAGTTAAGAAAGGATACCCTGTATATGGAGGGCATACAAGTAATCGTTGCCACACTGAAGGGGATCTTGATTCCAGAAGTCAAGAAAGAGGTCAAGAAGGAGCCAAAGAAGTCCACAGTCAAATTACTACATCTTACTCTTCCAAAATTTGAGGGTGATGCCACAATGTGGTCGGGATTTTGGGAGATGTTCAAGTGTACCATCCATGACAATCCTGACTTCACAGATATACAACACTTCACCTATCTGAAGGGTCAGCTTCTGGGTGATGCGCATAAGCTAGTCAAAGGATTCATTGTCGAAAGTGCAAGTTTTGCCCCAGCAATAGAGCTCCTGCAAGAGACATATGGGCATCCAGATCGAATCAAGGCAGCTTATGTTACCCAATTCAATCAACTAGCGTCACCCAAATACCAAACAGCTGACCTGAAGAACTTCTATGCCAGTACAGAGAGTGTGATGAGGTCAATCATTAGCCATGGAATTTGTTTGGAGGAATTTTGTGTGGTGACTCTTGTCAATATATTACCATCACCACTAAAAGAAACCATAAAACGGGAAATGTGAGACTCGAGGCTGGATTATAAGAAATTCACCCATTGCTTCCAGGCTGAAGTGTACAATTTGGCAGGTCAAGACAAAGTAGGGGATACACCCTTGGCTACGGCAACATTTACCGCCCAAAGTGAATACAGGAAATTTAACTGTGTCCTGTGTAGTGGCACCAATCATTTGTGGTACAAGTGTATGAAGTATAAGACAGGGCCTCTTAAAGTTAAAAGAGCCCGTCAACTACGTCTCTGCACTGGGTGCTTGTCAAAAGAGCATGGCCATTCGTGTTGTACTGATCCTAACATAAGAAGCTGCAAGTTTTGTAAGGGCAAACACTTTCATTCCCTATGTACACAGAAACAAGGGAAGGAAAGTAGACCAGCGGAGGATAACACCAAGAGAGAGCATACTGCTGCTACTTCGACTACAATGTCCGTTGCCACAGTTAAAAATACAGTAATCTTGCCCACCGTACAGCTGCCGGTAAAGGGTAAGGATAATAATTGTGTTAAAATCAGATCGCTACTTGACCAATGTTCTCAGAGGACTTTTGTGAAGTCTTCTGTTCTATCCTCCCTTTCCTACATTTCTAAAGGAACTGAGGAGTTATGTCTTCACGGATTTACCGGAAAACAACCCTCTAGGGAATATAATGTCTCGGCAATGCAATGCAAACACAGAGGTAAATTTCATCAACATAGACGCAATAGTGGTTGATGAATTGCCAAAACATAAAGGTGAACTTAGCCTAAAGTCTAAACTGGTTAGTTTACAAAGTAAAGGCATAAAATTAGCCGATCCTCATGCAACGGACACAGATCAATTGGAGCTGCTCATCGGTGCGGATCACTACTACGATATAGTGCGACCTGGGTATAAAAAGTCAGGTAGCCTAATTCTGCTTCCTACCAAGTACGAGTACGCCATAAGTGGTTCATATGTGGCACAACCTACCAGCTCCAGCACTGAAGTAATTACTGTATTGAAAGTAGCAGCAACCCCAATGGACGAATACATGTCCACTGGTAATATTCCACCATGCAGAAATGACTTAAATGTTTTGTGGGAAATAGATCATATCGGGATAACCCCTAAGCAATACTCACAAGTTGAGCGTCAAGCACTATCGTTGTATGAGGAATGATACCTTTACCTATGATCCTGACAGCCAACAATATAAAGTGAAACTACCCTGGAACAATTACAAGGATCAGCTGCCAACTAACAAAGGTTTGGCCATAGGCCATCTTCGGGGTCTTCAGAGAAGATTCATCAAAGAGCCTGACTTTTGCGAGGAATACTCAAAAGTCATAAAGGAGCAGGTGTCCCGTGGTTTTATAGAAGAGGTGCCTTTTGACAATTCAGATACCGGACATTACTTGGCTCATCATGGAGTGGTCAAGGAGAGCAAAACTACGCCAGTGCGTATCGTCTTCGACTGTTCAGCCAAGGTGAGTCTTAATGACTGTTTGCATACTGGACCTTCACTGGTACCAGACTTAGCGCAGGTTTTACTCCGGTTTAGACTCAATAAGTATGCCTGGGTGTCTGATATCGAGAAGGCGTTTCTCATGTTAAAACTCCATGAGGACGACCAAGACTATACTCGGTTTATGTGGCCAAAATTTCCACGGCAGCTAGATTCCCCCCTCATTTGTTACAGATTCCGGGCGGATTTATTTGGCGCTACATGTTCCCAATTTCTTTTAAACGCCACAATTTTAAATAACTTGTCAAATGTCAGTGCAGAGCCGCGGGTTATTCAGCAGATTCGCTCAGGGCTATATATCGACAATTTACTGGGTACAGGTAATGATGAAAATTTCCTGATTAATACCTATGGTAAACTCCGAGAAATTATGAATGATGCCCATCCACATCTGCATGAATGGGCGACAAATAATTATGTTTTTCGGACTGTACTGCAACGGGATGGTGTGGCGGCGGTACAGCAGAACTGTGAGGGTGCTGGGGTTGTTTTGGGAGACGGACACAGATACCCTCTCATTCGGCGTTCAGTACGCGCAATATTTGCAGATTACAAAACGGATTTGCTTGAGTATGATGGCTAAACTTTTTGACCCCTTGGGGATAGTTCTACCGGTGTCGATCAAATCAAGATTATTCCTTCAGCAATTATGGAGGATAAAAGTAGGATGGGATGAGGTTTTGACTGGCGATTTGGTTCAGGAGTGGGAAGACATTATTTCGGATCTTCGTCTCTGTCAGGGTTTTAATTTTCCTCGGAGAGTTGTCATGGACCATCCTGTTTCCATTCATGCCTTCTCAGACGCTAGCAAGGTCGCGTACGGCACCGCCATATACTTTGTTGACACAAGTGGCAGCTGCCGTCTAGTCATGGCGAAGGCGAAAGTCGCCCCGATCAAATCCCTTTCCATCCCAAAGTTAGAGCTAACTGCAGTTCTGTTGGCTGCTAGACTCGTTCACTTTATAGAGGAAACTTTTAAAACTTTGCTACACATCTCGGAGACAGTTATATGGAGTGACAGCCAAATTATGCTCTACTGGTTACATAGCCGAAAGAAGCTACCAGTGTACGTCACCAACCGTGTCGACGAAATTCATACCCTGCTCCCAACCGCACAGTTCCGGTATGTGTCTACCAAAGAGAATCCAAGTGACTGCATTACTCGTGGTGTATCTGCTTAATTTCTCAAATCTTCTGCGTTGTGGTGGAATGGCCCATGCTGACTTGATAATCCCAACGAATGGCCAGAAAATATAGTTTGAGCGAGCAACACACTGCTATTGTGGCACCGGTAATTGACTCGGTGCCTGACGAAGACACACGGTTATGGGACTGGGATAGATTCAGCAGCTATGAGAAGTTACAACGTGTTACAGCATGGGTGATACGATTTGTAGAAAATGTAAAAGCAAAAATCAAAGGCACACCGCCCACAGGTAGTGCTTACCTCAATGTGAAGGAGATCAGAATTGCAGATAAGTTAAAACATAAGCTCTGTCAACAAGAAATATATACGCAGGAATATAAATTACTGGTTAAGGGAGCAAAGTCCAGGAATAACCTGATCAACCAGTTGGGCTTACACTTGAAGGGGAATTTGATACATTGCGGAGGCAGATTACGATTGGCACCACTCTCTGAGGCAAGGAAGTATCCAATACTCCTGCCCCCCAATCATCCCTTCACCCATCTTATCATCGATAGGTGTCACCGACTCTGTTGTCATTATGGTGTTGGTCATACAGTCACCTATGTCCGACAAAGATGGTGGGTGCCTAGAATCAGGCAGGTGGTCATGAAAGTCCTACGCAAATGCTTAAAATGTAGGCGGGTAAAGGGAACACATTATGATCCCGTCGGAATTCCTCCCTTACCAAACCTGCGAACCACCCCAGGTGACCCTTACAAAGTTACCGGGGTTGACTACAGTGGAGCAATCCCTGTGAAAGATTTACCCAATCTTAAGGTGTATATGATACTTTTCACCTGTGCCGTTACCAGGTCAATTCACCTGGAACTGGTCACCAACCTCACTTGTGATAGCTTCCTATATGCCTTCAGAAGATTCTGCAGTAGACAGGGATATCCACGTATCATGCTGAGTGACAATGCAAAGACTTTCATAGGGGCATCTACATATCTCAAAGAAGTGAGCAACAATCCCAAGATTCAGACCTGCCTTGTGGATGTAAATTGCGAATGGCATTTTATTCCCGCCAGAGCGCCTTGGTTTGGCGCCATATGGGAAAGGGCCATAGGGATCGTGAAGGTGGTTCTGAAGAAGGTGTTGGGTAGAGCTCTCATATCGATTGAGGAACTCAACACCCTACTCTTGGAGATTGAAGCCACCGTAAATGATCGCCCTCTATACTATGCTTCTGGTGATTTGGAAGACCTTACCCCAATCACACCCTCAGTACTGGGGCGTGGATACAGACTGCGGGATCTTCCTGAAGAACATGATGAGGATACTATGGAAGATCCAGGCTACACAAGTAAGGACGTGATATCGGCCCGCTACAAATATATTCGTAAATTATCGCGAGATATTTGGCATCGCTGGTCGACAGAATATCTGGTGACTTTGAGAGAGGCGCAAAAAATAAACTAACACCATTAAATGATCATTGGCCTAGGGTAGGTGACGTGGTAACCATCCATGAAGAGGGCCCGCGCGCACTCTGGAAATTGTGTCGGATAGAGGAGTTGTTATCAGGTCGTGATGGTGAGGTTCGGGAAGCAAAAGTTCGCACCCAGACTGGAATAGTCACACGGCCAACAGTACGACTACTGTATATCCTCTTGAAGGTGACCTCGAACGCAAAGACACCCCGTCAGATCAATTATCCATAGATGTCCCCTCCCTGGCACCGACTTCGGCGCAGCCTGTTGACGCGCTCGGTGGACGCCCCAGTAGACAGGCGGCCCAGATATCCTCCTAATCTTGGCGGGATAAGATTGCCTCCGGGCAAATCTAATCATGTAAATTTTGTATATTTTCTGTTGGCAGAAATATGTCCATACTTAGTATACTCTATCTAGTATGAACAGTCTCGATGTTGCGTAATCTGGGTTGAGCGTTACGTATCTTTCCGTAGTCTTAAGTTGAACGCTTCCGTAGTCTTAAGTTGAACGCTTCCGTAACCTTAGGTCGAACGTTCCATGATTTTGGTAAGAATATATTATTCTGTAGTTGTATATGGGAAAGTATTGTATGATTATAATTCCTATATATTTGTGTATTATGTATTAAGATTGTTCATATGTATCTCAATATAAAGATGGGATACATTTTCCATATGCTATGCGCAGGCGCATATAGTCACGAGAGACACGAAGACGTTTCTCTTGCCCTCACTCTCCAAACAACCTCCGTCCCTGCCACACGCTAAGCTTGCTTCTTCATAGTTTCATATATTAGGTGTTTTCGCTTCACTTTCATCTCATATTCATATAGTCACTACATAATCATCTTTTGTTAGTTATCATGAAATGTAACGTAAATATCTAGCCTATTCTAGCCTCTTTCCATATGCTTCTTTATCCTACTAACCACTCAAGTCAACTAGTCTACCTTCCGCCATCTTTCAATCACCAACTGAGTTCATCATAAAAGGCAAATAAATATTCTATATGTGTAATCTTCCAAATTAAATATATACAGTCCATTTCATCTAAATTAACCATATGTACTACATCATAATAATAATCTGCTCCTAACAGTATGTGCACCTCCTTCAAGTCACCTACGGGATCAGACAGGTAAATACCTTTCCTACGAAGTGCATGCTCTACTTTGTTAATTCCTACAGACTGATAGTCTGGGAGTTCATCTACCACTGCACACTGTAAGAAGTGTTTCTTCTTACGGTAGATGTAAGCAACTTCAACAACTTCGTAGTCTCTACTGTCGGTCACTCCTGTGAAACCTTGCAACCTAAGGGTCTCACTACCTACTACACAGTGTTTTAGACCGTCCAGCACCGATCTCTTTATAAAGGATCGTTGTGAGCCCTGGTCTAGAAGTAGCCGACAGACTTGTGTCCTGCCATTACCCTCTATGGGTATCTTGATTGTGGGTAAAATGGTGGTGTCCTTCCTACTGCCTAGCATTAGTGTTGCAGTACCCCCTACTTTTTCCTCCCTGACTGGACTACCTGTGGGGCATAACTTGTCAAAGTGATGACCCTCACAGTTGCGACAGGGCCTCAAATAGGAAGCAGTACATTTACCCTGCATACCATGGTCCTTACTCAGACAACCCTTGCACAATTTTAGCTTCCTTGCTTGAGCTAATTTGGCTTCATTGGTTTGATATTTGGTACAGCTTAGCCATTTATGCTTGGGATTGTTGCATAGCCTACATGATATTTGTGGTTTCTATCGTGACTCTTCAACCTTCCCTTTAGAACCTACCATCATATTAATTGAGCCCCTTGCTGTTATCCCTCCTGACTCACCCACCGTCCTACCATTGTTCAATTGTATGTTGCTAATCTCATTGCTAAAGGACTCTTTGAACTCCTCCAAATCAAAAGTACGAACCTTATCTAGAATAGCTAGAGGTAATTTCTGTCTCAAAATTATGACCAGTATTTCTCGTGAGGTTGCCCCCAACGCATCTAATGATCTTGTATGACACTCCAATCTGCCCTGAACTTTGTCAGTTCATCGACCCTGTACCTAGGCTGTGCTAGGTTCAACAGGGCGTTCACGTGGGCTACCTTGAGCTGGTCAGTGTCTCCATACGTCACCTGTAATAACCTCACAACACTATCATAATTTTCACCTACGATGGAAAAACCTTCTACCAATTAATGTAAAGCTTCATCCTCGAGTTGGCCTTTCAGATAATGGAACTTTCGTACATCGTCAAATTTTGAATCATGCACTGTGGATTTTAAGACGTCCCAAAATGCTAACCACTCGGTCAAGTTTCCCCTGAACTTCGGTAAATTTAATTTGGGCAAGTTGACTTCACGACGGGGATCTGTCTGCTTGGCAGCGTTGCTAGTCGAGGTTATCTCTATTTTCTTCACCGCCCTTTGCAGTAAATGGATTGCCTCTAAATTGGCGATATCATGGACAGCGCGCTGCTCGTACTCCGCATGAATATCTGACTCTTACTTCCATTCAGGGTAACTATACGATCATAGGTAGTTTGTAGGTATTCTAACCTAGCCTCTAGGTGTTCAGGAGTTGCAGTAGCTACAAAGTCTTCCAAATCGGACGTTAGCCTAGTGATGAGACCCCTCAAACCCCCTCTCTGGTTTTTCAAGACTGTGATAGACATAATTATGTTTTTTTTATGTTCTGGTTTACTAGCCATTAAATGATTTACACGAATTAGCCTAACCCTTTGTCGGCCAATACGGGCCTCTACAATAAGTCTCGATCGTGAAATATAGGCCTACCCCTTTGTTAATTGTCATATGAAATTACATTTTAGTCCTCATATGCAATAATGTTTCACATTAGCCTACCCTTCATAGATTAATGTAATTAAAGTAAAGAGATAGAAATTATTATATAAACGGCTTACCTTACACAATACAGTACTATGAGAGCTTGAGATATGATGAATAAACAATGAAGGAAATACGAGATGGTAGGTCAGTCATGAGTCAAAGAAAAATAATAATGAAATTAGGAAAACAAATGTAGGGTATGATGGTGATAGCCGAGACCTACCCCTACTAGGATCCTGGGGGTCCCGCGTCTGGGCACCAATATGGCGGATTTAAGGAAGATAAGTTTACTCTAGGATACCTAAGACTAAGAAGGTCCGCTCATATAATATATAAATTAATAATAATACCGAGAGTGTAACTCACTATTAAAATCACCATAGCATGTTGCGGCTAGGCAAGGTGGAAATACTGATGGAGGTGCTGATGGATGGTAGGCAAATGGCTACTAATCGAACACCATTGGATGTTTACCTCAAGGTGACCACATGAGTGCACCTGAATAAAGAATAATAAATAAATTAGGTTGAAGAAAATTAAATAATGATAATAAGGCTTAACTGTCAGTCGGTCTGTCTGTAGGATGAAGTTGAGTTTAACCCTTGTCTAGCAGGGGGTTTTGGGCTTATTTGGGCATATTCAGGCCCTCCTGAATGATAAATCAAGTATCTGCATGAAACGAAATGTATTCAGCAAAAAACTAGGTGCTAAAAGCTTCAAAATGAGACCAGAACGAGCTATGTAGCACTCGTGGTTCTCATACAGTAGTACCAGTAACATGGGAGTTTAGCGTATAGCGGCATATTTTTACCAGCTATGCTCACTACTGGCTACACTGCCGGCCTCTCGAAAACACAGGGAACATGAGTTAATTGGCGGCGGTAAGCCCTTGGAGTCGGCTGTCTGGCCTGCTGCGCTCCCGGCCATTTGCACTCGATTTTAACCCTTTAAAAGCCTTAATAATGCTCCTAACTTGCTACAAATTGGAGGTGGACTTAAGTCCGCCCCCGATCTTTAAGGGTTAAGTTAATGATGAGAGCTGGATGAAACCGGAACCAGGATCGCGGCGAACTAAGGAGTGGAGTTGTTGCTAGGACGATGTATAAAAGTGCTCTCACGCGGTGCGCCACAATCCGAGACGTCATCGTCTTACGCTACGAATCTAGCGGCTACTGCTAAGTTAGTAGCGGATATCTAGCGGTAAATATCGCACCGCTTTCATAATATTACGGCATGATTTATATGATGAATCATATATGCATTCCTAAAGACTCTTAAATACTATACTTTCGTATAATAGGCCTTAATTAACATATTAACCCTCTCATGACCATATGACGCAGAGGTTGCCAGATTAGCAATAAGAAATAGAGTTGTCTCACTCTTATAATTACCTCTCCAAAATTAGTTTTCTGCCCACAGCTAACTCAAAGACAACTGCGGAGGTTAAAGTAACTAAACTAAAGGTTTCTCAATACCCCTGATGGTAACAAAGGCTTTAAAGTATCCCCAATAGGCTCAAAATTGCGTCATATGTCGGAGAGGGTTAAGCTTACATACTGTACAAACTGTATTTAGGGTATGATACATAGAAAATGTAGGTTATACCACTGACTATCGTGAATCCACGATATGGGGTTTCACTAATGACAAGTAAAGTTTTAAGATAACATCAGAAGTTCTGTTACTCACACTCCTAGAGATAAACCCGAGAATCCTGTTTGTTTTTGTTACGAACACTTATACACTGTTTTCTAGGTTTCAAATAATTGCTAACAAACACACCTAGAGCTTTCTTGCAGTGTGAGTTTTCTAATTCCATATTAGCTAGTTTATATTTTGCAATTGTATTCATCTTCCGTATCTTTAATACCTTGCATTTGTCAATGTTAAAATTCATCTGCCAAATTACTGACCATTCGTGTAAAGTATCTAGATCCCTTTGGAGGCACTCTATGTCGCTCTCTGAATATATTGTTCTCCCCCTTTGGTATCGTCTGCGAATTTACTTATCCTACTAGTTATACCTAAATCAAGGTCATTTATGTATATAACAGACAGAGAACCCAATACAGATACCTGGGGGACACCACTTTTGACTGCTCTCCATTCTGATTTAGTGACATTTATACTGACTCTCTGCTTCCTACCAATTAGCCATGACATAATCCATCATAACAACGACCCACCTATTCCATGCGCTTCAACCTTCCTCATCAATCTCTCATGAGGGACTCTGTCGAAACCTTTACTGAAATATAATATTATATCATATGACTTGTCATTGTTTACTCCTTCATATACCTCTGAGAAAAAGCTAAGCAAATTAGTAAGGCAAGAACGTCCCTGAGTGAATCCATGCTGAGAAGAATTGATTAAGTTAAATGTTTCTAAGTGGTTTCTAACTTTCCTAGCAATAATTGACTCTAGCAACTTTCCTATGATTGATGTGAGACTAATGGGACGGTAATTAGATGCTATTGATTTATCACCTTTTTTGAAGATCGGAACTACATTTGCAAGCTTCCAAGCTCCTGGAACTAAGCCTGTTTCTAATGATTTGTTAAATAGAAATGTTAATGGTAACTTAACTCATCTCTGCATTCTTTTAATACCCTAGCATATACCTTATCAGGACCAGGCGATTAATGAGGTTTCAGTCTGTCAATTTCCTTAAGCACGTCATTTCTACTTATAGTAACCGTACTTAACCTATTTTCTATACTATCGTTATATACCTTACGGACTTCTGGATCTGTGCCAAATTTTCATTGTGAAAACGGAAAGCAATTCACTATTTAATGTACTGCACATTTCTAAATTTCTCCTATCGAAGTTTTAAGGGGGCCTATTACATCTTTAACTTTATATTTATATAGCTGGTACAAAGCTTTAGGGTTATTTTTTGACCTGATATCATGTTTTTTTTGGTTTGCTTTCCTAATTTCCTTTTTGACCTGTCTTGATGGAGTCTGATTGTATATAAGTAGGTGATTTTTGCCTTTCTTAGTTTTTCTATATATTCCTTTCTCTTTTCCTAGAATATATATTAGTTTATTATTCATCTATTTTGGTTGGTTCTGTGTCGATTTATATCTTCTTTTGGGGATATACTTATTTTGCGCATTGTGGAGTGAAGAAATAAAATGTTTATATGTAGCTGTAAATTTATCCTGAGTTAAGACGGGTATCTGAGAGAGTATTTTCATTAGCGCACCTGGGTCCGCTTAATAGTTTTAACCATAGGGTGGCCTAACTAACGCTAGATAAAGTTTTAAGATTACGTCTACTGTTCTGTTACTCACACTTCAAGATATATATCCAAGAACTCTATTTGCTTGATTTCGAACACTGATTCATTGATTATTTGGTTTCAGATATTCACTTTTAACATTTAATGTGCTTTACTTTTTTCAAACAAACATACATCACGTGGATAACACAATTGCCTTGCAATAAAATGTGAAAAACAAAGATTTACCGATTTTATTCCTTTGGATGTTGAATGCCTAATGAATTAGTAATTTATATTCTTTCTAAACTAATAAATAAGTTTAGATAAGTTTAGATTTAGGAAAGATATAGGAAAGCACTGGTTTGGGAATAGAGTTGCTAACATGTGGAATGGACTGCCCAGAACAGTGATTAGCTTAGGAACAGTTGAAAGTTATAAGCGTAAGTTGGACTCCCATATGGATGATGTGGGCTGGGTGTGAATGGGAGCTATCTCATGTGGGCCGCATGGACTCATGCAGTTTCCCGCGATCTTATGTTCTTATGTTATAATAAGATGAGTTTAAGTTATATATCCAGCCAGGTAGTAATCAAAGGGTGGGGAGGGAATGGTGAGAATTCTTGTATTGCGTCATCCTTTTATATACTATATCAGAATATTTCACAAAAATAAGAACTCAAGAAAACGGGAGTCTGCGAAGAGCTGCTTGGTCCACACATGGTAGATCCGCAGCTAATCCCTTTCACACTCAACCCATTCCCTCTTTATACCTATCTAATTTTAACTTGAAGCTCTCTATCGCTATTGATCCCACAATAGCACTCGGTTGCCTATTAACCCACTGAGCTCCAGCGAAGCACTGTTTGCGTCCAAAACTTTTGTATCGCTAAACCCCAGCGCCGCATACGTATGCGTCACTGTTAATTACTCCGGTCCTATGGCACCTAGAGGGCTCAGATTTGTATGGGAACTGTGTAAGTATCCCATACAACAACGCCGATGGTTGAAAACTCTCAAAGTCAAACCGTGTGCGCGTGAGTGCGCAAAAACCTGTTTTGGGTGTTTTTGCCTACACGTTTTCCCTCTTGTAAATCCGACTTTTGGGCGCACCGTAGGACCCCTTAATGACCTATAGTCAAGGAAATGGGTGCAAGAATTGCTCACAAGGTGATACAAGCATGAAACTTCCCGGAAATGTTCACAAGGACCTACTTTACAATTTCAGAGCAGGAGCCACCGAGATTTCTGTATTGCATAGCAACGGTTGCTAGGCAAAGCATTTTCCTTAGCAACCGGCAGCAACGATGCAGTTTCTGAACTCCTATGAAGTGTTATGACTTTGTACTTTTATTTATTTTCCTATATTCACTCCTGAAATGGTTCAAAAGATGTATAAAAGCATATATATCTATATAATAGAGTGAATGTCAGCACACAACCAGGGCACACTGGTGACATCACTGCTGTGTAACTCAGCATGGGGTTCAGTGCCAGCTGATCTAGATATACTAGTACTTTAATAAGTACTAGTATATCTAGATCAGTGTCCCAAATGCTATCTAACAGCCCCAAATCCACTAGCTACTAAACTGTAGTTTGTAGTTGGTAGATGTAGTTAGATAGCCGCGCCTGAATTGACAGGATGTGCCAGCGCGGGAGAGCCGAGCCAAGGATAACGGGGCTTAAGAATTACCCGGAAGTGTGACGCATGTCCAGTGTGAGCATGCTGTACAGAACGCCTAGTCATGCCCCACTCTCGCTAGGATAGTCAGGGCAGGAACTTTGGCTGTAGTCTATGTAGAGTTTCCTAACTTAGTTCATGTGAGCCGTTGTACTATAAGTATTATGAATATGTATTTTGTTTTCATCTGAGTCAACGAGTTCTATTTTATATCATTAGTTATAAGTATTGTGTGTAAAACTTATTTGTAATGATGGGAAGAGAAACAGCCACAGTTGGGGGTCAGTGGGTGCGCCAGGCGGGAGGTGGGCCTAACTCACTCGCATTCCTCCCTCCCTCAGTGCTAGGGGAGCCTTTGTGTATCCCAGAGGAGAGAGAGAAATTACGTAATGGTTGTCAGTGGGCGGTCCTTAGTAGTTCACGTTGGGCTCACTAGAGGGCCTGGTATAAAAGGGAAGTCTAGCCATTTTTTCATCAGAACTCATTAGGCAGAGCGACTTCTCATTTCCCTTGCTAACTATATATATTCTTCTGACTGATGGGAACTTTCTCTACTACCTTACATTCTTATCTCCTCTTTTCCCTACCCTGTTTAACTTCCATGGTCCCGTTGGTGCAGAGCTAGTCAGCCAACGTATTATCGCTTGAGTTCTCACGAGATACTTGCCTATTAGATAGCCTATATTGGAAGGGTTGACTTAGAATAGGATTGATGTATGTTTGTTGCACTTGTATATGCATTTCCCTGTGTGTTATTATTATTATTCTTGTTTTCTGCTAGTATAGGTAATGCTAGACTGGGGTAAGGCTTTTCTGTGTTACGAGTTGTTGTTTGATGCAGTGGTTAAGCGATAAACCTGCATACTCGTTTCGGTTCAGTGAAGCCTAGGTTGTCTTCGCAGCTGACTGTGTTGAGTTTATAATTTACAGTGCGTGAGGGCAAGAGCCTAACCACCCTGTATTTTATTAACAGTTTGTTTTTACTTTGTCAAGGAGCCGGGAGAAAACCAGATACAAGAGATCTGGATTTCTCAAAGTGCACTTGTTAGTTTTAACGTAATACTTTAAACAGTCGTGAGGACTTCGCTAGGCTACGAGCCGTTTTTGCTCAGTCACTGCTACCTTTTTGCCTACAGTACCCCAGCTAGACTTTACTCGATTAGTAGATACAGAAT
The DNA here is from genome assembly GCA_032716605.1 of Paralithodes platypus. NCBI lineage: Eukaryota > Metazoa > Arthropoda > Malacostraca > Decapoda > Lithodidae > Paralithodes > Paralithodes platypus. Next base: position 16,436,155 of record CM064509.1, on the reverse strand, counting down.
AGTATTGAAGCTTTCCTTATGTATGATATTGTTTATGCACTATTGATTTCATGTGTTGCAAGCTTGGCTACTTTAGTGATTAGTGGCCCACGAGCACAATCCGAGTAGGCTATTGCCGTTGCATTTGCGGAGTACTTCTTTTTAATGTTTGCCATTTACTATTCAATATTCTTTTAATTATTCTTATGCCAATTTAAGCCTTTAATAGTATTTAATTGCCAGTGTTTTTGCTTATTGAATTACTGTTCAAAATCCGATACGTACCGGTACTTCTTACGAGCATCCGAGAAGCATCTAACTTTTTTCAGAAGATTCCTTGCTCGATGCTTAAGGACTATTAACTCCTTGCGACATATATGACGCGATCGCGTCATATGGACTTATCTCTATACCTTTATAATAAGTTATATGACGCACTAGCGTCATATGGAGCTCAGTAAGTCCGATAAGTTACCTCACGATAAAACCGTTGGTGGCAACCTCATTCACCTCCGATAATTCTAACGGCCGCAGTGTTGTTTTGAGTGTAGTGCGCGGAAGTGCCAATGATCCTGGGGCTCCCGCCTCCTCGGACTTATTGGAACATAATATGTCGCAGGGAGTTAATTAACGTAATGTAATAGTGCCGATCCGAAGTAGAGGGTGGTGGACTTCTTAAGTTCATAGTCAAGGGTGGATTACTTCGGCTTCGGCCAACACAACAACTTGGTGTTGTTGTTTCTTACTTCATTGTTTGATTGTTGACCAGACTAGATAATTCCTGTCTCTTTATTAGTCTGTTGTTGAACACTAGTACCGAGTTCTTGTATACCCCGTTATAGCAGATTGAACTCTGGAGGGTATTGGTGTTTTTTGTTCGGCTGGCAGTACTCAGGGGTTGGGATCGTGTGTTTCCGTTGTGGCAGCGAGCCATATTCGAGTCCTGATTGAGAGCCCTTGTGTACCCGAGTGCCAGTTCGTAACAAATGGCGACCTTGCTTAGGATTTTGTGAACAGTATACATTTTTGCAGAGTTGTACAACATTTGTTTGTTTGTATTTTAGCGTGCATATTGAAGAATATTTTTTTGTATGGCAATTAGTAAAGCATTTAAGAGACTCCAGTTAATTTAGTAGTTAGTGCTTGCATAGGAAGTTTAACACTTTTGTCTCGAGAATTTTGTGGACTTCAGTATGTCGTGCATTAGCACTGACGATGAGCGAGAGATGTCATTTGAAGGTGTGCCGTTAGTAACCAGTGAGGAGGATGCTAGAGTTTTTGTGAGTAAGCGGTACCACGTGACGGAGGAGAGGCTGACTGGGGTGGATGTTTGTGGCTTGCACCTGATAGCCAAGGTTTTGGGCATTTCCAATGTAGCAGGGATGTCCAAGGGGGAGCTGATTTCCTGGGTGTTGCGTGGGCGACATGGGGTTTCGGAGGAGAGGGCATTTGGGGGGCTTCCTCCCCAGATCCCCTCTCACTCGACTCCCACAGTGCCGTCCACTCAGTTACCGGAGGTTAGCACTCTCCCACAGAGGGATGAGAATTGGCAGATTGGGGTGCCCTCGGGTGGTGCACGTGGTGGTTCCCCAGTTTTTGCCCCCCTCCTTCAGTAGTGGCAGCTCCCTCTTCCTGCCTGTCTCCAGATATGGTATTTAGACTTGAGCTTGCTAAGATTGAGGCTAGGAAGCAGGAGATTGAGGCTAGGAAGCAGGAGGATAAGACCAGGAGGCAGGAGGATGAGACGAGGAGGCATGAGATTGAGGTTAGGAGGCAGGAGGATGAGACCAGGAGGCATGAGGCTGAGCTTAGGTACGACTCAGAGAAATATTGTGCTAAATTAGATTTAGATAAGACTCGTGCAGAGTCGACAGGGACTCGGATGGGCCATGAGGGCCAAGTAAGAGAACAGTCCTTGGCCCACTTAGTCAAATTGGTGCCGGTATTTAGTGAAACTGAAGTCACAGAATTTTTTAATCGTTTTGAGAAGAAGTGTAGGGAGCATAATTGGCCTGAAGAGAAGTGGGCAGCTCTAGTCTCCTCAAGACTTACGGGTAAGGGTCTGAAGGCTTATGATGCACTGCCTTTAGAGTCTTGCATTGACTACCCAGAATTGAAGAGAGCTGTCCTACGGGCATACGAGTTGCAACCGGAAACATATCGATTGAAGTTTCGGGGTGTTACAAAGACTAGGGAGGCGACCTTTCTTGAACATGCCCGGGACTTAAAAGATGCACTTAAAAACTGGACACATTCTGAGAAAGCTGAGACGGCAGAACAGTTGACTGAGCTGTTTCTGCTCGAGCAGTTTTATAAGTGTACTGGTGCAAAAATGACTTTAAATATTAAAGAAAAGAACCCAAGAACTCTTCAAGAGGCAGCTGAGATGGCTGACCTCAGGTTGTCGCTAATCAGGGGATGTGAATCTGTAAAGCGTGTTGATGCAGTTCCCAAGGGGCGCGATACTCCAAACCCTCGAGCTCAGGACAATCACTATAGATATAAACCTCAGTTTAAAAGCCAAGATACCAGGACTGAACCAAAGACTACAGCCGTCCCATTACAGAAGGGTCAGAACTCTGCCCCTTATCGGAAGAGACCGATAGGGGAAGTGGAATGTTTTCATTGTAGAAAGAAGGGGCATTATGCAAAATCTTGTCCTAGTAAGCCGCCAACTGCAGCCGTGTCTTTGGTGCGCAGCATAGGTGTGGCTGAAATGTCGTCTGGATTTACCCAGGGTAGTTTGCCAGCGGCAGGGTCACAGGCTATGTATAAGACTCAGGAAGGCTCGTCCCCTGTCTGTGATGTTTTTTGCGCCCATAGAGGGACCGGTAGGGTAAGTTGGGCGGGTTGCCAGCATGAGGTGGAAATTTTGCGTGATACTGGAGCTTCACAGACACTTTTGAAGAATTTCACAGGGCGACCAATTAATGCGGCACGGGTGGTTGTTGTTCAGGGTATTAATGCGACCAGGTCATACCCGTTGGTTCGTGTGGAGCTGGAAGTTGATGGTGTGATTAAGGACTTAGATGTTGGGATCGTTGAGAAATTGCCAGTGGAGGGCGTCGACCTTCTTCTCGGCAACGACTTTGCGGTGCCTACTTTAGAAGTTCCACCCTTAGTCGTTGCCGAGAGGCCGGCCGACGTGAGTAGGGAGGAACAAGAGTGGGTAGTGAGTTTTCAACGCCAACAGATGGCATGTGTGGTAACTCGTTCCCAAGCATTTAAGGTATCACAGCCTATTTCCCAGGCCACAGAACAGCGGAGGAAGGGAATTAAGGAGAAGCAGAAGGCTGGGAAAAGTTTGAAGAGTTTAGAACCAGTGGCTCTCCCAAAAGACCCAATAGCAGGACCTTTGACCGAGTCTGTTGTAACTCCAGTGCCTAACACAGTTGATAAAGTAGTGGAGGAGGCAGAGACTCAGAGACAGCACCGTTACCTGCAGCGAGAAAACCGGATGTCTAAGTTGAATGTTGGGGGAGGACATGAGTTGTTGACCAAGCAGTTAGACATGTTGGCTCCCACAGACATTCGAAAGTTGCAATTAGAGGATCCAGAGGTTTTGCAGTGTACCAATGGGGCTGTGGAGTTAGAAGAAGATAGGGATGCAAAGGCAGGAGATTTTGTTTTCTTTAATGGAATTTTATACCACCGATATCAAGATCCTAAAAGGAACTGGGAGGGCGGATCAGGTACAGTTGACCAGCTGGTCGTGCCAGAGGGCTGCAGGGAAAGTTTGCTTAGGTTGGCTCATGATTCTCCATTATCAGGATATTTGGGTGCCAAGAAAACGGTGGCGGCTTTGGGGAAATTGTTTTGGTGGCCGGGGATGAAGTCTCATGTGCAGTCATGGATAAACTCATGTGATATTTGTCAACGTGTCGGGAAACCGAACCAAGTTATTCCTAAGGCTCCGTTACACCCTATTCCTGTGATTGGGCCACCCTTTAGTAAAATTATTGTTGACATGGTTGGTCCACTCCCTCCCACTAAGGCTGGAAATAAATTTGTGTTAACCATAATGGATGTTGCCACTAGATACCCCGATGCATACCCTATGAAAAATGGAATGGCTAAGACAGTAGTCAGTAACTTGTTGTGGTACTTCTCAAGGTACGGGTACCCAGAGGAGATTCAGTCTGATCAGGGATCTAATTTCACCTCCAACATGTTCAAGCAAACAATGCAACATGGGATACGAGCAGTAGTATCGTCAGCGTATCACCCTGAGAGTCAAGGGGTGCTTGAGCGGTGGCATGCTACACTTAAAACCATGCTCAGGTGTTATTGTGCTGACAACGGTATGGATTGGGATCTTGGATTGCCTTATGTGCTGTTTGCTGCTCGGGAGGTACCTGGTGAGAGCCTGGGATTTAGTCCAAACGAGCTGATTTTTGGACACCGTGTCAGGGGCCCCCTTAACATGCTGAAAGAAATTTGGGAGGGGACTGTGCAGCCTTGTCCATTATTAAAGTATGTGCTTGAAAGCCGTGAGCGCATGCTTAAGAGTCTGGAGATGGCAGGTAGAAATTTGACAGAATCACAAGCTTTGAAGGACAGGTATGATCGCAAAGTGAGGCTCCGGAAGTTCACTGTAGGACAAGAGGTATTAATTTTGTTGCCTTTGGTTGGTAACCCCCTCTCTGCGAAGTACACTGGACCTTATAAAATTGTAGAACAAATTTCAGACTTAGATTACCTTGTTGCCACTCCAGACAGGAGGAAAAAAACCAGTTATGTCACGTGAACCTTATTAAAGAGTATGTGAGGCGCCCCTCTGAGCCTCTCACTGTCCCTGTGTTGGCTTGTTGTGGCCGTGGTGGAGAAGGAGAGGGGGACAGTCAAGCTTCAGAGGAGGATAGCTGGGATCAACATGTTTCAGCGGATCAGTGGGCGGGGAACTCGAGCCTAAGGGCTGACGAGGCTATAGCTCATTTGCCTGAGCCGCAGTTTGATGCACTGTATTTGCTGAACACCCAGGCCTCACTACTCAGGCTATGCATGATGTTGACGTGGGGGACCATATACCCTTTAACCCTTAATTAGCGGCGAGCAACATAAGTCGAGTTAAATAAAGCTGGACTATGTGGCGGCGCTCGACATAGGTCGTGTGGCAATTTCAGCACGTAATGTTGCTGAGAGAGAGAGACAAGTGGTGGCAGGAGAGTAGCGAGCGTATGACTGCTCCAGACCACCGCGGCGAACCTACTGACACGAATCCCACCTCCTCCCTCCCTCTCTCACTCGCTATATACGGAATTGTATGGGGAAAGTGCCTAATTACATGCTTGTTGCACTCGCGTTGCACGGTTATTGCAAGAAAACTAGCCATCGGGATGTTATGGTGTCATTCGAAAGCTCTGTTTATGCCCTTTCAGGGATAGATACTTGTTTTACGTTCTGGGTCTTATTTAGGCATGAAAATGATCACGTAAACAGCCCTATTTTGGCTAAAAACACCCCGCTGGGCGGTACATATAAATAAACGCATAGCATAAGGGTGTTAAGTCAATCCCGTACCGTGTGCCCCCCATAAAACTACCAGCTCTGAGGGATGAGTTGGAGTATATGCTCGGTAGAGGGTTGATAGAGAAAGGCACAGTTAAGTGGACTTCCCCCGTAACACTGCAGCCTAAGCCAGATGGCAAGGTACGCTTTTGTATTGATTTCCGTAGGTTAAACGGTTTGACTCCAACTAACCCATATCCTCTTCCTCGGGTTGATGATAGTGTTGACAAAATTGGTAATGCTCGTTTTTTGTCTAAAGTAGATTTAGTAAAAGGTTACTGGCAAGTACCTTTGTCCGAGCGTGCTAAAGAGGTATGTGGTTTTGTTGTGGATGGGAGTACCTACCGGTGCAATGTTATGCCTTACGGACTTAAACTCGAGTTATGTCGAGCGCCGCCACATAGTCCAGCTTTTTGTTAAGAATGCACCAGCAACATTTCAGAACCTGATGAATGAAATTGTAAAGGACATTCCGAATTGCACAGTATATTAGGACGATGTAATCATTTATGATGACGACTTTGAGAGCCATTGTGAGCACCTTGAGACCTTGTTCCGGAAACTTAGTGAAGCAGGTCTGGTAGTAAATTTGGCAAAGTGTGACTTCGTAAAAGCCACTGTGCAGTACCTTGGGTTTGTAATGGGAAGGGGACAGGTGTGCCCTCCTCAGAACAAGGTACAGGCTATCAATAAATTTCCGCACCCAACAACCAAGAAGCAGGTTATGAGATTCTTGGGTATGATAGGCTACTACAGACGCTTCATAAAAGGTTACTCAACGGTGTTGGCACCTCTCACAGATTTGTTATCTAAAGACAAAAAGTTTTTGTGGGCACCTGAGTGTGAAAAGGCTTTCACTTTGGTGAAACATTTGCTATGTACTCACCCGATACTCAGGGCCCCTGACTTTAACAGGCCTTTTCAGCTGGCAACAGATGCTAGTGGTGTAGGGCCTGGTGCCGTCTTGCTACAGACAGACAATGAAGGTGTGGAACACCCAGTAAGTTTCTTTTCTAAGAAGTTCAATGCTGCACAAAAGAACTATTCTACAATAGAAAAGGAATTACTGGCGATTGTGCTGTCGCTCAGGCACTTCGAGGTGTATGTTCCAGCCTGTGGCCCAGTCGTGGTTATCTACACTGATCATCACCCTTTGAGATTCCTGAATCAATTTCACAATCGCAATATGAGACTGACCAGGTGATCTTTGATGTTGCAGGAGTATAACCTGGACATCCGTCATATTGCTGGATGTGACAATGTGATCGCGGTTGTTTATCAAGGGTGTATGATCAGTCGTAGGCTATCACAGGTGTGTGGGTTTGAGTGGAGGAAAATAGGCTGCCCTTATAGTGTAGCCGGGAAAAACATATTAAAATATAAAAATCATATAATAACTCTTTCTTTTAATATAGGTAATCATATAAGTTTGTCATAGTCTATAGAGTTTGAGTAGTCCACGAACTATCAAACGGCTGAGCTGCTGTAAGCTTGCCATTTTTATATCAGAACTCATTAGGCAGAGCGACTTCTCATTTCCCTTGCTAACTATATATATTCTTCTGACTGATGGGAACTTTCTCTACTACCTTACATTCTTATCTCCTCTTTTCCCTACCCTGTTTAACTTCCATGGTCCCGTTGGTGCAGAGCTAGTCAGCCAACGTATTATCGCTTGAGTTGTCACGAGATACTTGCCTATTAGATAGCCTATATTGGAAGGGTTGACTTAGAATAGGATTGATTTATGTTTGTTGCACTTGTATATGCATTTCCGTGTGTTATTATTATTATTCCTGTTTTCTGCTAGTCTAGGTAATGCTAGACTTGGGTAAGGCTTTTCTGTGTTACGAGTTGTTGTTTGATGCAGTGGTTAAGCGATAAACCTGCATACTCGTTTCGGTTCAGTGAAGCCTAGGTTGTCTTCGCGGCTGACTGTGTTGAGTTTATAATTTACAGTGCGTGAGGGCAAGAGCCTAACCACCCTGTATTTTATTAACAGTTTGTTTTTACTTTGTCAAGGAGCCGGGAGAAAACCAGATACAAGGGATCTGGATTTCTCAAAGTGCACTTGTTAGTTTTAACGTAATACTTTAAACAGTCGTGAGGACTTCGCTGGGCTACGAGCCGTTTTTGCTCAGTCACTGCTACCTTTTTGCCTACAGTACCCCAGCTAGACTTTACTCGATTAGTAGATACAGAATAGTATTGAAGCTTTCCTTATGTATGATATTGTTTATGCACTATTGATTTCATGTGTTGCAAGCTTGGCTACTTTAGTGATTAGTGGCCCACGAGCACAATCCGAGTAGGCTATTGCCGTTGCATTTGCGGAGTACTTCTTTTTAATGTTTGCCATTTACTATTGCATATTCTTTTAATTATTCTTATGGCAATTTAAGCCTTTAATAGTATTTAATTGCCAGTGTTTTTGCTTATTGAATTACTGTTCAAAATCCGATACGTACTTCTTATGAGCATCCGAGAAGCACCTAACTTTTTTCAGAAGATTCCTTGCTCGATGCTTAAGGACTATTAACCCATTGAGCCCCGGCTAGTTATAATATTTTGTTCACCCCAGTCCCAAGCCATTTTCACTTATTTTTTTTGTTTGCTAAAATGGAAGACAAGGATGAGAAATGAAAAAAAAACAAAAAAAAATCACCTCTGACATTTTTTTTGCGGGGGGGGGACCGTGTGGGGTCGGGGGGGGGGGGAGCTTCAAAAAAATTTGTTGAGCCAAAATGGAAGAGAATGGTGAGAAATGAACACACAAATAAAAAAAAACTCATTTCGGTCATTTGGGGGGTGGGGGGGGGGGTTTCAATAGTTCGTGTCCCCCGCATGACCACCCGCCCGGGAGCACTAGGGTAAAAACTGAGTATGGCATTGTACGGCATACATCCTAAGGAGTATCTCACATAAATCTCAAGCCTCTAGCTCCCATACGACCGGAGTAATGAAGGTTCAAAGTGGCGGTAAACTAGGGGTGTAAACTATCCCCACTAAGCCCACCACCACCAGCCGCGCGGCTGTCTCGGCCCGCTCACACCTACTGGCCCGGCTCCCCCACACACTACGGTACCGCCCCCTCCTATTCTCCCGCCATTTCCTACCTTACGAGCCACGTAAGTGTTTTTTATATGTCGGACGCACGTGATGCGTCGCTGGGAGTTGGTGATCAAAGACTGCCGACGCAACACGTGCGACGCTGGGTCTCAACGGGTTAATTAACGTAACGTAATAGTGCCGATCCGAAGTAGAGGGTGGTGGACTTCTTAAGTTCATAGTCAAGGGTGGATTACTTCGGCTTCGGCCAACACTATTCTTTGGTGTTGTTGTTTCTTACTTCATTGTTTGATTGTTGACCAGACTAGATAATTCCTGTCTCTTTATTAGTCTGTTGTTGAACACTAGTACCGAGTTCTTGTATACCCCGTTATAGCTGATTGAACTCTGGAGGGTATTGGTGTTTTTTGTTCGGCTGGCAGTACTCAGGGGTTGGGATCGTGTGTTTCCGTTGTGGCAGCGAGCCGTATTAGAGTCCTGATTGAGAGCCCTTGTGTACCCGAGTGCCAGTTCGTAACAGAAGGTGTACAGATCGCACGGGACTTAAATGGCACTGGATGAACGATCGGGCTAGGTGTAGGGAAACTGAACCTAGTTGTATCCCATAAAGGAATGTGTGCAACAGATGTATTTGATAAAGGTGGTAAAAGGATAAACCCTCGGCCTTAATCATATTTTGTTTCCAGTTTCAGCAAGTTTGATATATTTGATCTGCGCACAGTGATAGTCAAGACGTACTGAATATTCACAGAAATGGCCAGTGCCTCAGATGAAGACAATGGCCAAGGATTCACTAATTCAATAACTCAAGAGAGGGGGTTGAGGAAAATGAGCAACTTGCCCCTTTCGTACACTGAACTGAAACCAACACGGTTGCCAAAAAATGACGTCTTTGTCCCACCCATCCCTGCAGACCTGGCTTCTTCCAACACCCCTTTGACCAAGGACATGGACAAGGAATATGACTGGCTGAGTCATGTTGAGAAACATCATGCAGATGACATATCAGCAGAGGCGACTTTGTCTTGGGCAGCATACCATGCCAGCAGAGTGCCAGACCCAGACATTCTGCCATCTGTGAATGCCATGATGCCTCTCTTTGTTGAGGAAGCCAGCTCACCATCTATGCTTCGGCATTGCATGGAAGTGGTGAAGTCAGCAGTTCATCAGCTCAACCCTGGCCAGACTCCAGTGATTAGTGGGGACCAACCTCTGTATGCTACACTGAAGAAGCTGCAATGGAATATGTCCGAACTGTATGGTGAGGACAAGTTTGTAATGCTTATGGGGGGTCTACACACTGAAATGACAGGCTTGAAAGCTTTGGGTCATTGGCTTGATGGAAGTGGTTGGGTGGAAGTTCTCCAGGAAGCTGATGTTGCCACACCAGGCATTGCTGAGTCCTTCCTGAAGGCATCACATGTGACTCGAACCCGTCATGCTCACCAAGTCACTGCATGTGCATTGTACATCCTTCTCAAGAAGGCTTATGATGGATATGTTGCAAACAATTCCGAAGAATCCACACACTTTCAGCACATGGTGTGAACGGCGAAAAGCTGAAAGTCCTCAGTTCATGTACTGGCATACGAGTCTAGAGCTGGAACTTCTCTTGTTCACATTTGTGCGATCACTACGTACTGGTGACTTTGATTTGTATGTGGATACATTGAAGAAATTGACACCTTGGTTCTTCAGTCTCAACCACACCCATTACGCACGATGGATGTCCGTACATGTGCGTGACATGAGCATTCTATCTCACACTCATCCAGATGTTGCCAAAGAATTTCAGCAAGGCAAGTTTGTTGTGGCAAAATCCCAGAGAAAATTCTCCCTCATTGCTGTCGATCACTGCCATGAACAAAACAATGGAGTAATGAAGGATGAAGGCGGAATCATCGGGCCTACCCAGGATGCAAACTCCCTCTTGAGATGGGCATTGGCAGGACCAGAACTTGTCAGAGTAATTTCTGAGTTTGAAGCGACCATGGTAGGGAAACAACAAAGTTCTGGGCAAAGAAACCATCATGAACAAACCCGGTCAACCCAGAAGTTGTTTGCTGGACAGGTTCAGGCGGTAGTTAGTGTAATGGAGGACATGGGGAGCCCATTTGAGGAGGAAGGGCAGGACCTTCTCAGACTCCATACAAAGGACATCATGGATGAGCAGTCAGTCGAGTGTCTAACCACTCTCGCATCAAAGGGTCAGGAGCAGTATGCAACATTTGAGGAAGAGCGGCTCAGAACAAATACTAAGCCAATCACAGCAACAATTACCAGGAACAAGGTGGTACTGTTCAATGTCCAAGGCAAACGATCAAACAAATCAGGGGACAAAGTCAGTCTCCTCAAAAGTGAATCTTCGCTGTTTGCAAGTCTGTATGTTGCATGTCAGACAAGGAAAGGTGACTTGAACAATTTCTTCAATCATGAAAACCTCCCATTTCCTCCATCTCTGTCTGCCTATGGGCAGCTACGTCCAGGGAAGAAGTCTGATCTCATAGAATGTCTTGAAAAGAAAGTAGGGTCATCAAATGATGTGACACCAGAGACTGAAGTGCGAATCATGGATGGTGCGGCACTTGTTCACTTTCTTAGACCTGAGGGCTACAAGACATTTGGAGACTATGCTGCCAAGGTCTTTCTTCCATACATAAACAATGCTCAAAGTCAGGCTCTGAGAGTGGATGTTGTCTGGGACCAGTACTTCGATAACAGCCTCAAGTCACAGACAAGAGAACAACGTGTCACTGGTCCTATTCAGCGCAGACGAGTTGGGGCGTCTAGCCCAACACCAAAGAACTGGCAGCAGTTCCTTCGCTTGGCCAACAACAAGACAGACCTGTTTACATTCCTGAACAAGGAACTGCTGGAAAATGCATCAGGAGACCAGACTCTCATTGTTACTGATGGTGCCAATGTGCTATGCTTACCTACACGAGACACCAGCAACATTGCTCCCTGCAACCATGAGGAGGCAGACTCGAGGATCATGGTGCATGTCAGTGATGCTGTTATGCAGGGCTTCCACAAGATCCTTGTTCGAACTGTGGACACTGACGTGGTAGTATTGGCAGTGGCAGTCGTACAGCAGCTGGCTCAGAGACAGCAGATAGAACTCTGGATTGCCTTTGGTTGTGGAAAGGACTTTAGCTACATCCCAGCTCATGAAATATGTGCTTCACTTGGCACAAAAAGATCCTTGGCACTGCCTGTGTTCCATGCTTATACAGGTTGTGATACCGTGTCCCATCTGGTCCAGGTGGGAAAGAAGACTGCATGGAAAGTGTGGGAAGCACATGATGAATTTACTGCGACATTCTATGAGCTGCACAATGCACCTGAACAAATTGGTGAAGCGACTGAGGCTTCTCTGGAGTACTTCACCATTCGACTCTATGACAGGACAGCAACTTCTCATTCCATCAATGAAGTCAGAAAGAATCTGTTCATCCACAAAGGACGTTAGATATCATGTCTACCTCCAACCAAGGCTGCTCTACAGCAACACATGAAGAGGGCAGTACTACAAGGTGGGCACCACTGGGACTGCACCACGGTGCCAGAACGACAGTTGCCCTCTCCAAGTGAGTGGGGATGGACTTGCCCAGAAAAGTGGAGGCCTCTGTGGTCTAACTTGCCCGAAGCCAGTGCAACCTGCCCAGAACTACTGAAGTGTTCTTGCCGAGGAGGATGCACAGACTGCAAATGTGTTGATGCGCATCTAAAATGCACAGCCTACTGCAAATGCAAAAGTGACTCTGACAACAGTGTCTGAAGCTTTAGGAGTGGCATTTTTATAGCCTGACTTGCCCTAAATTGGATTTTATGCCACATAATTCTTGTATAATTATGATCTCCAAATGCAATGCTACATGTTTTTTATAACAAGGAGTTGAGAAAAAACCATAGCACCTCACAGTTTTCCAGAAACTGCATTGTTACTGCCGGTTGCTAAGGAAAATGATTTGCCTAGCAACCGTTGCTATGCAACACTGAAATCTCGGTGGTCCTGCCCTGAAATTGTAAAATAGGTCTTTGTGAACTATTGTGGAAAGTTTTATGCTTGTATCACCTTGTGAGCAATTCTTGTCCTATTTAGTATCGATTGCCCTCACTAGGGGATCGGTTATTTGTGGGTTTTCCTTCATTCCTAACCCATTCCTGGTGTTTTCTGGAAAAACTGTTTTTTTCAAAACCTGCCTGGGTGGTACATTTATTATAAACTAGCTGGGGCTCAGTGGGTTAAACATATCTACAACTTTGTTACCAAACCAATATTTGCCTATAACTCTTCTGAAACGAAGCATATATAATTTGAAACAATGTGTTAGAGTTCTTTCGCTATCACTGAGCTTCAGTGCATCTTTCATGCTCCCTATATTAATCCCACTAACCCACTTGAACACCTCTATCATATCCCCTCTAAGTCTCCGCCTACCTAACTAATTTCTTCAACCTTTCTTCATAATTATGCAAGATTTCTAATATGGATAATTTTTGTTATTCTTCGTTGTACTTTCTCCAAGAAATATAAGTCCATTCTGTAATAAGGATACCAACCTATATATGTACAGTATATATATTTATATACAGTATATATACAGTATGTATATATAAAATACGAAACAAATATTAGGTTAGGTTAATTTAGACGCTATTGGGAATGGCTAGGTTCGATTACTAGGTTTTCATATTGTAAGTTACATCTGTTTGGGTTTCGTTAGCTAGTGTCAAGTTAGGTTAGCTTAGGTCAATTTAGGTTTGGTTAGGGTAGGTTTTTATATGTACAAATGTCTATTAAACCTGTGATATACAACACATACAGTATACTAGTTCGCAGTATACAATGGGTTAGAAGAAACATATCAGGTAAGAACTTTTCCACTGTTCATTATTCCGAGCATATAAGTGAACAGTTTTTGTCTGGTGAGTTATTGTCCTACAAGCCAAAAATATTAGTATTGATGCTTTTAAATTTGGTTATGGGTAATAAGTACAATTATGTACATTGTTTTATACTTTGTATAATCCAGGTCCAGCCACGGAGTCCCCAGGGTTGGGGGGGGACCATAAATTCCCCCACACCTGCCCGACCTTCCCCTGACGAACCCTCTAAATGCTCTGGACCACGGCCTGTCACTCTTATTATCAATTTTTGCAATATTCGCGGCCTTTCCTCTAATTTTTACTCTGTCGAACACCATGTCTCCTCCTACAAACCTGATCTTCTTCTCACCGAAACCCAGGTATCTGAGACAACTTCCTGCAGTCCCTTCTCTGTATCCTACTTTCTCTATCCTAGTTTCAAAGCCAAAGGCGGATTTTGTGCATACGTGCACAACAAACGCACTTGTTCTCGTGTTCCCGATTTTGACTCCTCTGAATACTCAACTTTATGGTCAAACTATTCAGTCATTCTCATACTAAATATTTCTGTGCTGTCTATCTTTCCCCTAACTCTACCGACTTTCCCAAATTCTTTGACTATCTAAACTCTAAAGTAGAACATTATTCTATCCATCTCTCCCTTCTCTGAAATCTCCATCATAGGAGATTTCAACGTTCACCACCGCCAATGGCTCTCTTCTCACACTACTGACAAACCTGGTGAACAAGCCTACGACTTTTCTATCATAAATGACCTAGAGCAGCCGGTCCAGCAACCCACCCATATCCCGGATCGCTTCGGAGATCGGCCCAACATTCTTGACTTATTTCTGACTTTTAACCCTTCTTCTTATACTGACAATATTTTCTCTCGTTTGGGCTCCTCCGACCATAAACTTTTCTCCGTCACCTGTTCTATCTCTTCAGTACGGCCACCCGATCCTCCCAACCGGCGGCGCTTGTTGCACTTTGGTGCTGCCGACTGGGAGGCTCTCCGGCAGTACTTCTTTGATTTCCCATGGAATGACTTCTGCTTCTGTGGCAGAGGACCATCGGAGAGTGCTGAACGCATGGCCGAGGTAATCCTCTCGGGCATGGAAGCGTACATTCCATTTTCTTTCCCTCAGTCTAATGCAAAAAAATCTTGGTTTACTCATGCTTGTTCTACTGCTGTCCACAACAAGGAGGAAGCATTCAAACGTTACCGACGCCTTAAAACTCAAGAATCTCATTCTTCCTATGTTTCTGCCCAGAATTAAGCCAAACCTGTTCTTACTCTTACATACCTGCGGTTGTGGACGGCCATCGCTCATTTCCTCATCTTATCAACTCCGGTGTTCCTCAGGGTTCTGTCCTATCTCCTATTCGTTTTCTAATTTTCATAAATGATCTTCTCAACTGTACATCTAGTCCCATCCATTCATATGCAGACGACTCTACCTTACACCACTCAATTAGTTTTCCAGAAAGCCCCAGCCAGCAGTCCCTCAAAAGCAAACGTAATGAAGCCATAAAACACTTATCTTCTGATCTAGTTACTATTTCCAATTGGGGTAGAGAAAATCTTGTTGCATTTAATGCTTCCAAGACTCAATTTATCCATATTACTACCCGTCAGGAACCTCCAGAGGACTTTCCCTTATTCTTCAACAATACAAAAATCAACCCTTTATCTTCTCTCAATATTCTCGGTGTCTCTTTTTTCTTCTGCTCTCACTTGGAAGGACCATATTACCAGTCTCGCTAAGGCAGCCTCCCAGAAGCTGGGTATACTCAACCGCCTCAAGGGGTTCTTTACCCCTGCGCAGCATCTTGCTCTGTACAGGGGCACAGTGCGTCCCTTTATTGAGTATTGTTCACATGTGTGGGGAGGATCCTCTCACACTGCACTCCTAGACAAAGTAGAAAGGAAAGCCTCTCGTATCATTAACTTCCGTCCACTCACCAACTCTCTGCAATCTCTCTCTCTTCGCCGCAATGTTGCATCTCTCTCGCTATTCTATCGCTACTACACTAATCTGTGTTCCTCGGAGCTTTCCCAGTGTATTCCACCTCCTCTACGTAGGGTATGTAGTACCCGCCTTGCAACACAATCCCACCCCTACTCTGTGCAACTCTCCAAACAGAGAGTGAAACGCTATTCTCAGACTTTCTTCTATTCAACTGCTTAGCTCTGGAACTCTCTCCCAGAATCAATCTTTCCCTCTTCCTATGACTTAAATTGCTTCAAACTTCGTGCGTCCAGGCATTTTAGCTCGGACGGCCCTTGATTTTGGCCCTGTCACTCTTTCAACTCTGGGGAAGGCACTCGCTGCAGGCAGTTATGCCATTTGGCTCCCTCATTCACATAGAAAAGAAAAAAAGAAAACAAATATTCAGAGTGCTACCGGATAATAAGAACCTAAGAGAATGGGAGTCTGCATAAAGCTGATTGGCCCACCAAAGGCAGATCCCTTTCTCATCCAACTCATCCCACCCAGAAACTACTGTATGTGTTTTTATTGTTATTAACAAATAAAATAAAAATCCCTTTTTAAGCTAAATGTATCCAATTTGAAACAATTTGTTTGAGTTCTCTTGCTACCACTAAGCTTCAGTACATCTTTAACCCTTATTTAGCGGGTGGTAAGGTATTTTACACTGTACCGCTCAGCGGGCATAATCCCGAAATATTCGCTCAATTTCACTCGCCCTAGCGCCGTTACTATGGCTCCAATGCGAACGAAACTATCATTTTTGGAAAGAGCAACTCTTCGTCTCCCCATATAAGTCTATGAATGGATGTTATGAATGAGTGTGGAGGGTGGGAAGAGGTGAGGAAGAGGAGGTACTTTTTGGTCTATTTCCCGGGCGCGTTCGGTTGCGTTCGCTTTGGCCTGACTTCGGCCTCTCGCACGTCTACTATTCCTTCTGTAATCGGTCTTATTTTTCTCTTATTTCTCCTTATTTCTGTATTCTCTCTCTCTCTCTCTCTCTCTCTCTCTTTCTTTCTCTCTCTCTCACTCCTGTCTGTCTGTCTGTCTCTCTCTCTCTCTCTCTCTGGCTTGCTCGCTTTCCCTCTCTCGCGCGCTCTGTCTCTCTCTCTCTTCCTCATCCGTATATGTAATTCTCATTATTATTTTCTCTAATCTCTCTCACTCCTCCTGTCTGTCTGTCTGTCTCTCTGGTTCGCTCGCTTTCCCTCTCTTGTGATCCCTTTCTCTCTTCCTCATCCGTATAATTATGTATTTCTCATTATAATTTTCTCTAACTAATCCCTCTATTTCATTTATTTGCTTGTAATATTTCTGTATTATTATATCTTTTTCACTCTTTCTTCAGTTCAGTTTCTGTATTCTCTCTATACGGTGGGAATGGTATTTCGTATGAGGGATGTGCAGCACAAATATTCAATCTTTCGTTGTTTGGTTGTTTGTATTACCGTAAGAAATTTACTGAACGCCTGCAAATAATACGCTATAAAATGCTTGCAATCAAACTCTCAAGCAATTTCAAGGTCACATGCAATTATAAATGTAGGCTATAGGTAGACCCAGAGAGGAAGAGACAAGAGAGAGAGAGAGTGTCGTGATAATATAACAATGTTACATATGTATCATATATATATGAAAAAATAATATATACGGTAGGCCTACATCTGTTCCCCACAATCATATAATGCCAAGCACAAATATTCAATCTTTCATTGTTTGTATTACCGTAAGAAATGTACTGAACGCCTGCAAATAATACGCTATAAAATGCTTGCAATCTCTCTATTTTCTCTAATCTCTCTCACTCCTGTCTCTCTCTCTCTCTCTCTCTCTCTCTCTCTCTGGCTCGCTCGCTTCCCCTCTTCCTCATCCGTATATGTATTTCTCATTATTATTTTCTCTAACTAATCCCTCTATTTCATTTATTTGCTTGTAATATTTCTGTATTATTATATCTTTTTCACTTTTTCTTCAGTTAAATTTCTGCATTCTCTCTCTCTCTCTCTCTCTGTTTCGCTTGCTTTGCAGGATTTTTTGTTTTGTTTTATATATAATATATACTAATTTACTTATCATTACTTACTATATCGTATAAACAATAGTAGGTAGCCAACTTACCATAATACCGATACACCAAACCGATCCGCATGCGTTTTTGTTTATCACCTGTTTACTAAAGTGCCACCATTATCGATTTTCTTGGAGCCGACTCAAGCGGGAGGGTTACCAATTGAAGTTAAATCCGCTAGCATATATTGTTAGATGTAAGACATGATAAATACCACTAGAAATATGAATTGGCAAAATCCATATAATATCACTTCGAAATTGTTCTGAAATTTCAAAACAAAACCGCTAGTGTAAGTCATTGCTGCTAGATCGAAGTAAAGGTCTCTAGATCTAGCGGAAGTCGCTATACGTATTGGCAGTACTGCACACTCATTCATTTCATTCATTCATTTTCTATTGAGCTCGTCCTGGAATCTTTACGACTCTGAATCTTACGATTGCCGACGGTGATACGTTGTTGACATTGTTGTTGATGTTCCAGTGGAGGGATGAACAAAATATTGTCCTTGTCCAATACTAGCTATTTCATAGTCCCACAGGAATTATTTTGATATATTTATCAAATTTATTGAACGCCTGAAAATAATACGCTATAAAATGCTTGCAATCAAACTTTCAAGCAATTACAAGGTCACATGCAATTATAAAAAGGTATATTGTAGACCACAATCTTCGCCAAGCTTCGTTGTTGCTTGTATTATCGTGAGAAATGTACCATACACCCTGGTTATCGTGAGAAATTTACCGAACGCCTGCAAATAATACGCTATAAAATGCTTGCAATCAAACTCTCAAACAATTTCAATGTCAAATGCAGTATATGTAGACCCAGAGAGGAAGAGAATGACAGAGAGAGAGGGGAAGTCAAAAACATCTGCTAGGTGTGATTTCCCCTGAGAGGGAAGAGATTAGTTAGGGGCGTGCCCTGGCCTACATCAGACAAAGAGAGTACAAAGGAGTACAAACAAAGAGAGTGAGACAGAGAGAGAGAGAGTCGTGATAATATAAAAATGTTACACATGTATCATATATATGAAAACATAATATATACGGTAGGCCTACATCTGTTCCCCACAATCATATAATGCCAAGCACAAATATTCAATCTTTCGTTGTTTGTATTACCGTAAGAAATTTACCGAACGCCTGCAAATAATACGCTATAAAATGCAAAGGAAATTTCTTGTAGAGTGCAATTTTGAGGACGTAATGTGCTCTGAGAGAGAGCGGAGCGGTGATTAGGAGCATAAATTACCTCAAGACCGCTCGCCACACAGGGAATTATATAAGGAAATTACCGTATTTTAGGGTTTTTTCACTCGTGTTTTACGATCGTTGAAAGACAACCAGTGATCGTAAAAGGATGGTTCGGGTGTCATTGGAAAGCTCAATTTACGCACTTTCAGGATACATACTTGTATTACGCTCTGGGTCTTGTTTATGCATGAAAAAGAGCACGGAACAACCCCATTTAGGGTAAAACAAAAAACCTGCTGGGCGGCACAGTGAAATATACTCCACCAGCCGCTCGTAAGGTGATAAAATGCTTGCAATCACATTTTCAAGCAATTATAAAATATAAATTGTACTTACCAACACCCACACCAGTATGTTCTTCGTCAGGAACGTCTCCAATTTGCTCAAGGGTCTGTCCAATATCAACCACAACATCCACCCCACGCAAATTATGCTTGGGGTGAAAGCCTATGATCGGGTTATTTTCGTCTTCCGAGTCATCCACACTACCAAAACTCTCACCCAGACCTTCGACGGTTTCATCCAACAGCTTATTAGAAAGTTCTGAAGAGTTCAGCATGATATCTAGTTCCTGGGTGGTAAGCCGGGCGTGGTTAGTAGGGTGGCGCGACGCACTAGGGATGGCGGCCACCGAATCGAACACGGGCAAATCTTGACCTTCCATTATGGCTGCTTGAGGGTCACTTAGTCACGGTCACGCAGTGGGGATGTGTGGGTGGGCCCTTGTAGTACACCGCCTGACCACCAAGTTTCGCTTTCCACCTAAATTAGGGCGGGAATACGCCCACAGACTTAAGTCCGACCCCGCCATTTAGTCCAATTTTTTCGTATCGGACTTAAGTCCGACCCCGCTAAATAAGGGTTAACCCTCTGCCCTCGGCTGTCATTGTACGTGCCTATACCCCTGACTCGGGCCTTTTGCCAATATCACTCGATCTTTACACCTTCATAGATAAGCAATAAAAGCATGAAGAAGTGTCAAACTCAATTGGTAAATGGAGAACTTAATGTTGTCGTTATCCAGGCGTGGACTTGACATTGCTACGTTGCCTGGCAATGTTCTTATGGTATTGTGCAGATGACGATTTTACGCGTAAGATTTAGGCCATGTTCGGACGCGTCGCCGTGGCCCCGGCTAGTACGCCCTAGGTTACTCGTGGCACCAGTGACAATTTGATAGTTTTATAGTTATTATCTATTACTATAATATTATTGCTTGCTATGCATTATTTACATATCAGCTTGTATTTGTGGCATTTATGGGTGTAAGGTACACGATTTTAGGTGTCACTTGCACTTACTAGTATGGTATTATTTATTATTATCATAATATTACTTGTTATTCATTCTTATGTGTCATTTTCACTTACTAATAGCGTCGTATCTGGCGCCAAGGGTAGTGCACTTCCCAGCTCACTCACAGGACGTTTTTCACTCTCATCGTCACTATTTTCACTTTCCCTGGCACTACACTTTCAAGCTCTTCAATATCGGACAAATCTTTATGGTCTAATTCACTTAGCACTCTCAAAACACCACCAGGACTTAGAATGTCATACGTGTTGGTTGGGCCAAACTTCAAAGGAGGACGGTCGCCTTTTATGGGTTAATTCACACCAGGAATGGCTAAGTCCTGGGCAATTTACACACTGCTTGGGTTTATACTTACAATGCAGTTTTACAATCCAACGCACCCCCTTAACACGCAATTAGATTATTGGGAATTTTCTGCAGTACCACTGCATACACCGTAGATGTAAAGAATCTTACGCGGGTGCCGGAGAAGAGGAGCACTCTATTCTACCTTAATCTATTATCGCGGGTAGACTGAGTCATTTCAGCTTATGTTCACATCTCAGTAGCTTTGAAGTATTCCTGTGAACCAGTAAAATAATTTCCATTAATACCTATTTTTTTGTTTAGGTATTCATAATATAATTGTTATATTTAGATCTTAAATCGACAGTCTGAAGAATATATGCAACAGATATTCCAAAGCTACTCTGTATGTAACAATTTATATTATTGTGATAATATTGTAACAATTTATTCATATTCGACCTCTATACCAGATACTTCTATATTTCATAACTGTGTGTAAAATAATATAACCATTGTACTCGCGATGATTATATAAATTGCCTTGTTCTTATATTGTTTAATTATGTGTAGTGAATATCTTGTTTCTTTCTGTTTAGTTAATCCACACAACCTGTTTTGTCTAGCATAACACTTTCACGGTTACTTCAGGTACAAATCAATAAAGAATTCTCCTACTGAACAGCAATTAATTGTTGTTTTGTATACATTTCTATGAATATATCGTGTTGGCATCCTCACTTATATAAGGATATAATAAACGGACAGACTTTCATCAGATAGAGGTCTTGTTCTACTGTATATATGCATGTTTGGCCGAGTCCATCTCTGTACTAATATGTTAAAAGTTTATCACATAGAGGTCTTGTTCTACTGTATAATGATATGCATGTTTGGCCGAGTCCATCTCTGTACTAATTTGTTAACATAATCTTATGTTATTTTTATCGAACATAGTTTCTCTTTTTTTACACTGTGTTAATGAACGTTTTGATATGTATTTTGTTCAAGTATATTTGTGTATATTTTAGATGGTTATTTATGATTAAATATATATATGGTTTGTATTTATTAAAGAAATTGCTTAATACAAAGTTGTATTCGTGTCTTAACACTGTCTGGTCCGACGTTTTGTAGATTCCTATAAAATTATGGTTAATAAACATTGAGGATTATGGTCGTTTTTACTGTTTTGGAACAATGTATTATAGTTTGTCCCCAAGGCTAACAGAAACACCTTCCCAGGCTTCCTTCAAACTAAATAATGCCCACCTGGACCCCCACAAGGTAAATGTGTATACAGTATATTTCACCCCATTACTTTGACGAATATAAGATGTTTAACCTCATTAGTTTGGAGATTATAAGACACTTCACCCCAATGAGGTGTCGAAGTTTTATGGGTGAAGAATATGCGAGCTCATATTTCTGTGATAACCAGCCTTTAGGTGGGACATTTTTCTATCGAAATATATGTTAGTTTATCTTGTTATTAGGCTTGAAGTAGATCTAGGAAGGTGTTTTTTAGGTTAGGAAGAAAACGGAAAATGCTCGTAAATGGCCAAAACACTCAAAGTGTTTAACCCTTAACCAACGGCGCATGACATCTGTCGAGTTAAATAAATGTGGACTATGTGGCGGTGCACCACATATGTCGAGTGCCATTTTCAGCACGTAATGTTGCTGAGAGGGAGAGCTGAGCGGTGGGACGAGCGTAGTAACCTTGTGACCGCTCCCCACGACCACCGTGGACGTACTGAACTGTATACCACCTTCCTCCCCCCTTTCTCAGTCGCTACACAGGGAATTATGTACGGAAATGACCTTATTTTAGGTTTTTTGCACTCGTGTTGCACGATCATTGCAAGAGAACCAGTGGTCGTACAAGGATGGTTCGGATGTCATTGGAAAGCTCTGTTTACGCCCTTTCAGGTATAGATACTTGTTTTACGCTCTGGGTCTTGTTTATGCATGAAAATGAGCACGGAAGCAACCCTATTTAGTTTAAAACCCCCCGCTGGGCGGCACAGTGTAAAATACCCTACCACCCGCTCTTTGTGTGTTAATAATAATAAAGTAGGTGTGCAGTTTTCGCATTACCAAAAAAAAAAAAAATGCATACGCAACTCTGCGACCTAGAATTCTGCAAGTAGTATTGAATCTCTTAGGTGAAATCGGTTTATATGCAATTTATATATATATATATATCTGTATATATATTAAATGTTTTTATACTCACAGCCGGACTTGAACCACCGACAGTCAAAACAAGTGCCTATACTTTAATCCACTATACCACGGCGTGATAGAGGATACTTGTGTGTAGTGGATTAAAGCATAGACACTCGTCCTGACTGTTGGTGGTTCATGTCCGCCTGGGAGTATATATGTATACCGGTATATATAATTATATTTATGATCACATTGAATATTAACTATTAAAATATTTATCTATAATAAGGTCAGCGTAACACTATGTTGTAGCATTTTGAATATTTATTACAAATAGTGATCATATAGGCCTACTGTGACCTTGACCTTTGACATAAAATAAAATACATATATTTGGATGGTCGTCGCATTGACCAACTGAATTTGCGTGTATAACTTGGTGACAATACATTAAACAGTCTAGGAGGAGTTTAGGGAAAATGACAAATACTCTTGTTTTGACCTTGCCTTCTGACCTTAACTATTACAATATGTATGTCAAATTTGATACATATATGATATA
Source organism: Paralithodes platypus (assembly GCA_032716605.1). Lineage (NCBI taxonomy): Eukaryota > Metazoa > Arthropoda > Malacostraca > Decapoda > Lithodidae > Paralithodes > Paralithodes platypus. The sequence continues at coordinate 16,413,073 of CM064509.1, read as the reverse complement.
TAAGTAATAAGCCATAATACAGCCAGTTTTCGAAAATTTGAGTAATCTTTCTTAATAAATAAAAGTTGACCTTTGACCTTGACCTGTGACCTTGACCTTTATGTAAGAGTACATTTTTGTTTGCACTGACATTGCCCATGAAAATCTACTAAGCATGCATAATTTCATTAAAAACCATTAGATAGTTTCATATATATCAATAGAATAGTTGACCTTCACCTTTGACCATGATCTTGACCTTTATATGTCTCGACATTTATTATTTTAGTTTTCACTTAAAGTGCAATTATCTCACCAAATTTTGTGAAGTTTGCATGGAAAGTAAAGAAAATAGCATATTGACCTTTTATTTTACCTTGACCTGTGACCTTGACCTTTCACATGGAATTGTATAGTTTCTTGCATGACCTTGGCCTAGGTATTCCGAATAAACATGGTAAGCCTAGTGAAAATCTAACAGTTAGTATAAGAAATACTAATAGAAAACCTATTTTGACCTTTGACCTTGATCTTTGACCTTACCCTTTAGAATATGTATCTAAAATGTGGGCAATACGATATCAAGGTTACCAGTAACTTGTATAGTGAAAAAGAAGACATTTGAGTATAAAGTAAAATAAATAGTATAAGTTGACCTTTGACTTTGACCTGTGACCTGGACCTTATGTAAGATTTTTTTTTTTTTTGTATTGCAATTGCCCCGAAAAATCAAATAAGCATGCCTAATTTCATTAAAACCCATCAGTTAGTTTCATATATATTAATAGAATAGTTGACCTTGACCTTTGAGCTTTATCTTGACCTTTATGATATGTGTGTTCAAATGTATTATTTCCTTTTCATTTAAAGTGCAACTATCTTACCAAATATTGTGAAGCTTGCAAGAAAGGTAAAGAAAGTAGCATATTGACCTTTTATTTGACCTTGACCTGTGACCTTGACCTTTATTATGGAATTGTATAGTTTCTTGTATGACCTTCGCCTAGGTATTCCGAATATACATTGTAAGCCTTGTGAGAATCTAACAGTTAGTATAAGAAATACTAGTGAAAAACTTATTTTGACATTTGACCTGACCTTTGACCTTACCCTTAAGAATATTTACCTAAAATTTGGTCAATATGATATATAGGTTACCAGTAACTTGTATAGAGAAAATGAAGATATTTGAGTAAGAACTAAAAAATATGAAATATTTACCTTATTTTTAACCTTGACCTTTGATCTTAACATTTAAGTTAAATGGAATATATCTTTTTGAGTGACCTTTGCATTGACCAAATGAATATACCTGTGAAATTTGGTGAAAATCCATCAAACGGTCTAGGAGGAGTTTCCGGACAGACAGACAGACGGACGACAATGACGACGACGGACGACGGACGACGACGACGACGACGACGACAGACAGGCTGGCTGGTGGTGCACAGTATACGGGCGGGATCTGTGTTCGCGATACCACTCTGCTTCGCAGAGTTGATAACTACAAAATAAATCACAATAACTACACAAACGTCGGATGGGCTAGTGATAGCCTATTATTTTGCAGTGTGTATTATGTTAAGATTATAAATGTATTAAGTATCATATTTGATATTATCATGCATGTTAAGGTATTGGTAGTAATAATGTAGTGATGATGTGACAATACAGTTGTTCTGTTGCAGGGATGGATGTACTTCACCGTGCAGCCAGGAAGGGTCACAACGAGGTGGTAACGGTACTGCTGGCTGCTGGTGCTGACCCCAACACCAAGGATAATGATGGTAGGTCCACAACTGTATCTCACAATATACATCACACTGTATCTCACACTATACATCACACTGTCTCTCACACTATACATCACATTATATCTCACACTACATATCACACTGTATCTTACACTATACATCACACTGCCTCTCACACTATACATCACACTGTCTCTCACACTATACATCACATTGTATCTCACACTACATATCACACTGTATCTTACACTATACATCACACTGCCTCTCACACTATACATCACACTGTCTCTCACACTATACATCACACTGTCTCTCACACTATACATCACACTGTATCACAACATACATCAGTCTCTCACACTATACATCACACTGTCTCTCACATTATACATCACAGTCTCTCATCACACTGTTTCTCACACTATACATTAGTCTCTCACACTATACATCACACGGTCTCTCACACCATACATAACACTGTCTCTAACACTAAACATCACACTGTATCTCACCCTATACATCACACTATCTCACACTATACATCACACAGTCTCTCACACTATGCATCACAGTTTCTCACTCTATGCATCACACTGTTTCTCACACTATGCATTACATTATCTCTCACATTATACATCAAACTGTCTCTCACACTATACATCACACTGTGTCTCACACTATATATCACACTGTCTCTCACACCATAGATCACACTGTCTTTTAACACTATGCATCACACTGTCTGTCACACTATACATCACACTGTCTAACACTATACATCACACTGTTTCTCACACAATACATCACACTGTCTCACACTATACATCACACTGTCTCTCACATGTTACGCTAGCCAGCTGTTCAGAATGCTCTCGTACTCGCTAGCACTCGCCAGGGCAGTGAAATGGGCTATGATAGTCGTAGAGCGACCCTCTTTCTTGTATTGTGTTTAAGTTGTCACAGGAAGTTTAGTGTTTGCCTTTATTCTTGTCTGTGACACCAAGAAGTATTTTATACACTGTGTATCAAGATACGCAGTGTGATAGTTGCAATGAGAGAGATAGGGGAGAGAGAGGTGTGGTGCGTGGGCGCGCGTTCCCTTCCCGGCCGGCCCGCTCGTCGGTGAGTGGCTGAACAGGGTCACGTGGGCTTTGTGTCCCTGTGACGTAGTGGCCTGTGGTTGGTCGCCGCCCTCCTAGCCCAGTGGTCGGGCTTCTACCCTCCTCACTCCCGCAGAGCACGGCGCCGTGAGGTTGCGTCTACATCCCTTTGCATTCTGTTCCTCAATAACCACCTATACTACTGTTTCTCTCTCTGAACTTCTTCTTTTCCATACTTCTATGCTTTACAGTCAATTACCCATCCCTTCTGGCCCCCTCGCAAGCGACATTCACTGTCCACCAGTCGTATTACAATATCCTGCTCTCAGATATTATTATGTACTAGCTTAGCAAGGTTTAGAGTCATAGATTTCATACTGTAGGGTGCTTTTCAATATTGCTTGTTCTCCTCCATTATTTAACACCTTACGAGCGGCCTATGCGGTTTATTTATATGTACCGCACAGCGGGGTGTTTTTAGCCAAAATAGGGCTGTTTACGTGATCATTTTCATGCCTAAATAAGACCCGACTAAAACAAGTACCTATCCCTGAAAGGGCATAAACAGAGCTTTCGAATGACACCATAACGATCCTTGTATGATGGATAGTTTTCTTGCAATAACCGTGCAACGCGAGTGCAAAAAGCAGGTAATTCGGTACTTTCGGTACATAATTGAGTATGTAGCGAGTGAGAGAGGGAGGAGGGAGCTGAGATTTGTGTCAGTAGGTTCGCCGCGGTGGTCTGGAGCAGTCATACGCTCGCTAGTCTCCTGCCACCACTTGTCTCTCTCTCTCAGCCACATTACGTGCTGAAATTGCCACTCGACCTATGTCGAGCGCCGCCACATAGTCCAGCTTTTTTTAACTCGACTTATGTTGCTCGCCGCTAATTAAGGGTTAATGCTAGACTGTGGTGGGTATCTGTTGTCATTGTCAGTGTTGTGTATACGGCTCGCTACAGACTATACGACTTCGACGGTGCTGGGTAGCCTGGTGGCCAGCCGTTTTGGATATTTCCTTTGCGAGTGTAGCATTGTGCTGGCAGAGGGCTTTTGCCTACTCCTGCCAGTATATTGCTACCTCTTTGCTTGACTTCTTGGGAAGCGTCAGGGCTAGACCAGGTACGAGAGACCTGGACTTACCAAGAGAGCCTCCCGGTCATTAACGTAAGATAGGGAGCTATCCTTAAGGGTGGCACTAGGCTAGGAGCATGCTTGGCTCTACCTAGTTTCCCATACCTTGATACCACAGTTAGACTTTATTAATAGAGAAGACAATGCATACTTATTAACTCTTATCACGTGTGCTTTAGTATTATTCACGGTATTGTTTAGCCTAGGTTGTTGCGCAGGGCACAACCGTTGGTGGCTGCTACTTTATTTAAGGAAGTACTGTTTTTGAGTTGCTGTTATTATTACTGTCACAGAGTTGTTGCATTCTCGTGTTTTCCATTACAGATGTCCTGCTTTTTGGTGTATTTAAGATACACGTTTCATGTCCTGCCTCTTGCATTATTACAGTTCTATATTCTACGAGCATCTTAGAGCATCAGACGTTTGCAGAAGCTTCCAGGTCTGTTTGCTGTAGGTCCAGACTTCAAGTGCTTTCATATAGCATTGAAGGGGTTTAATGTTGAGTTCAGACTAACATTAAACATAACGTAAGCATCTAATCTTTTATTAAATCTTGTCATAGTGTATTTAAGCTTTGTTAATACTTGAGAGCATTTTATTAACGTAATTACTTCTTGTTGTTTGCAGGCTTTGCCATTGCTGGAAAGCCTTAGTAGAGTACACTTATCCCTTGTTAATTGATACCCCGTTATCTAGTATATTAACTCTAGAGGGTTTATGTGTTTTGTTCACCGGCTTAATAGTTCAAGGGTTTGGAATTAGCGTACCGTTGTTGCATACTTAGCCTATATTGTAGTCCAATACTAAGTGCCCTTGTTTATTCAGTTGTGCCGGTCGTAACACACACTATACATCACACTGTCTCTCACATGTTACGACTGACCGTAGAGGCTTCTAGTCCTTGGAATAACACAGACAAGTAAATACTCAGCACCTCCGTAGCCTCAACTCATAACACAACCTACCACAACAGAACATAGTTGGTGATGGGCTGGTCTATCAGAGTGAGAACTGAGCGATCTCTGCCATACCCATAGCTTACTCTGACTGTTCCTTTTACTTATATATTTTCTAGATCTCAAGTGACGGCGTCTCTTCCGTGGATTGACCTCCCAATCTACCATGATTGGAAGCCAAAGCGTCACATTTTTCCTTTGCCCCTCAACTTTCTCTTCATAATTGCTGAGGGGCACAGGGCCCTGGGTGGGGCTTTGATTTCCCGGGCGATTCCGCACCCTCCTTAGCTCCCCGCCATGGAGTGGCTTCGGTCACCCAGGCTTTATTGTGGTCGGCAGGGAGGGTTCTTTGGGGGCGCTCGATTATGGCCTTGGCCTTATTTGGGGCCTTGGGGCTGTTCGGCCAGGCAGCTTGAGGAACAACAACAACAACAACAACAGAACAGAGCTCATTAGCAACTTCCAGGCTTTGAAATATTCCTGTGAACCAGTAAAATAATTTCCATTAATACTTATTTTGTTTAGGCATTCATATAATTGTTATATTTAGATCTTAGATCGACAGTCTGAAGAATATATGCAACATATATTCTAAAGCTACTCTGTAGATAACAATTTACATTACTGTGATAATATTGTAACTATTTATTCATGTTCGACTTCTATACCAGATACTTCTATATTGCATAACTGTGTGTAAAATAATATAACCATTGTACTTGTGATGATTGTATAAATTGCCTTGTTAATAATATGTATAATTATGTGTAGTGAATATCTTGTTTCTATCTGTTTAGTTAATCCACACAACCTGTTTTGTCTAGCTTAACACTTTCACGGTTACTTTAGATACAAATCAACAAAGAATTCTGCCACTGAACTAATCTCTGCAATGAATTGTTATGTTGTATAAATTTCTATAAATATATCGTGTTGGCATCCTCACTTATATAAGGATATAATAAACGGAAAGGCGTTGATCACATAGAGGTCTTGTTCTACTGTACAGTATATATGCATGTTTGGCCGAGTCCATCTCTGTACTAATATGTTAACAGTTCATCACATAGAGGTCTTGTTCTACTGTATATATGCATGTTTGGCCGAGTCAATCTCTGTACTAATTTGTTAACATAATCGTCGGGAATAGGGTAATGATCCCGACAGTTTTAGGTCCAATAGGACATTTGAATTTGGCGGTATTGTATCGCATGTACGATTTCGGCTGGTTCTTTGTGTATTGTAGTTTATTATTAAGTGTAGGTTAAATATTAACTGTAATGTATATATATCTACATCAGCTCTAGATGTATCATGAAACCAAGTTATGGGTTATAATTATAATGAGCCGGCAGCCATATGTAATTTCGCGAAGCGATCGGACGCCGGCCCTTTAGTCTCTCAATCAACACCATACAGCCAACATCTTCCCCCCGGCTCTGACTCCACCCACAGTTCACCATGTGCTACAAATACTAATCTATAATAACAGTCCTACATTACCAGTCCTCTAAGCTAAGTTCATTGTATCAATATTGTATTATGTGAACATTCCTACATGTCATGCAATTGAATTAGCCGCGTGTGGGGGACTGGATTACACCCATCGAATACTTCGTTGGTAATTATATTATAACTATTTGTTGGGATATTTCATGTACCAGTGATATGCAATTTAACCACTTATCTAAATTCCCGACAAATAATGGTCCTTCGTGCCCTAAGGCTTCCTTACCGTCGTACCGTTTTGTTTACTTCCTTGACACTTGTGGGCTTACAAATGGCTGCCGCCTCGCGCGTTGTTGGGCCGATTGCCCTTTCCCTAGTGTAGACCCGGATTATTCCCTCGTGTTTTTTCCAGTTAGGCGCCGTCCCTATCTTTTTTGGGGCTAGTTTCCAGGTTTTTTGGGGCGTGTGTTCCTTGGCGTTTTTTGGTGGGTTAGCTGGGCTGGTGCTTGGGGTAGGGGTAATTTCGTCGGGTACCATTTCGCGCTTGTAGGCTAGGCTAGGCCTGCAGCTGTCTGTGGTAGCTGTTCATTTCGCTTTGGTGGTGGGCCTGTGGTGTTCATTGTGTTTTGTCATTATGAGACACTTTTCTTAATTTTGCCGGTGGGGAGGGTTCTCATGTGACTCATTTAATTAAATTGTATAGCCTAGATGCCTAATTACGGTCATGGGGTTCGGTCTCTGTTGATTCCTAAGCGATTGACAACCAACAGACCTCATGATTGTGGAATGGGCAGTTGGGCTAGGCCTAATACTTATTACTAGTCAGTTCTTTTCATTTACCCTTCTTTCTCTAGCCCTAGTTTGTTTCTGCTATTTGTCAATTTGCTCAATTAATTCATCCTACTGCAGATAGTAGCCTAATGACCGTTTCCAAATTGGGAGTGGCAATGTTATTGCCACATTTTTGTATTTAAATTAATTTGTGTAACTAGTTTGCTGTATTGTTTAGAGAGTTAATAACTAAGATTCAGACCTTAACGATGACAGATTTAAAGAAACTTAAGATTCTGAAGGGAGGGATGAAGGGAAGTTTAAATAGGTGTTTAAGAGATCTTGATGAATTTTTATTAAGTGCCACGGCTGATCAAATTAAGGGTAAATTTGCTACTGTAACTAAATCGCTAGCCACTTATGATAATTATGCTCAGCAGGTATATGGTTTATTGACAATTACTGACGATGTGGAAGAAGAAATGTCAGTAGATCTTGAGTACTTTGAGGACGTTAGTACAGCCTTAGCCAGACTATCTTCCACACAAGAATCAACCCCAGTTAAAGTTCTATACATACTCAACAGGTTAAAACAATATCAAATAGCAGTATAAATGTATTCAATCAGGTCCAGCAAAACTGGTACTTGTGGGTTCTTTTACCTGGGAAAAGCTAATATATATACAGTATATGTATATCCCTTACTAAGCTGTGATAATGTAACGAGAGAGAGAGAGAGAGAGAGAGAGAGAGAGAGAGAGAGAGAGAGAGAGAGAGAGAGAGAGAGAGAGAGAGAGAGAGAGAGAGAGAGAGAGAGAGAGAGAGAGAGAGATAGAGAGAGAGAGAGAGAGAGAGAGAGAGAGAGAGAGAGAGAGAGAGAGAGAGAGAGAGAGAGAGAGAGAGAGAGAGAGAGAGAGAGAGAGAGAGAGAGAGAGAAGAGAGAGAGAGAGAGAGAGAGAGAGAGAGAGAGAGAGAGAGAGAGAGAGAGAGAGAGAGAGAGAGAGAGAGAGAATTGAATTGAATTGAATTGAATTGAATTGAATTGAATTGAATTGAATTGAATTGAATTGAATTGAATTGAAATGTTTTATTTAGCCAATAAATATATACATAAGTTATGATACACAAGTATAAATATAACCCAAAGGGATTATTATGGCTGAGCCTTTTGAGAGCACGGGATTCTCGTAAGAGGCACATTGTGTTTAATTACACGAGTGAGTTTCTACATTCACGATGGTTGTACATACTTAAAATATAATATCAATGATGTTAATAATGCCCAAATTGACAGTTTGTGGCTATAAAACAATATCAATGGTATGAACATATTACATATATGGGTATTTGGACAACATATATACTATATAAGTATACCTGTTTGAATGCAAATTACTGTTTATTAAGCAAGCTATTAGTTATTGTATTTGGATAATAAATACAATTTGAGGCATTTTTTGAAATCGGCTATATTAGATTTATCTCAAATACAGATGGCTACAATATAGGTAGCAAATTCTAATGGTAGTGTTCCTATCATATGCTTCTTTCTATAACTTTTTATGGAAAAAAACAAAAATCTGGGTTTTTTATTTTTTCTTGATTTTTTTTTGTTTTTTTTTTATTAACCTAACCTAATTAATGTATTTGGGGGCTATTAGGTTAGGTTAGGTTAGGTTTTTTGGTTCTTAATGACCAAACAAAATCCCAAGAAACATTCCCAAGATTTTTTTTTTTTTTCGGGGATAAAAAAGTATATGAAATGAAGAATATGATGATCAAAACCATTAGAATTTTGCTACCTATATTGTAGCGCCTCCTGTATATTGACCGATTAATCTCTTATGGAAGATGGTAACCTATTCCATATCTTGACTCTATGGTAGCTTATAAATGATTGAGATTGTGTTGTTAACATTAGTGGTATGTCTAAGAGGTTGGTGTGTCTCAAATTATATCTAGCATTTGTTCTTAAACATATAATTTTCGATTAAGGTATACCACACTGTTTGTTAATTTTGTTTTGTAAATACAATGTATGATCTCCCCACGATAGTCTTTTATCCACGATGACACCCAAAAATGTTGTTTTATCCTCTTCATTTAGTATTGTCGCACCTATTTTAATTGGCTGTCGGTTGTCGGGTATTGCTTTATTTCTGTGAAATATTATATAGTGTGTTTTGTCAAGATTTAAAGTTAGTTTGTTACTTACTATCCAGTTCCTTACATTATTTAGTTCAGAGTTTACTATATCAACCAAGGACTCAATGTTTGGGTGGCTAACATAGAAGGTACTATCATCTGCATATAGAATAAATGTTAACACTTCGCTAGAATTTTCAATATAATTTATATAGAGTAGAAAAAGCAATGGTCCCAGTTTGGATCCTTGAGGGACGCCATGTGATATTTGTTTTAGTTCTGATTGGCATTCATTATAAGTAACATATTGTTTTCTGTTTTTAAGGTATGACTTAAACCAGAGATAGTTAACACCTCTTACTCCATAATGTTCTAACTTAGTTAATAGTATCTTGTGGTCTACGGTGCCAAAGGCCTTAGAAAGGTCTAAAAATGTACTAATAGTATAATGTTTGTTGTCATATGATTTGAATATATCATCAGTAAAAGATGTAAGTGCTAGCTCTGTTTATCGCCCCCCTCTGAATCCATACTGGGCAGTGGACAAGATATTACAGTTTACAGAGTTATATAATCTGTTGTACATAAGTTTTTCAAGAATTGTACTTAACCTAGCGGGGTACAACATGAGGAGAGAGAGTGGGGTGGTGGTCAGTTACATGGGGGGTTAATTCTCTCTCCACGGGGTGCCTCGAAGGGTGCCAGTGTGTACTGCTGGTGTAGGACGTACGGCCTATATAATTTTGTTTTGTTTTTAGAAAAAATAAAACTAAATAGAAGGTCCCACCCCTTTCCCATTCTTAAGTAAGCCATTTTAGATTTACAGAAGAGTGACCATTACTTGCATTACTGCATGTCCACAAACATTTCAGTAATGTAAGCATGTTTCCTTTTTTTTTTTTTTTTTTTTTTATTATGGTGACAGTTACAAAGTGGTGTACAATCTATCTTATTCTAGTTACATTATAGTTTATCTTATTGTACCGTTACCTCCCTACAATCAACCTAGTTGTTCCCCAATTCGTCCCTCCGCCACGACCATTTCAAAGTCCAAGCCTCTCACTCTTGTCCTCTGTAGCGGGGAGGACCTTGTACCCCTGAGACATAGGAGTGCAGACCTGAGAAGAGAGAAAGAGAGCCGGCATCTCATCCAAGTTATGACTTGGCTTCTATGCTGGCGCTTTTTCTCCGATATTTGTTCAGCTAATCTGGCATAGAAGACACTTGCAGAAGGTCCCATTCCTCCCGACGATGAGAAAACCAGAGGAATAAAGCTTCCTTGATCCCTGTTCAAAATTCTTTCTTCATAAGCGCGTTTTTTCTCACTTTCGTTTCTCAAGTATGCCGCCTTGTGTCCTCGCTCACGATATGTTTGTGCTCTTGGGTTGAAGATTCTGATGTCGAAAAAAGCCCGTTGTCCCCTCGTCCAAAAACCTCGAGCACTTACGTCCACTCTTGCTTCATTTGAAGTATTTGCAGTATTGTGGGCCAAGCGCTGTCCGTCCATAAGCAGAAGTTCCGGTTCGATTCTGACATCATGGCACACCTCGTCCAGCATTTGTGCAGTGATGTCTCGTACTTCATCATGCCGGATACAGATGAATCCTCCTTTCTTACAGGTCATACAGTGGTCTGAGTTGTTTATTTCACCGCATGCACATTTCAGCGGCAGGTTCGAAACTGGCCACCCATACCTCGAGGCTACGGCATCATTGAATTCTTGTTTATTTAAGCTGAAGCCTTTTTCCTTTATTGGTAATGATGTGAGCCAATTTGAAGCCCCCGTGTCTTGTGCCATCTCAACTCTCATTTTCAGTTCTTCACTACATAGTCTTAATTTGTTCTAGGCTATGTTTCTGTCTCTCTTCTCTGCTCTTTGTAATTTCCTGTCTTGCATTTCGTTGTTCCTCTTCGTCCACCTCATCGTTTTCATTTTGCTCCCGTTTTTTTTTCTGTCAGAGACGTAGTAAGTTTAAGGGAATTTTGGTACTCATGAGGTGCCGCCTCCACTGGATTTATGATCCCCATACCTCCGAACCTTGGCGGAAGAGCTAATAGATCTCTTAGCTCTTGTGTGACGCCTTCCATCTCTGTTAAAGCAGGTATGAATGCTCCTCTGATTGCTTCTTCCAGCGGTTGGAGCATCTGTCCAATGTCAGGCACTGTTCTCATAAGAAAGGTCCATCTGTGCTTAACACCATATGTGAAGGCAGTATATGCAGCATATGGTTCAGATTTCGCAATGTTTGCCAGGGTTTTCACTTCCTTTACCCACTCCGCTACCTTTTTTCGCACATAGTCTCTCTTGCATTCTTCTGTGCCTATGACTGCTCCCAAATGGCGTTGACCCTCCTTTGTAATCTTCACTTCTGTCCCATCAAAAGTCTGCACCGCTTCTTCATACTTGTCTTCTTTCACTATTAGTACAGATTTACTAGTATTCGGATGGTATCCAATGACTTCGCCAACCGATTGTACTCTCCGCCACCATTCTTTGAGATCCCCTATTCTTCCTGCACCTGTGAGGTCATCTGCATATGCCACTTGTTTCACTCGGGTTGCCTCATGTTTTATTTTCTGCTGCAGAATAGATAGTGCCAGTGTGTACATTGCCATTGCCACTGGATCTCCTTGCGTTGTTCCTTCATTTGATTTGAGAATTTTCATTTCTTCCTTCTTTGTGCTTCCAACTATATACAGGTTAGCTGGCTCCTTATAAGTGTTTTCTATGTACTTTGCGATGCTCGGGCATTTGATCTTGATGTTGTGAATAGCTGCCTCCCTATTAATGGTGTTAAAGGCATTTGTTGCATCCACTAGCAATATCGCTTCACAATCTTCCTCCTCATACACTTTCCCCATTGCATGTATTGCTGCTTCTCCTCCGGCTTGCTGTCCTGCACATACTTGTAAGTTGCCCACTGCTCTTTGTACATCTTTTCCAAATACGGACATGATTGCTTTTCCTATAATCCTTCTAAGAATTTCCCCAACGCATACTGGTCTAACTCCTGGATTCTTATTTAAAGGTATCAGGCGACATGCTGTCAGAGCTTCTATGTTCACGCATGGTGATGATGCAAGTTTCTTTGCCAGCATTGCTATTGCTTCACAAAGGTCACCCGCGGCTGAACCAAACTTGTTTTGACTTAGGAAGATCCTCCAAGTCTTAGCATCTACACCTGATGGACCTGCTCCTCCCTGTGTTTTCAGCGCCTTTCTCCATACGAGGTCTCCAGTTATATTCTCATATATCACCGGGTCTGGAGGAACATATTCCCCATCTAGTTTGGCCTCATCACTTGCTGGTTTTGCTTCTGGGTGTTTCTCCTTTAGCTGGTCCAAGATGCGTCGATTCCCTTCGTGAGGCTTCCGCAGTGACCATTTTGACTGCCTGTGCCACTTTACCAATCCTCATGCTATTTCCCACTGATCGTGCCATATCATCTGGCTTACTCTTTCTTTGTTGTTTTGTTTTCAGTCTTTGCTGGATTGCTCGTACTTGGCTAAGAATTTTGTCTAACTCCCCATTTTCCCACCACTCCATTCTCTGTTTCAGCGCTTTAACCCTTTATTAGCGGCTCACCACTTAAGTCGTATTTAATAAAGCTGGACTATGTGGCGGCGCTCGACATAACTCGAGTGGCAATTTCAGCACGTAATGTGGCTGAGAGAGAGAGACAAGTGGTGGCAGGAGACTAGCGAGCGTATGACTGCTCCAGACCACCGCGGCGAACCTACTGACACAAATCTCAGCTCCCTCCTCCCTCTCTCTCACTCGCTACATACTCAATTATGTACCGAAAGTACCGAATTACCTGCTTTTTGCACTCGCGTTGCACGGTTATTGCAAGAAAACTATCCATCATACAAGGATCGTTATGGTGTCATTCGAAAGCTCTGTTTATGCCCTTTCAGGGATAGATACTTGTTTTACGTTCTGGGTCTTATTTAGGCATGAAAATGATCACGTAAACAGCCCTATTTTGGCTAAAAACACCCCGCTGGGCGGTACACATAAATAAACCGCATAGGCCGCTCGTAAGGTGTTAATGTTCTCATTCAGTTTTGCCTTTAGTCTTTTTCTTTGCAGGAACAACTGAGGAATGAAAGAAGCTATCTTGATTGTCACGTGCGCCAAAGGGGCATCCTGAACATACCTTAGGATCATAAGTCTGAGTTCCCCCAGCATGTCTTTTGCGGCTTATTATGTTGCCATTGTATCACTTCTGTATAAATTTCATTCACTAATGTTGTGAGTCTGTCACCAGAATGTCCCATCCATTCTCCACCATTCATGTTTACGTTACGAGGTCGTTCGTTCTGTTCACGATTTCTCTCATTATCTTCCTTTACACCATTTTCATTATTTTGTTCCACACCTCTGGTCTTGCGAATTATTGATTCCTGCATTTTCTTCTGCGGGCTGCAGTTGTTGATTGTTATTACCTGCATTTTCTCTAACAGGGTTTGCCTGTACATCCCCATTAACTACATTGTCTATTTCACGGTTCATTTGTACTGCATCCCTCACTGTATTATGTCTTTCATCAGGATTATTCCTCGACTGGGACCGAGTTAATGCCATCTTGTCTTATTATCTTAATTATCTACCTATGCTCTAATATTAAATCTATATATCCTTACTTCCTATGGGACGAGCCTCTGCCCGAAAAAAAGTGAAAATGTTAACATCCTATGAGTAGCGTTAGAAATAGAAAGAGTATGAGAAGTTATTTAACTCAATAAGTATAATGCAAAGTTACAGAAAATCAGGCTATTTTACCAGATGGAGACTGAAAAAGAAAAATATTATATAAACTATAGTCGTATAGCTATATATATAGAGAGAAGCTACTGTGAAACAATTGAAAAGAGTAAGAACAGTTATTTAACTCACAAAGTATAATGCAAAGTTTAAGAAAATCATGCTATATTTTACGACAGTGACTGAAAATTAAAAAGAAAAAAGAAAATATATATAAAATAATAATAGTCGAATAACTATATATATAAAGAAAAGATACTGTGAAACACTATGCAAGGAAATATATTTGTACCTAACTAAGCAACCACGCTTGGTGTGTGACTTTCAGTATGTAAGGTATCACATGATACTAAAATACCTGAACAAGTTATTCGGCAGTTACAAGAACAGGACTAAATAAATAAACGTAGTGTTGGGGGGAAAAAAAAAACAAAAAAAAAACGAGAAGAAAAAACGTGAGAAAAAAAACTAATAAAATAAATATATTTATTGTAGTGAGCGAGAAACAACAGTATTAATAGAATAAAAAGAGTATAAAGACAAGTGTCAAAATAGTACTAAGGAGTAAAGAAGGATGTTGTTAGAAATCTGCCATTAGTTTGAGAAATAAAAACAAAATCCTGGGTATCAGTAAGCACACATCATATCAGCACATTATACCTTATTTTAAATAGTATCCTTAGTTATTAGTTCGTTAGAGATAACTCTCACATGAAATATACCACTTCCAGTCTGATTTCTTGACTAGGCAATAACTCATATGAAACCTTACCTTACACAATCGGCATGTTTCCTCAAAGCTAATTGACTCTACTGTATACAAAACTAAAGACACCTCGGCAATTTGAGCCGCTTTACATTCTAAATATGCCTAACTTTAAATGGAAACCAGCCAATTACGTCTTATGATTAAGTTATTTTCAAGACAAAAATAGGGGAGGATTACATGGGGGGGATGTGGTGGGAGAGAGGAAAGTGGAAGGAAGAGGGGAGGGGGGAGGGGGGAGAGGGGAGAGGGGAAGGAAGGGAATGTGTGGGTAAGGGAGGTGGAGGGAGGAGGAGGGGGGGAGGGGATACTTGTGGTCACTGCACCACACTCTCTCTGTCCGGATAGCCACTACTCTACCACACATACACACATTTTGTAAGCTTCTGCCATGCCCTCTTGTGAACACTGATCGTCCTATACTCTTTCACAAACAAATAAAAATAAAAATAAACATTTCTTTATCGACCATGGCTGGCCAAAGTTGCACAGGGCCAATACACTGGTTTCATGGGTCAGACCTCTAGTGAAGCATTGTATCACAAACACACTGATATTTTTCAATATATTTCAATATAAATCACCCTACGCATTTAGTTTAGAACAATACCTAAATACACTTATTTTCTCCTTTGCATTATATTACGGTACCGTGGTTTAGAGGGGTTAAGCGATGGGAGGAGAGAGGATGTTGGCGGGTAGGGGGGAAGTGTTGCGGTCAGCGCGGTTTATGGCACCTTTCTCTATTCCCTCTCTCCGCATTTTCGCCTCTATATCGCCCTTTCTCTCCTGCATAATTATATCCCCTTGCTATAGTCGTCTCTTCTGCAATGTCGTAATGCAAAATATTCCGGTTCACTTCTACATGACACGTATCTCCATGCGTTGGCGTGATGACAGAAGGGGTGAGTGTCGGGAAGGGACGGTGGAGGGGTACCCGAGGGTGAGTGGTGTTGGCTGGTGTCGGTCAAGGGGAGAGGAGGGAGGGAGATACGTCAGGCACCTTGCCCTTTGGTCGCCAGGGCCTCCCTCACGGCCCGGCAAAGTGCTCTTCAAATCTCCGCCACTTTTGTCACTTGTTGTTTGATTTTGGTTAGATTGAACTCCAGAATTTCACCCAATACAAACTCCCCGTAATTTCACAATCACCCTGATATAGGTATCACAACTCCATCACTTCCCTCACTAACTTGCTGTTCATCGCGGAGAGAAAAATCCATACGTCCTCTCCCGTCAATGCCTAAACTAATTCCTCTACTTGCAGATTTCTGCTTTGGGTTAAGGTTATCTCTATTATGAGAGCTTGTACCCCCTAGTGTTTAGATCAAAGGGAGGTCTGTTCCCCCCATTGTCTAAATTAAGGGGATGATATCATATACGTCCCTTGAAAGAACCTGGACAGCAGACTACTTCTTTCCAGGTAAAGTCTGTTGCTTTGTACTTGGGTTACGTGGTGGAAAGTATTCTTGCTAACGTAGTACATAATATAGTCTTTTGGGTACTGATATGACCCACACCTGCAATCATAACAATATATACTGTATATATATATATACAGTATATATATATATATATATATATATATATATATATATATATATATATATATATATATATTGTTACGTATCTTGATCCTCAAGTGGTTAACTTGATGAATCTAGATAGCACAGAGATATATATTAAGGTATCAGTCAGCTGATGGCAAAACAAAAGTAAAATCTAATAAAATTATTTCCTGTTGTTGCTTCCTATCCTTTTGGATCTTAGGACTTAGTATCCTTTATTGACTGATACTCTTTAATTATGAAAAATACTGAAACTAATTAAAGTCATGTAGTATTTATAAAGAATTATTATTTAACCGAAGCTTAGTAGGCTATGGTTATGAACCGAAGAAGTTATATCTAAAGAAGGACTATTAATTCTATAAAGTCTTGATAGATAAATATTAAAGTAAGAATATTTCTGTCTCTTACCCTTTTTGAAATGAATAGATAGTTTTTTAATGTAATTATTCTTGGTTCTTGTCTTACGTTAATAGTATTATATTATTATTATCCTCAGGATTAATATCAAAGTCACATAAAAAGTTAGATATATTTATTTAATAAATAGTTAAATGTATTTCTTAACCACGTAACATTGAGGTTTTGATTATGAGTAAATTAAGTTACAGGATCGCTTCATAGATTCGATTCAGGTCTCACTCAAATAATATGAAAAGCAAAAATAATATTTTGAAGCTAAACGAATTTTCTTCAGCTTAGGAAATCACGAAGTAATATTAACACAGCCATGTTAGTCTAAGGCGATATTACTAATATGAGACAATAACATCACCGTACTAAGCACCGTTAAGCAATGTAAGCTTAATTAAAAGAAAATTAAAGAACTCGTAAGTATTAACCCTTTCACGCTTATATGACGCAGAGATTGCCAGACTAGCAACAAGAATTAGTTCTCTCACCCTTATAATTACCTCTCCAAAAAAAAAAAAATCTGCGCACAGCTAACTCAAAGACAACTGCAGAGGTTGAAGTAACTAAACTAAAGGTTTCTAAATACCCCTGATGGTAAAAAAGGCTTTAAAGTATCCCTAATAAGCTCAAAATCGCGTCATATGTCGGAGAGGGTTAATATAAAACAATAGTATTACTTTCATCATAACCCAATTACTTAAAGAGTTGCTTTAGTCCACAAGTCAGTCAACTAAAATAGTTAAGTACATAATAATAGCATTAACGTTAATTCCCAATCATATAGTTACGTACATAATAGTAGCGTTAACGTTAATTCCCAATCGCATATCTAACTAACCAATATAACGTAAGTGTTTACACCGAACACACTTAACACACACTTATATAATCTGACTGACAGTCACAAACCCATTATAATACTTCACCCAGTCTTCCTCCACCTGCAAGTTCACCTTCCCCAACTCCAAATGAGACTGATTTGAATGCCCACAACTCGGGTCTTATATACTAAACAATGATGGTGTAGGAACGAATCAGGAGGCGAGTGATGGTGCGCGCTCCTATCATAGCTCCTAGAGTTGCATAACAGGTGCGTGGACCAATGGAGTCTCCTGGCGTCGATCATACGTCATAGCGTCAGGTCATCACAGTAGTTTGCAGGGTCCCCTATGACGCACGCAGGTGTGAAGGCTTGTTTGCTGGTATGCGGGCGAGCTGGTTTCCCCCTCGCTGGTTCGCTCGCTAGTCTGCTTCGCCGCTTGGGTAGTTTGACACTCCTTCAACTCTAATTCTAACTCTTAAATTAACATACAGGGCTCCGTATGTCAGACCTCCCCCCTAGAAAAGAGTTTAAGGAGTATAGTACATAATATTAACCATGATACATAAATAGATTCACCACCAGATTGGCAACAGCAAGATTTTAATGAGGATATAATAAGGATATCACCCAAAGTAGGCAACGTCTCCAGGTACCACATCAGAACATAGCCGGAACGTAGCTGGAGCGTTATTCGAACTGCAAGGCATCTCACAGCTGAAGGCTTGAAAGCGCACTACTAAAACATGATATTCACCTCGCTACAAGGCAGAGCTAATTGCCAAAATCCTCTCATTAAATTAAACTTACTGCGGTATGAGGCCAACCTGGTAAATGCAATCTTTGATCCGTGGCAGTGGGTAGGTATCGTTCTTTGTGACAGCATTAACTCGCCTATAGTCCCTACAAAACCTATGGCTCCCGTCTGGCTTTGGCACAAGTATGACCGGACTACTCCACTGGCTTAAGGCCCTTGTGATCAGCTGGTTTGAAAAAATGAAGTCAAGCTCGACCTGCAGTATACTCCTGCGTTGTGGCGAGACACGGTAGGGGGATAGTTTAATGGGAGTTGCATCCCCTACGTCGATGTCGTGCACGGCCAAAGAAGTGAGCCCTGGAGTATCACGGAACACACTGGGAGACTGAGATAAAACAGAGATTATTTGGTTCGCTTGGTCAGAGGGAAGATGACATAGTTTAGATGGTAATTCCCCCCAAGCTACTGAATTCTACTGAAAGTTGGATAGGCTACATAACAAGTCAAAGTCTGCATGGATACCTTCAGGCTCTGGAGCAGTCTGTTGCGGGTCAGTAAGAGAACTGAAGACTTCGTCCACACCAGGCTGTCCACAGGTCCTGACATTCACTGCCACAGTGGGAGAATCGGGAGGAGAGGAATCAGGGGACCTATGGTAGGGTTTCAACATATTTATATGGAATACTTGCGTGGGCTTTCTCCTGTCTGGGGTAGTTACTAGATAATCGGCAATGCTCACCCTCCGAATGATCTTATATGGGCCCCTGAACTTGGCAGATAAAGGTTGGCCAAAAAGGGGGAGCAGGACCAAAACCTCATCACCGGGCTGAACCTCCCTCTCACGGGCTTTTCTGTCATACCAGGTCTTCATGGAGCTATTAGCCACTGTCAAGTTTTGAGCGGCAAACTCACATGAGGATCTCAGCCGGGTTTTGAAATCTGAAACATACTTGAGGAGGTTTTGGTTCCCCTCCTGGCCAAAAAGGCTATCCTGCAATAGTTGCAAAGGACCTCTTACCTGGTGACCGAAAACTAACTCATTAGGGGAAAAACCCAGGGATTCAGTTGGAACCTCACGAGTAGCAAATAAAAGAAAAGGTACCCCCTTATCCCACTCAACTCCGGTCTCTGTACAATATTTACGTAACATTCCCTTTAATGTCTGATGATATCGTTCGAGAACCCCTTGACTCTCTGGGTGGTAGGTGCTAGACTTAACATGCTCGATACCCAACTCCTTCAGGGACTGCTGAACATTTTTAGAGGTAAAATTAGTTCCTCGATCACTTTGCGCCTCATGGGGGAAACCCATTCTGGTGAAGAATTTGAGCAGTTCCTTGATGACAGTTGGAGCAGAGGTAGTCCTTAAGGGTATAGCCTCTGGGTAGCGAGTTGCTATGTCCATGATAGTTAATAAATAAATGTTACCTTGGGAAGTCTTAGGCAATGGGCCTACAATGTCCACTACCACCCGAGTAAAAGGATTCTCGAAAACGGGCAACGGCACCAGAGGATGTACAGGCACCTTCTGATTGGGTTTTCCTGTCATCTGGCAAGTGTGACACACTCTACAAAACTCCACTACATCTGCACGCATTCCTGGCCAGTAAAAGTGGGCTCTGATTCTGTCTAGAGTTTTTCTCACACCTAGGTGTCCTGCCAATGGTATACAATGTGCCATTTCCAAGATATCTCTACGACAAGGTTTGGGGACTACTACTTGATGGACGTCCCAGGCCCCGTAATCGATTGGTCTGTGTGGCGGTCTCCATCTACGCCACAATGCTCCTCCTTTGAGGTAGAAACATTCACCACCCTCCTTCTCACATTCCTCTTCACTCACGGCCCTGGCAGCTAACTCCTTGCATTCACTATCATCTCTCTGTAGCTCTACCAGGCCACTAGGACAATTTGGAGGGGTTTCATGGTCATCGTTAGGGTCAAGATGAGCCATAAAGGTGTCAGATAAATCCACCTCAGTCACATCATCAGGCACAGTTGGAGCGTCATTCACACTCTCATCATCCCTTTCATCAACTCTTACATTCGGTACATTTCTGTCTGAGGGAACTGCTACTTGAGACATTGAACGTGTGACAGCACACACAGGGAAAACAGTTGGCATCTCCTTTTCGAGCTCACCGGTTAGTGGCTATTTAACAGGGGAAGTGACAAAATGGGGTCTGGTCGGACCTTCTCACCTGCTAAATCATTCCCCAAAAAGAGTGTTACCCCAGGCACAGGGATATCTTGGGACCTACACAAAGCTTTGGTGGCCTCACCCTGTAGTAACTCACATTCAATTTCGCCTTTTACCAAGTGTGCATAAAATTGGCCTCCAGCACCTCTCATTACAACTGGTTCGCCAGGTGGGCACTCAGTGTAAGGATTCACCATGAGGGTGCTAGTAGAACCTGTGTCTCTCAGAATTTTTACCTCATGCATACAACCATTTAATCTCACGTTGCCAGATGAAATAAAGGGACGGTAACTGTCCTGCACTGATGGTGAAATTATTATTGGCTTAACCCTAGTGGGTTTCACCACACATGCTACTACAGCCCTGTCTAGATGATTTACGTTAGCTGCTAGGTACTCCTTCTGTCGGGAGTCCTGCATTAAAGGAACTTTTGGTGCTAGGTACTCCTTCTGTCGGGAGTCCTGCATTAAAGGAATTTTGGATGCTAGGTACTCCTTCTGTCGGAAGACCTGCATTAAATGCACATATGGAATTTGAGATACGGCGGCAACTGTCTGCCCCGATCTCTCGGTTTTCTCCTTGGCCCAGCACTGATAAGCTAGGTGGCCTCTCATTCCACAAAAAGTACATACTTTAGGGGATACGGGAACGTTCCCTCTTTGAGCATTACTATTACTTTGGGGCCCACCTCTGTTACCATTGCCCTTAGTCGCCTTTTTAGTTGGGGGAACAATTCAATTTTGGCTAGCTGGGGAAGACGTTATTGGCTTGTGACTGGGTCTGTCAGATTTGTGATTGGGATACTTAAAATTAGAACTAGAATTATCGTAGGGCTTCTTTCCACGAAATTTGTTGTTGAGCACGTATGTGTCAGCCATGTCAGCGGCGTCGGCAAGACAATCTACCCTTTTCCCCTTTAAATGATAGGATACAGAAGAATCAATTTTCCATAGGAAATTTTCTAACAGGACCAACTCCTTCAGATCGTTGTAGCTTGTGACTTTCTTACTCTTGACCCAATGATTGAAAGTTTTAGTCATAGTCCTGGCAAATACCTTATGGGTTTCTTCTACTTTCTTCTGGTTTTTATGGGAAGATTGCCTGTAAGCCTCAGGCTGCAATTGATAGGTTTTTAGGATAGCTTCTTTGAGATTGTCATAATCCTGCCTAACTTCTGCTACTTCTGACAAATACGTGGCTCGAGCCTGCCCTGTCAAAACGGTTTGCAACATAAAAGGCCATTGATCTCTTGTCCACTTCATACCTCCAGCAACTTCCTCAAACAAAACAAAGAAATCCTGCACATTATCCTCAGTGAAAGGTGGAATGACACTAGTCAAGTCAATCCCAGAGGGGGAGCAATTAAGGGAGCATTTGTATTGACGTTTAGTTGAGCCGTACGATATTGATATTCATAATGTTCGGTCTTTATTCTGGCTTCTTCGATATTTGCTTTGGCTTGTTCGGCATTTGCTCTGGCTTTTATGCTGGCTTCTTCGGTATTTGCTCTGGCTTGTTCGGCATTTATTCTGGCTAGTTCTAAGTCGGTGTTTGCTTTTATTCTGGCTAGTTCTAATATTTGATCACCGGTCAAACCAGGTGGCAATTGTTCATAAAGTTGGCTAGGTTTACTCGATATCCCACCAACTGCTCCGTCACCCTCCTTGCCTTCTACAGGGAACAGGTGGGTTTTTATGGTCTGAGCCACCTCTACTTTAGACATGTTTGAGACCGTTAACTGGAGATGTGAGGCAAGCACTTTCAGTTCGGATTTTGACAGACAGTCAATATCAGGGGCTGTGGGTTCTGATTCTATGAAAACTCGAGCATCTTCGTCATTAATTAGTTGAGGCATGATTAATATTTGATTTTTAAGTAGTGAAACGGTAATGAAACTGAGTGAAACTGTATGAAACAAATCCTGGCGAGGTCGCCACTCTTCTGTTACGTATCTTGATCCTCAAGTGGTTAACTTGATGAATCTAGATAGCACAGAGATATATATTAAGGTATCAGTCAGCTGAAGGCAAAACAAAAGTAAAATCTAATAAAATTATTTCCTGTTGTTGCTTCCTATCCTTTTGGATCTTAGGACTTAGTATCCTTTATTGACTGACACTCTTTAATTATGAAAAATACTGAAACTAATTAAAGTCGTGTAGTATTTATAAAGAATTATTATTTAACCGAAGCTTAGTAGACTATGGTTATGAACCGAAGAAATTATATCTAAAGAAGGACTATTAATTCTATAAAAAGTCTTGAAAGATAAATATTAAAGTAAGAATATTTCTGTCTCTTACCCTTTTTGAAATGAATAGATAGTTTTCTTATATGTCCTTTTATTTATATTTAATGTAATTATTCTTGGTTCTTGTCTTACGTTAATAGTATTATATTATTATCATCAGGATTAATATCAAAGTCACATAAAAAGTTAGATATATATTTAATAATTAGTTAAATGTATTTCTTAACCACGTAACATTGAGGTTTTGATTATGAGTAAATTAAGTTACAGGATCGCTTCATAGATTCGATTCAGGTCTCACTCAAATAATATGAAAAACAAAAATAATATTTTGAAGCAAAAATAATTTTCTTCAGCTTAGGAAATCACTAGAAGTAATATTAACACAGCCATGTTAGTCTAAGGCGATATTACTAATATGAGACAATAGCATCACCGTACTAAGCACCGTTAAGCAATGTAAGCTTAATTAAAAGAAAATGAAAGAACTCGTAAGTATTAATATAAAACAATAGTATTACTTTCATCATAACCCAATTACTTAAAGAGTTGCTTTAGTCCACAAGTCAGTCAACTAAAATAGTTAAGTACATAATAGTAGCGTTAACGTTAATTCCCAATCAAATAGTTACGTACATAATAGTAGCGTTAACGTTAATTCCCAATCGCATATCTCACTAACCAACATTACGTAAGTGTTTACACCGAACACACTTAACACACACTTATATAATCTGACTGACAGTCACAAACCCATTATAATACTTCAACCTGTCTTCCTCCAGCTGCAAGTTCACCTTCCCCAACTCCAAATGAGACTGATTTGAATGCCCACAACTTGGGTCTTATATACTAAACAATGATGGTGTAGGAACGAATCAGGAGGCGACTGATGGTGCGCGCTCCTATCATAGGTCCTCGAGTTGCATAACAGGTGCGTGGACCAATAGTCTCCTGGCGTCGATCATACGTCATAGCGTCGGGTCATCACAGTAGTTTGCAGGGTCCCCTATGACGCACGCAGGTGTGAAGGCTTGTTTGCTGGTATGCGGGCAGCTGGTTTCCCCCTCGCTGGTTCGCTCGCTAGTCTGCTTCGCCGCTTGGGTAGTTTGACACTCCTTCAACTCTAATTCTAACTCTTAAATTAACATACAGGGCTCCGTATGTCAGAATATATATATATATATATATATATATATATAGATATATAGACATACATATAATGGCTTAGTGTAAAGTAATGTGTGTTCTCAGTAAACCTTGATTATCTAACGTTGACAGTATTGTATTTATCTTCCCCATCATAAATTGGCCAGGGCTGGAGAGATAGCAGCAGGAATGCACTAACAATATTTAGTCCAGTCATTAAATTTACTGCCCATTATGCGTTCAGAACTGTACCTCTCCTAAATGTTCATATTCCCAAACCATTAATATATATTTAACTGCTATTGTACACTTGCCCTCATAAGTTCTATTCCTCTCCGTAATCTTATACACAGAAATATGATGCACGTGGTTGAATTACCCTCCAGGGGGTAAGGGGATCTCGATCCATCTTATACTGCGTGTGTTGTACAAGGCGACTAATAGGGGGAATGGGGGTAGATTGTAGGTACCAATCGAACAGGGCTATACCCAGGAGAGGCTGTAGGCATTTGATAAAGAGTCGCTGTAACTCCTGTTTCATTTGCTTGGCCTATCTTACTGATTCCCTTTGTGCCTCACTTACACTGAGAGTAGTCCAGCCTGCTCTCACAAACACCTCTTCCTCCTATCTACTTTACTACACTTAACATGCACACCACATTCCCTCCCTCCACAATATATATTTTTTTTAAATGAAGAACACACACCAAGCCTCGGAGTCCCCGGGGGGGGGGGGGGGGGGGGCATAAATGCCCCCACGCATACCCGACCTTCCCCTGACGACCCCTCTAAATGCTCTGGACCACGGCCTGTCACTCTTACTATCAACTTTTGCAATATTCGCGGCTTTTCCTCTAATTTTCACTCAGTCGAACACCATCTATCCTCCTACAAACCTGATCTTCTTTTCCTCACCGAAACCTAGGTATCTGAGACAACTGCCAGCAGCCCCTTCTCTGTATCCTCCTTCTTTCTCTATCCTAGTTTCAAAGCCAAAGGCGGATGTTGTGCATACGTGTACAACACACTCACTTGCTCTCGTGTTCCCGATTTCGACTCCTCTGAATTCTCAACATTATGGCTCAAACTATCTTGTCATTTTCATACTAAATATTTCTGTGCTGTCTATCTTTCCCCTAACTCTACCGACTAACTCTAAAGTGGAACACATTCTATCCATCTCTCCCTTCTCTGAAATTTCCCTCTTAGGAGATTTCAACGTTCACCACCGCCAATGGCTCTCCAGCAACCCACCCAACTGATTCAAATTGAGCTAACATGTCAATAATAATTTTGTAACTTACAGAATTATAATATCTTTATAATATCATGGTAAAATAACTGCAGTTAGATGGAGGTGAGTAGGCACTAGGACAGCTAGGCTAAGTTTATGGGGAAATACATAGGAAAATATGATTTTCAACATGCAATAACTCTATACCGGTTGAGAATTGGAACTTTTCTTATAGAACATATTAGGCTTAGAATAATTTGTTTTATCATTTCCCAAAATTATGACCTTTGCTCCTGGGACACCCTGTATACTGGAGGAGCTAGTGGTTCTATCTCTGGGAGCTGAGTCATCTGTCAAGGCTTCCCTTGGTTCATATGTGGGCTTTAACCCTTATTTAGCGGCGAGCAACATAAGTCGAGTTAAAAAAAGCTGGACTATGTGGCGGCGCTCGACATAACTCGAGTGGCAATTTCAGCACGTAATGTGGCTGAGAGAGAGAGAGACAAGTGGTGGCAGGAGACTAGCGAGCGTATGACTGCTCCAGACCACCGCGGCGAACCTACTGACACAAATCTCAGCTCCCTCCTCCCTCTCTCACTCGCTACATACTCAATTATGTACTGAAAGTACCGAATTACCTGCTTTTTGCACTCGCGTTGCACGGTTATTGCAAGAAAACTATCCATCATACAAGGATCGTTATGGTGTCATTCGAAAGCTCTGTTTATGCCCTTTCAGGGATAGGTATTTGTTTTACGTTCTGGGTCTTATTTAGGCATGAAAATGATCACGTAAACAGCCCTATTTTGGCTAAAAACACCCCGCTGTGCGGTACACATAAATAAACCGCATAGGCCGCTCGTAAGGTGTTAATAAACATCGCATTTTTATTTTTATTTTTTCTATGTGAATGAGGGAGACAACAGGCATAACTGCCTGTAGCGAGTGCCTCCCCCAGAGTCGAAAGAGTGACAGGTCCAAAATCAAGGGACGTTCGAGCAAAAATGCCTGGACACACAGAGTTTGAAGCAATTTAACCCTTAACTGGCGACACGCAACTTATGTAGAGTGAAATAAATATGGACTATGTGGTGGTGCACAAGGTATGTCGACCGCCATTTTCAGCACGTAATGTTGCTGAGAGAGAGAGGTGAGCGGTGGGACAAGCATAGCAACGCTATGACCGGTCCTCACCACTGCGGTGGACATACTGAACTGTATTCTACCATCCTCCCCCCTCCCTCACTCGCTACACAGGGAATTATGTAAGGAAATTACCTAATGATATGGTGTTTGCACTCGTGTTGCAATATCGTTGCAAGAGAACCAGTGGTCGTACAAGGATGGTTCGGGTGTCATTGGAAAGCTCTGTTTAGGCCCTTTCAGGGATAGATACTTGTTTTACGCTCTGAGTCTTATTTAGGCATGAAAATGATCACGTAAACAACCCTATTTAGGGTAAAAAAAAAACGCTGGGTGCTACGGTCAAATAGACCACCTAGCCCGCTAAATAAGGGTTAAGTCATAGGAAGAGGGAAAGACTGATTCTGGGAGAAAATTCCAGAGCTCAGCAGTTGAATGGAATAAATTCTGAGAATAGTGTTTCACTCTTGGGTTGGAGAGGTGCAAAGATCAGGGGTGGGATTGTGTTGCAAGGTGGGTACTATGTACCCTACGTAGAGGAGATGGTATACCTTGGGAAAGGTCCGAGGAACACTGATTATTGTAGTAGCGATAAAATAACGAGAGAGATGCAACATTGCGGCGAAGAGAGAGAGATTGCAGAGAGTTGGTGAGTGGGCGGGAGTTAATGATATGAAGGGCTTTCCTTTCTACTTTGTCTAGGAGTGCAGTGTGAGAGGATCCTCCCCACACATGTGAACAATACTCAATACAAGGACGCATTGAGACCCTGTACAGAGCAAGAAGCTGCACAGGGGTAAATAACCCCTTGAGGCGGTTGAGCACACCCAGCTTCTGGGAGGCTGCCTTAGCGAGACTGGTAATATGGTCCTTTCAAGTGAGATTAGAAGAAAAAAAGACACAGAAAATATTGAGAGAAGATGAAGGATTGATTTTTGTATTGTTGAAGAATAAGGGATAGTCTTCTGGAGGTTCCTGATGGGTAGTAAGATGGAGAAATTGGGTCTTGGAACATTAAATGCAACAAGGTTTTCTCTACCCCAATTGGAAATAGTAGCTAGATCAGAAGATAAGTGATTTATGGCTTCATTACTTTTGTTTTTGAGGGACTGCTGGCTGTGGCGTTCTGGAAAACTAATTGAGTAGTGTAAGGTAGAGTTGTCTGCATATGAATGGATGGGACTGGATGTACAGTTGAGAAGATAATTTATGGAAATTAGAAAGAGAATAGAAGATAGGACAGAACCCTGAGGAACACCGGAGTTGATAGGATGAGAAAGTGAGCGATGGCCGTCCACAACTGCAGCTATATGAAACGGCCGGACAGGATATTAGAGACAAAGGCACAGATGGAGGGATAGAAACCGAAGGAGGGTAGTTTGGAAATTAAAGATTTGTGCCAGACTCTATCAAAGGCCTTCGATATGTCTAGTGTAACAGAAAAAGTCTCACCGAAGTCCCGAAAGTTGGATGACCAAGAGTTATAAGATATGAAAGAAGATCACCAGGCGATCTGAGAGCAGATTATGAGAAGAGAAATGCTTAAGAAATTTGGAAGCAAGAATAGTTTCAAAAACTTTAGAGATACAAGAGATGAGAGCAATTGGACGATAGTTGGAGGGTTGAGAGCGGTCACCCTTCTTTGGGACAGGTTGAATGAGAGCAAACTTCCAGCAAGAGGGGAAGACGTTAGAGGACGTCAGGGGGTCAGCATGGAAGCACAGTTTTTTAGTACAACAGGAGGAACACCATCCGGACCATACGCCTTCCTATTATTAAGCCCAGAGAGGGTAAAAAGTACATCTTTAGAAAATATTAGGCTATTAGGCATAAGTAGGAGAGGGAGGAATAGCACCGGAATTGTCCAAGGTGAAGTTTCTAGCAAAAGTTTGAGCAAAGAGTTCAGCTTTGTCAGAAGAAGAAAATGGGTTGTGCCACCAGAGTGCAAAATGGGAGGGAAAGACGAAGAAGAAAATTGTTTGAGAGGTTTTTGGCTAGATGCCAGAAAGTTTGGGAAAAGCTAGAGTTGGATAGTTCAGTGCATTTATTATTGATGATAGAGTGCTTGGCAAGTCGAAGAACAGATTTGGCTTGATTCCGGGCAAAAACATAGGAAGAATGAGATTCTTGAGTTTTAAGGCGCCGGTACCGTTTGAATGTTTCCTCCTTGTTGTGGACAGCAGTAGAACAAACATGAGTAAACCAAGATTTTTTTGCATTAGACTGAGAGAAAGAAAATGTAATTTACGCTTCCATGCCTGAAAGGATTACCTAGGTAATGCGTTCATCACTCTCTGAGGGTCCTCGGCCATGGAAGCAGAAGTCATTCAATGGGAAATCAAAGAAGTACTGCCGGAGAGCCTTTCAGTCAGCAGCGCCATAGTGCCTTAAGCGCCGCCGGATGGGAGGATCGGGTGGCCGTACTGATGAGATAGGACAGGAGACGGAGATAAGTTTATGGTCGGAGGAGCCCAAAGGAAAGAAAAGATTGACAGTATAAGAAGAAGGGTTAGAAGTCCGAAATAATCAAGAATGGTTGGCCGATCTCCGAACCGATCCGGGATACGGGTGGGTTGCTGGACCAGCTGCTCTAGGTCATTTATGATAGAAAATATGTAGGCTTGTTCACCAGGTTGGTCAGTAGTGTGAGAGGAGAGCCATTGTCGGTGGTGAACGTTGAAATCTCCTAAGATGAAGATTTCAGAGAAGGAAGAGATGGATAGAATGTGTTCCACTTTAGAATTTAGATAGTCAAAAAATTTGGGAAAGTCGGTAGAGTTAGGGGAATGATAGACAGCGCAGAAATATTTAGTATGAGAATGACAGGATAGTTTGAGCCATAAAGTTGAGAATTCAGAGGAGTCGGAATCGGGAACACGAGAGCAAGTGAGTTTGTTGTGCACGTATGCACAACATCCGCCTTTGGCTTTGAAACTAGGATAGAGAAAGTAGGAGGATACAGAGAAGGGGCTGCTGGAAGTTTTCTCACATACCTGGGTTTCGGTGAGGAAAAGAAGATCAGGTTTGTAGGAGGAGAGATGGTGTTTGACTGAGTGAAAATTGGAGGAAAGGCCGCGAATATTGCAAAAGTTGATATTAAGAGTGACAGGCCGTGGTCCAGAGCATTTAGAGGGGTCGTCAGGGGAAGGTCGGGCAGGTGTGGGGGCATTTATGGTCCCCCCCCCCTGGGGACTCCAAGGCTGGGCCTGTGTTCATCATTATAAAATAATTCTGAAGGAGGAAGTGTGGTGTGCATGTTAAGTGTAGTGAAGTAGATAGGAGGAAGAGGTTTTTGTGAGAGCATACTAGACTACTTTCAGTGTGAGTCATAAATGGAATCAGTAAGAGAGGCCAAGCAAATGAAACAGGAGTTCCAGCGACTCCTTATCAAATGCCTACAGCCTCTCCTGGGTATATCCCTGTTCGATTGGTGCCTACAATCTACCCCCATTCCCCCTATTAGTCGCCTTGTACGACAAGCAGTAGGACGCATGGGGCATATTCTTTTTTCCTCCACCATAATATAGAGGCCCCCTTACCCCCAGGGTGGTTATCGGGTGGATGGGACTCGTTAGCCTTGGTCGGCAACCCATCTATGGGAGACAACCTTATAAAAATCCGGGTGGATGGGACTCGTCAGCCTTGGTCGGCAACCTGTCTAGGGGAGTAAACCTGATACAAATCTGTACTGCTTATCTAAGTGTAAGGCAGGTTAGTGGATGGACTAGCCGAACACCACTGTAGACAAATAGTGCGAACAAGATACATTGAGGGCCTCGGAGTCGGACGGGTCTTAAATTGAGTGGTCAATCCTGTAAGTCCTTCAGTAAACTGGCTCGGGCTGTCCCTCTTACAGGGAATAGGTCCACTTGGGGGCCTTCTGTGTATGGCCACCCTCATTAAGGGGAGTAAGGCGTCCGGTAATAGATAGATAGATAGATACGTCCTATTCACTTAAGCCAGACACCCAAGATAATATAAAGGACGCTTGTGATTAGCGGTAATTTAGTTGTGAAGTAAAACAACAAAACTGTGATAAAGCTTCAAGATTATTTTAAACTTTACTCTCTGGCTTTCTTCGAATGCCTTGGAGTTTCTTTAATTGTCAATAATCAAGACACTTTATGAGTACTTTATAGTAGGTACTTAACAGTACTTTATAGTAGGTACTTAACAGTACTTTATAGTAGGTACTTTACAGTACTTTATAGTAGGTACTTTACAGTACTTTATAGTAGGTACTTTACAGTACTTTATAGTAGGTGAGGATACGAAATAGATCCAATTTAATGTTCTCATGTTCCACTACATGTTTTCGTGATCTGTTCTTTTGGACTTAGGCGATACTCAGGTCAGGTCAGGTGAAGGTATTGAGGGATAAGCCTTTACAACGGCACCTCGTAACTACATTCTACTTTTCCTACAGTATTTGCTGAAGAGTGTTGAGAGGGGAGAAAAGGTGTTGGAGAGAGAAGAAGCTGTTGGAGTGGCTTTGTTGTGTGTGTTATTGTCTGTATACGTCGTCGAGGTGTCCCCCGACTGGGTGCAAGCATGTGAAACACGCTAGGACGTACTACCATACCCACTAAATGTTCGCCTTGGCTGGGATCGAACCCAGGTAAAGAAGATTCATACGTGAGCGTGCTCTCCACTCGACTGCCGCGGCTCTAACTATAGGATATTTTTTCGTTGCAATTAGTGTCCGATGTTAATGAATCATGGAGGACAGAACATTGAATGCACAAACACAAAACGGCAATATCATTCTCGCTCTTGCGCTCTCTCTTTCTCTTTCTCTCTGTGCTTAAATGGCGAATTAACGGATTTGATGACATCTTTCTGGAACATAAATGGATCAAAGACTGCATAATTTGACATTCGTCTAATTCAGATTTCTTTTAATGTTGAAGGTAATGAGTTAATTTCAAGCAATTCATTTTACTAAACAGGATATTCAAAAAAAAGGTCTGATTTAAATATTTGACTTTTCTTCTTCCTAAACATTAGAAACACATAATTTACTATAAAGGCCCAAATAAAATATAATAATGTTTGCATTGTGTATGTTTGGTAGATTTCTGCTGCAAAATGAATATACTATGACGTATTTCTCATAATATTCTGGTTACCATTAGCGATTTTATTTAGCTGATACTCTATCTTTAGGACTCGAAGGAGTAAATATGATCCTTCTTAAATTGCCTAAAATTGTCTTATCTTAGCCAGAATACAAGACAAAATGACGTGGCTGGTACAGAAGGGGTTAATCCATTATCTTTGGGACAACCTAAGCTTATCTGAAAGCAAAATGTAAGAAAAGATAACATTTTACATTGGGTTAAGTGGAGTTGGTTGTTTTTTTATGGCCCCCTTTATCCCTCATGTTATGCCCCATTAGCTTTCAGATTGTACCCCTTTCGCTATCTTGTGGACTTGGGGGTTGCCGTTTAAGACTTTCGGCCCGTTAGTTTGAAAATGTTAAGACCTTTCGCCCTATTTTTTTGTCAATGTAAGATGTTTCGTGCTTAAGCACCCTTCACACCTAGCCGATTTTAGGCCAAGACTGTCCGCGACCTAAGGGTCGTGGACAGTCTTGGTCTACGTCGCCGTGCATAATGGGCCGTCGCCAACATAACAAACAGGTCGGGATGGGTCTTCACATACCCCCTCAAAAGTTCAACATGCACAACTTTGAAAATCAAGTCGGCGTGGAGTGAGGTAAAAAAATAGGACGTGAAGGGGACGGGAGGCTGATGGCGTGTGACGGCGCTTGACGGCGCTTGACGGGAAAAGATAGGCGTCAGTGCGGCGGCACACGGCGGCACACGGCACCATAAATGAGGTCTGCGTCAGACGGTGTCACCATAACAACCTGCGGGGATTAGCGGCGGCTTGCGGCAACCCAACGATGCCCTAACGGTCCATATATAAATAAACGACATAATTAAATAATTAAATAATAAATATATTATCAAAAACCATCAAAATATAAGATTAGGTATATTAATTACAGAAAAAATGAAAAATAACAACATTCAATACATAATTAAATTAATAATAATAATAAAATAACAGAATTAACTGAAATAATCAGTTAATAATCAGCCGTACATACTGAAGGGGTCGCCGTCCATCGGCACAGTAATGCATATTGACGCCGCCCTACCTCCTGTCGACGCCGTTCGTCGGGTCGTTGTCAACGCGCTACGCCGCAGATCGGCACTCCAGCGGCAGCCTAGGTCTCACCTTCAGTCCTGCATGGGCGCCGCTCTACCCCGTCAGGTCGCCGTCAGGCGGCGTGGCCATCCATACTACATCCCGTCCAAAACTCCCCCCCCCCCCCCCCCAAATCCTTAAGCTCTCCGCCGAAGGTCGGCACTCCTGACCACGACTAAAGGTCGTGGTCAGTCTTGGCTCAAGTCGGCATGGTGTGACGCCTGCTTTAGAGGTGTGATTTTTTTTCCTGGGCAAGCGATAGTGAGCCTGTAATTTAGGAGGAATCGGCTCTCGGCCGGAACATTTTTCTACCGAAAATGTACACATTTATCTAAAAGGGGATCTTTAGGATTGTTTTCAAGCTTAGGGGGGTATATAGAGGAAACTAAAAAAAAAAAAAAAAAAAAGCATACCGGTACATAATTAGATCGAACAATAAATATATCCTTCCCCCTTAATAAGAAGAGGACAACCACATGTTGACAGTATTCACTTAAGTACATTATATATGTGTACTTTGTAATTTATCCGTTACTTAACCCATTGAGGATCATGGCACGTTTGGACAGTTTATTATCCCTATCATTAGACGATTTTATACAATCTAGGAATGACTTGTGGAAATTATATGGGCAAAGACTATCCCAATTGACCCTGACTTTCATACAACCTTCCTAATCTGAATCAAATCGTCTACTGACAGCCAGTATGAAAAGTAAAAACGCGTCATATTCCTTAGAGTATTAAAAGTCAACCTACGGTATTTACTATCTTGTTTAATAAATGGTCAAACACATATATTATATCATTTACATGTTAGGGTACTCCTAACCTGGATAAGCATAACACAATACTCACTGAAAAGTGAATGGTTCTCAGGCTTCCATTCCTTACTACGAACATTCTTTTGTTTATGGTCTTACTAAAGAACAACGTTAGGACTGGAGCTCCTTTTCGGGAACTCCAGTCCCATGTTAGTCTAAATGACACTGCCCAGAATAAATATAAAAGGACAGCCCCAGTACTGAAAGGGTTAGGGTGTCGTGGTATATTGAGTGGTCTGTGGTGGTGAGAGTGATATATTGACATGGACGGTTATTGTTATGGGGGGCCTACCTCGTTTGTTTTATCTTTCTCTCCCTATCTCTTGGTTGTATTCATTCGGCCCCATTCAACCAACTGTTTTAAGACGTCTATCCCCATTCAGGTGTCGATTTTTTCGTGGCCAGCGGTAGCGAGCCAGCATATTTGTTATGTTTTTGTCAGCAGGCTAAATTTGTAAATTTTTAGATAGAAAAATTTCTCCGGCGAAGCCGGATTTCTCCATGCAATGCTGGCTCGCTATCGCTCGCCAGGAATAAATCGACACCTGGATGGGGATAAGCTTCTTAAAACAGTAGGCTGAATGGGGCTGAATGGATAAAAGCCAGAGAAAGAGAGAAAAGGAGAGAAAAAAGCAGGTGACCCCCTTTAACCCCTTATTAGCGGGACCCGACTTAAGGCGGTCTAGAGAACCAAGGACTATGTGGTGGGGCCCGACTTAAGGCGGAATGCAATTTTGTGCACATAATTGGCTCTGAGAGAGAGACGAGTGGTGGGAGGAGCGTAGATTGACTCTGAACGTTCGGCACGGCTCCCGCGCCGCGACTAACCTCCCCTCCTCACACATCCACACCCACTACTAACCTCCCCTCCTCACACATCCACACCCACTACTAACCTCCCCTCCTCACACATCCACACCCACTACTAACCTCCCCTCCTCACACATCCACACCCACTACTAACCTCCCCTCCTCACACATCCACACCCACTACTAACCTCCCCTCCTCACACATCCACACCCACTACTAACCTCCCCTCCTCACACATCCACACCCACTACTAACCTCCCCTCCTCACACATCCACACCCCCTACTAACCTCCCCTCCTCACACATCCACACCCACTACTAACCTCCCCTCCTCACACATCCACACCCACTACTAACCTCCCCTCCTCACACATCCACACCCACTACCTCGCTAGACAGGGAATTATGTAAGGAAATTACCATAATTTAGTTTAGGGATTTTTCCTTCGTGTTGCACTATCGTTGCAAGAGAACCCGTGGTCGTAGAAGTTTGGCTCTGGTGTCATTGGAAAGCTCAATTATCGCCCTTTCACGGATACATAATTGTATTACGCTCTGGCTCTTGTTTATGCATGAAAAGGAGCACGGAAAATAGGCTAGTTTAGGGTAAAACCACCCGCTTGGCAGGTAGTAGAAGTTACCGACCTAGCCGCTCGTGGAGTGTTAAGGTAGTGTGTTTGGCCTGACTGTTGATAAAGGACCTTCTCTCCCCTAGCTGTTTGTGTTTAGCTTACCATATTTGTGCTCTCTGGTTGCCTTTCTATATAGGTCCTTCTGTCTAGATTTAAGTCTGTCACACCCATCCCATTCCTTTATCTTGTATTCTCCGTTCATGTGTAACAATCCCCCCCCCCCCCACTCTCTCTCTCTCCCCACGTTTCGCTTACTCTTTCATTCGACATATGTCTTATGTTTTCATTCATCCCCAAAATTTTCAATTGTAGCCTACAATAATTTTTGATTTTCATTACGTCCAGATTTACTCAATAATTTGTGTTTGCATTCTTGTTGTCTATATTTGTTTTCCTGACTAATTGTTCACTTCCCTCCTGACATATTTGGATCACATATTTAACGTACTACATTGCAACATCGCACGTTGCTGGTTGATAAATGAAATATATAGAAATACCGAGATAAATAGAGCGTCATCTTTGTGAAACTGGATGATCCATTTCTCTTGTACAAATCAACATAGAATGTCTTATAATTCCTTCTGTATGAATTAGGAAACAAACGTCCCACATATACAATAAAATGGTTGATAATCTTACATATTGGATGGGACGATCATCATGCCATCTTGAATATGCTGTGAAATTAATTTTGATTTCCAGAAATTGTGGTGATAGGTTGAGAGCGCTTATTGTTTTTGTTGTAAACACGAAAACTAAGAGCTAAACTCATTTTAGTATTATAAGTAATGAACAGCTCTGACAAAATATATTCCAATGTGGTGGGTACTAAAGGGAGAGATAACATAATAACATACGAAAATGGGAGTCTGCAGAAAGCTGATTGGCCTACACAAGGCAGATCCCTCTCACACTCAACCCCAATTACAAGGCCCAATTATAGGTCCAGCTCACTATTCCATGAGCACCGACCTCACCAAAACGGTCAGAGATCAACACAAGATTACGGGGTCTACAGAGCGCGAATTTTGCCCACACCCGGCAGATCCCCCCCTCACACCCAACCCATCTCGTCCATTTTTTTTGTTTTCTATATTCAAACTACTCCCTCTCGGGCATAGGCTGATAGCCTTTACACTCTACCGCTGAACACGGTGAGGCCCGTGAGGTCTTGTTCCAGTCTAGGGAGTGAGACTTGCGGAGCACCTACTTCACGGCTCGAACCCAGCTCCATCTCTGAACCTGCTTCGCCTCTGCGCTTCACAGTCTCACTCCCCAGGCTCGGACCCTCACTCTCAGAACGCCACCTATTGAGCAAGTAACTCACTAGGCATTGCTCCCCTGTAGCATATTTTGAATATGGAAATATTCATACAGTGCTATTTAATCAGGGAACAATGAGGGTATTTTGTTTTGGCATTTCGGTGTGCTGTGATAATACACTGAAACTAGGTACAGCACAAATTCCATCCCAATAATATCTTCCCATTGACATATTGGGATTCGAATCCGGGTCCATTGGATTACCAGCCCAGTGGCAAGACCACTCTGCCACACCTCCCCTAATCTAATTTTATCTTAAAGCTCCCTATCGTTCTCGATCCTACCATATCACTCGGTAGCCTATTCCACATGTCTACAACTCTGTTACCAAACCAATATTTGCCTATATCTTTTCTGAAATTAAATTTATCTAATTTGAAACCATTTGTTCGAGTTCTTTCTTCTTTCGCTATCACTGAGCTTCAGTACATCTTTCATGTCCCCTTTATTAATCCCACTAACCCACCTGAACATTTCTATCATATCCCCTCTAACTCTGCGTCTTTCTAACGAATGTAAGCCTAATTACTTAAACCTTTCTTCAACCAAAGCTGCTCGTCGGTGCAGCTCTTTCTTTAGTAATTATGTTCCTTCCAACAACCAACTATACTCCTAAAATCGATTAATGAAATTTACAAACACATGTGGCAGTCCGTGGATTCGAATCCAGGATGCTCACACCGAAAATCAACACCTTATGCATCGCACCACGTAGACAGTTAAAGAATGGTGGACACTGCCTACGATTTATTATGCAACTTCGAATCCTGCATATCAATCTAAGCATGTACACACATCCCAACTGCAACTCACGTAGGCTATGCATATGTGACTTCACTCTAACATCAATTCTGTACACCAATTTCTTCAAGCAGAATCCCCTACTCTCATTTTTTTGACAGAGACTCAAGAAACATCCACATCTGACACGTCTAGATTTAATTTTCCAGGTTATCAACTGCTCCAAAATTTCAGACCTAATGGAGGTGTATGTTGCTTCGCAAAATCTGAAATTGCCCTGGAGGAGGTTACTGGTTTCAATTGTCCCTATTTTGATTATTCTATATACAAATTAATTTCTGCTGGTAAATTTAAATACATATGTTGCATCTACCGTTCCCCAAATACTCCTCCAGAGCAAAGTCTTTTTGATTCTCTGTCCTCACAACTCAGTGTCCTCAACTTAAATGCTTCTTCTGAAATCACTGTGTTGGGTGATTTTAATGTCCATAATGTTGAATGGCTCACTCATTCAGCCAGGACTGATGATGCTGGTTTTGAATGTGAGCTATTTGCAGACTCATTTAATCTCACTCAACTAGTCAACCAACCCACCCGTATACCAGATAATCCTAATCATAATTCCCACCTACTGGACTTATTTTTAACAACCAATTCAGAAAATTATGATGTTACAGTGAGGTCCTCGCTTGGATCTTCTGATCACTGTCTGATACAGGCCACCTGTCTATCACCTACCACACCTTCCCACTCTGAACCTGTTTTGGTGACTAAATGGCATTACGATAGGGCAGACTGGGAGGGTCTTCAATGTTTCTGTATTGATATTCCCTGGACCTCTTTCTTTTCTAATGATGCACACTCCACCTTGAGCCACATACAAAATTTTGTAAAAATTGGAATGGAAACTTTTTATTCCTCATCAAAAGTACAGTAAAAGATCTAATTCACCTAAATGGTTTGACCATAATTGTGCTAGAGTAATTGAACAAAAAGAAATAGCCTACAATGCATACACAAGATCAAAAACACATGAAGCCTTTAATTACTTTAGAAACAACAGAAATCATGCCAAAACTGTATTAAACCTAACTAAATCAAACTTTCTCCACAAGCAGGCAAATAAACTTCTAAATAATCCAAATGATAACAAAATATTTTGGTCTACTCTTAGCTCATTCAAATCCAACTTCACTACTGCTTCATCCATTCCACCATTAAAATCTCCGAATGGCAATCTTGTAAGTGACCCACGAGGTAAAGCTAACCTTCTTGCGGATATTTTCTCCACCAA
Source organism: Paralithodes platypus (assembly GCA_032716605.1). Taxonomy (NCBI): domain Eukaryota; kingdom Metazoa; phylum Arthropoda; class Malacostraca; order Decapoda; family Lithodidae; genus Paralithodes; species Paralithodes platypus. The sequence goes on along the minus strand of CM064509.1, from coordinate 16,374,870 downwards.
CTCAACCTTAGATGAAATAAATTAAGATGTCCCTGTACTTAATTTTAATTCGCCTGAAATTCCCTCACCTAAGATCCACACCAGCCATGTCAAAACTATTTTGCAGAATCTCTCAGTAGATAAGGCTCCTGGTCCAGATGAAATTCCTCCAATAGTACTTAAGAATTGCTCCTTGGTGCTCGCTCCTGTATTGGCAACATTTTTCCGTCTGTGTACTCATACCTCATGCTTCCCAGTACCCTGGAAAGAAGTAAACATCCATCCAGTTCCTAAAAAAGGTGCCTCTTCAGATCCATCAAACTACAGACCAATAGCTAAAACTTCCACTCTTGGTAAAGTCTTTGAAATTATATTAAATAATCACATAATTAAGCATCTTGAGAATAATAAATTAATCAGTGATAGGCAATATGGTTTTAGACGATGTCGATCAACTGCAGACATTCTTTGCCTTCTTACGCATCAAATCAACCAAGCTACAGACCAACATGGTGAAACACATACAATAGCACTGGATATATCAAAGGCATTTGATAGAGTCTGGCATCAATCCTTATTGTCGAAGATGTCACACTACGGCCTTGCATCATTAGTTCCACTAATTTCTTCTTATCTTCATAACAAAAAAATATGTGTAATGGTAGATGGCCTTTATTCTCAATTTCACTCAATAAATGCTGGTGTTCCCCAGGGATCAGTTTCGGCCCCAACTCTGTTCCTCATTCAAATCAATGATCTCATATCTACCACTCATAATCCAATACATTCCTATGCAGATGACTCAACACTCCACAGTTCCTTCACATTTACCAATTCTTTCACCCAACCCGATCTTATAAATTCAAAAATAATCACTGCAATTTCTCTGAACCAGGACCTTTCTAGAATTAATGAATGGGGACAAAAGAATCTAGTTTCCTTTAATGCACAGAAAAACAAGTACATTCAATTTTCTAACCGACAGAATCTCACTGACTCCCATATATTTTTTAATGATGTAAATATTCCCACTTCCCCTAGTATTGACATTCTCGGTGTAACATTAACTACTAACTTGAGCTGGACACATTATTATGTTCCTTCCAACAACCAACTATACTCCTAAAATCGATTAATGAAATTTACAAACTCATGTGGCAGTCCGTGGATTCGAATCCAGGATGCTCACACCGTGTTAGAAGCATTGCTAAGAATGCCTCTAAAAAACTGGGACTCCTGTACAGAGTTCGAGAATTCTTCACTGACGAGCAGTTGGCCGTAATATATAAAAGTCATGTGCGTTCTCAGATGGATTACTGTTCACCTCTGTGGGGTGGAAGTGGAGTGGTTGCATTGAGGCAGTTGGACAAAATTCAAAATAAAGCTATTAGATTAATCAATAACCCTGCAATTACACAGGACCTTCCTACATTATCCATACGAAGAAACGTTGCATCCCTTGCATTATTCTACAGATATTTTCACAGCAATTGTTCCGAGGAACTTGCTTCAATTGTGCCGCCTCATCTTTCCCCGTAGAACTAGGGCATCTGAGAGCGCCCATGAATTTACACTTTCTCCTCCACAATGCAGAACTTCTGCTTATCAGAATTAATTTATCCCCAGAGCTACTACTCTTTGAAATTCACTTCCCTCGAGTTGCTTTCCACAAACTTACAATCTACAATTTTTTAAATCCAGTTGTTACAAACATTTTATTAATGGAGGATGCCTTTAGGCACATGGACCTGTTTGTTTTATCTGTGTTTTTCCTTCCTCCGTTCATTGTCTCTTTAAAAAAAAAAAAAAAAAAAAAATCTGGTAGTTTTCTAATATGAATATTTTTTGTCATTCTTTGTTGTACTCTCTCCAACGAATCTATGTCCATTCTGTAATAGGGACACCAAAAATGGACAGCATAATCCATATGCGATCTCACTAATGACAAGTACAGTTTTAAGATAATATCGGCAGTTCTGTTACTCACACTCCTAGAGATGAACCCGAGAATCCTGTTTGCCTTGTTACGAACGCTTATACACTGTTTTCTAAGTTTCAAATCATTGCTAACAAACACACCCTATTCTTTCTCGCAGTCTGAGTTTTCTAATTCCGTATTAGCTAGTTTATATTTTGCATTAGTATTCGTCTTCCCTGTCTTTATTACCTTGCATTTGTCAATGTTAAAATTCATCTGCCAATTTACTGACCATTCGTGTAAGGTATCTAAATCGGTTCCATGTCATTTGAACCAGTGCCACTTTAACCAGTGCTAATTCAACCAGTGGCCACTTCATCCAGTGACCATTTCAACCAGTGAGCATTTTAACCAGTAACTTAACCTAACCTAACTAACCTAACCTAACCTAACCTAACCTACTGGTTGAAATGGTTACTGGTTGAAGTGGCCACTGGTTGAGTTAGCACTGGTTAAAGTGGCACTGGTTGAAGTGGCACTGGTTCAACTGACCTGTCACCATCTAAATCCCTTTGGAGGCTCTCTATGTCGCTATCTGAATCTATTGTTCTCCCTATTTTGGTATCATCTGCAAATTTTCTTATCTTACGAATTATATCTAAATGCAGGTAAATTATGTATATAACAGCAGAGGGCCTAATACAGATCCTTGGGGGACATCACTTTTGACTGCACCCCATTCTGACTTAATACCATTTATGTTGACTCTCTGCTTCTTACCAATTAGCCATGACCTAATCCATCCCAACAACAATCCACCTATTCCATGCGCCTCAATCTTTCGTGAGGGACTCTGTTGAAAGCTTTACTGAAATATAAATATATTATATCATATGACTTGTCATTATCTACCGCTTCATATACCTCTGAGAAAAACCTAAGCAAATTAGTAAGGCAAGAACGTCCCTGAGTGAATCCATGCTGAGAAGACTTGATAAAGTTAAATTTGTATAAGTGGCTTCTAATTTTCCTAGCAATATTGACTCTAGCAACTTTCCTATGATTGATGCGAGATAAATGGGACAGTAATTGGATGCTATCGATTGATCACCTTTTTTGAAGATCGGAACCACATTTGCAAGCTTCCAAGCTTCTGGAACTAAACCTGTTTCTAATGGCTTGTTAAATACAAATGTTTATGGGTAACTTAACTCATCTCTGCATTCTTTTAATACTCTAGCATATACCTCATCAGGACCAGGTGATTGTTTAGGTTTCAGTCTGTCAATTTCCTTAAGCACATCATTTCTACCTATACAAACCGTACTTAACATTTTCTATACTATCACTTTAAACCTTACGGACTTCTGGAATCTGTGCCAAATTTTCATTCGTGAAAATGGAAAGAAACTGACTATTTAATGTACTGCACATTTCTAAATAAATGTCTGTCATTACTCCTATCGAAGTCTTTAGGGGGCATTATACATTTCTAACTTTAGATTTATATAGTTGGTAAAAAGCTTTAGGGTTATTTTTTGAGTCTTTGGCTATCCTTATTTCATAATTTATTTTTGCTTTCTTAATTTCCTTTTTGACCTGTCTTGATAGAGTCTGATAGTAAATAAGTAGGTGATTTTCGCCTTTCTTAATTTTTCTATATATTCCTTTATTTTTTCCCATAAGATCTATTAGTGTATTAGTCATCCATTTTGGTTGTTTCAGTGTCGATCTAAACCTTCTTTTGGGGATATATTTATTTTGAGCATTGTGGAGTAAAGAAAAAAACTGTTCATATTTAGCTGTCAAGCTTAACTCTGGCTTATCCTGACTTAATTGTTTAACCATAGGGTCCACCTCTAAGGCTCTTCTTATCCCACCATTATAGGTATGAGTTCCGGAGGGAAGAAGGAAAACCTAATATTTAGTAGTGGCCCCGGAATCATTGACGATATGCTATAATATAAAGGCACTCTTTCAAACCCTTGCGTCAGCTGTTTGAAACACCCGCCACAGGGAGAAGAGAGGCCACACATCGTAAGGGTATGCTAATTCTCTTACGGAATCGTCCTTATGATTGGGTACTGTGACGCACCCCAGTGCTGGGCAACGCAACCTGATTGTACTCCTTGGTACTCCACTGTACCGCCCGTGATCTGGCTACCGTCAGCCGCTATGTATATTGAGTGTGACAACTTATAACTATGTTCTTTGTATCTCTGCAAAGGTCTCGTCATGTGCTAACCAGTGGTGGGTTTTGTTTTAAGCCATGTCGAGACCTTCCATTTAATATGTAGTATCAATAGAGAAGTTGATAGATAGGATAATGGGAATTCAGAGAGAGAGAGTGAGTTGGGCTTCAGAGCAAGAGGGTACCAACACGCCGCGCTGCCGGCCGGGTGGTTGCCAGACGTATGGACTGGTTGGCAGCCTTGCCCTTATAGCTAGGCGCGATAGGGTTGGTAGTCCATTGTTGCCTGCCTGGGCTGGGCCCATGTTGTCGTACAGCACACTGCCTGGAGGTTGGCTGTGTGTTCCTTCACCAGGTTGCCTAGAACCTTTGAGATTCTAACATCCCTTGCTCTCTCTCCCCACTTCTCACGGTTGCACTCTTTCTCTCTGACGACATTACTCTCATTTCATTCTTCTCTCTATTTAAATGCATAACCTTCCCTTGAGGTCCTAAAGGAGTTTCAGCACTCACCTCTCGTATTACTCTTAGGACAAGCATATATTTACATGTATTAGATTTAAGGGGTTAATGTGAACAGCGATCTTCTTGATGAGGATAGTTGGTGAACGTTCTACATGTTCACGAGTTATATGCCCTGCTCATCATCCCATTTGTGACTAGACTGGTGCCATGTGTAAGAGCCCGACCATGCCCAGGAGTTGTCTGTAGAGGGACGAGGACTTAGCCTTGATTTGCATACCGAGCCAGGAGCGAGTGTAGCACCCGAGACTACAGCTCGCTCGTAGTGCCGGTATAGTAGAGTAACGTAATTTATCTGTCCTTGTGTTCTCTACAGTCTTCTCCTGGGTTCTCGCTTTCGGTGCTGGGACTCGTTGTTCCTGTGACTTGGCCTGCTAGCTAGAACACATGGGGATGATGAGTGGGATATATCTTTATTTTACTATGCATTGCAGCTCTCTTTAAGTATATATCTATAACACTTTACAATACACATTACTCACACACAAGACAACACTATTAATACTTTCATGTATCAATTAACTGCACTGTCGTTTTGCTGCTGTGTCCGGAGTTCTGTTGCGTAGGGCGCATACGGACTCGGAGGGGAGACAGAGTGAGAGAAGCGAAGTAGCCTATGCGGTAGTAGGCTACCGGCGCAGTACTGTTGCCTGCAACCTTTTAGTTATTCCAAGTATAGATTCATTATTATAATAAGTGACTACTGTTTATGTTCCTCCCATGTGTATTATTAGGTATCTACTGGATCATGAACATCTTGTATGCTACATGCTAGTGCATGTTAGTAGGGGACAGTTAGTGTAGTGCACGCGCTTTCAAGTAGGCGTGTACATTTGTCATTTAGCATTTCACTGTCATACCTTTAGCCTGCTTCTATTCTACATTATTAGAGGCTTAATATTAACGTAGTTTCTTGAGTATTGCATTTCTTTAGTAATAACGTAACCTATAAATGTCTGAGGGAGTTTAGCCTCATAGCCTACCCCTGTTGTACACTTTCGCCGAGTTAAGGTACCTCGTTACCGTAGACGATAACTCTGTAGGGCGTTGGTGCTTTTGTTGTCTGGAGCATATAGTATTTGGGACTGGAATCGAGCGTGTCGTTGTCACTTAAGCCATTTCTGTCCTACGATCAAGAATCCCGAATATGTATTGCCGATCCAGCCGTAACAGTACTCACTACGAAAAAACTTTGTAAAAAATAATAAAAGAAAATTAAATAAAGAACTGCTATAATCAAGCTTCCCAACTTGTGGATGTTTTGCCGTGCGGATTATTCCCCTGAAACGCTGAACTGCCCAGCGTCATCTCGTCCTTCAATGATATATCAAGACTAACTAAAAAACATCAACGAATGGAAAGGGGATGGAAGGGAGGGCCCGCATCGTCAATGATTCCGGGGCCATTACTAAATATTAGGTTTTCCTTCTTCCCTACGGGACTCAAACCTATAATTTATTAGCGGCCCCTTCATCATTGACGATATGCCTGATATCTAAAGACTGGAGGAGGACATTCGTGCCAATATAAAAAAACACTAACAAATCAACAATAGGTTGAGAAAAACACCAAAACTAGCATTCTTAAATTTATTTTGTACATACCAACTCTGTATAAAAAAATGGAAAAGAAAAGCAGGCTGAGCACTTCGAAGAAGACCTGCTTGTACATCACCTCCCAGGTACACTCGACCAAAAAATAATCTTTACACTGGTGAGCTGTAAATAATCTAGTGTGAACGGAATGAATCAGGTGAAACATAAGTCTGTGAGTTATCATAAGATTTCGACCCCCTTCCAGAATTTTTAGAGCGTTAGTGTAAAGATTATTTTTTGGTCGAGTGTACATGTAGCTATTGATTACAATAATGTGTTCATCATTTTTTAATCAAAATACACTCTTGTTTATGAATTACATTCTTATACACAATTATGATACCCCTGACTCCTACTAGTCTGGAAGGATTGTAAGGTATACAATTATTTGGTTATGTTTATCACATAAACAAATTTCTCCTTATAAGTACTGTATATGCTGTACAATATGTCTATATATTTCAAGCATAAACTAAAAGAACACTTTTGGACTGTAAAACCAGTCCGTAATATTCAGTATATCATATAGCTTAGTACACTATATATGTTTCCGCTACAAAAATGAAAAATATTCTTGAACTTGTATAACCAGTAAATTAATCTTAAGTATATCACATAGCTTTGTATACTCATCACATTATCCGGGGGTGGGGGGTGGGGGTTAGGAGCTGAAGGTCTTAGCTCTCAAGTACCCCCCCCCCCCCCCCTCCTTTTTTCACTCTTAAAATTATCCTTAATTCTATCAGCACTAGAACTATCAGACCCATTGTCGTAATGCTACACAGGGAAGATTTGGCCTATCCAGGGCAACAGACAGATAGCGCATTAAGAAGGTATGGTTAGACGCCCAGAGTTGCGTGTTAGCAATATCTTCAACTGAGAAATTTTGTAAGAATCTTAATGATACAGCCCATTTCCTGATGTCATGTGCATGCCCCACTACGCCAGGGTTGCTCTCTTAAATGACTTCTACTAGCAAAGATGCTAATCTTCTTTTCGTAACTCGTTTACCTGTGTTATTAACCCAATGAGCTCCTGGTTCATTAGGCCAGGACACCCTCTTAAAATTAATCAGAGATTGCACTGGACATAACTTATGATGCATATCCCCTCGTTATAGAGCCGGGATCGTAAATGCAGAAATAACATGTTCACTATGTTCATTCTTGGCAATAATAGTAGGTGACGGCGCAATTTGTACATCTACATTGCGTCGTCCAAACCTAAGACAATTTGGTTCGTTGCTCATCGCCACCAGCTCTGATACCCAGTTTCCTGTAGCTAAAGCCATAAGAAACACCGCCTTCTTTAAGATTAAATACAAATTTGGGTTGTGACTATATATCCGGGAATGTAGTAATGACAAGGTTTTGTCCAGCAACCAGGTAGGCATGAGCTGACAGTGTGGTGGGTGAAGCTTAAAACACGCTCTCATGAAACCTTTCTCCTCCGCCTGCAGTACAGAGAGCCCAGTTAAATCATAGAATGGGCCTCTGATTGCTGACAAATGGTTCTTAAGTGAGACTACTGACAATCGTTTATGTTCAAATAGATAATCGAGGTATTTGAAAATTAAAGTTACTGATGCTTCAGTCTGAGCAGTTTCCACTATCCAAGTCATAAATGATTTCCAATGTGATTGGTATTGACGCCTGGTTGACAAAGTGTACTGATTCATACATTTATTTGTTACACTTTCACCATAGGGAGTTAACCACTTAGCCTTTTCAATGTCCATAATGCAAAAGTCAGCGAGGTCTTGAGGTTGCCAATTGTCTCTAAGTGGAAGTACGAGATCGGGAGTGACACGGGTTCTCGCACGACGTCTTCAATTGGGAATACCGTTCCTGAGCCAGCCACAGGGGCGCGATTAGCGAGACTATGCCCCGATAATTCCGTAGTTTTGCGAACTACTTGACACATGAGTGAAGCGTCTGGAGGCAGAAACAGATATATGGAATTCCACCTGTTCCAATCCTCCATCAATGCGTCTGGACCCCCCGCCAGATCAATCTCCCGGCGGGTTAGGTAGAGAGGGAGTTTGTGGTTGTCCTTGGATACAAATAAGTCCACTTGTGGATGGTATGGCTGTGCAATCATCTGGTTGAAGATAGTTTGCTTGAGTGACCACTCTACTATTGTGCTCTGTCTTCGTGACAGAGTGTCTGCCCAGACATTGGCTACGCCTGGCAGATATGATGCATAAAGATGAATGTTCAGCTTTTCGGCTAGAACAAAAATCTTTTCCGACAACTCCAGCAACGTTCGAGACTTCGTTGATCCTTGTTTCTGAATGCAAGACACCGCATTCAGATTGTCCATTCGAAAGGCCATGGATTTCCTTTGCAAAGTGTAACCGTGAGCCTGAAGGAATATTAACACATTATGAGCGGGTGGTCTGTGGCCGTTTTGGGCCTTTTCAGGCCATTCTGACTGCTATATCAACCATCAGCATGAAAGGAACTGTATTGTGCCGAAAACTAGGCGGAAATCGCTACACAATGACACCACATACAGCTACGTAGCACTCGTGGAGCCCTGACAGTGTTACCTCAAAGATGGAAGTTTAGCAGATTTTGCTACATTGTTCACTGTTCGCGAACTATTGGTCACACTGTCATCCTCCCGCGCGGTGGGGGAACTGGAGATAGTGTGGGCCGGGAGGCCACAGATGTCGGACGTATGGTTCATTACTGTTCCACCCATTTTCACTCGATTTTCACCCATTTTTCACCCGTTTTTTGCCATTTTCTTTAACTCGACATAAGTCGCAGGCCGCTAGACAAGGGTTTTAAGGGGAGTAACAACTCTTTTGCATTTATGTGACACTCCTTGGATTGGGACCAAAGCCCTTGACCCTGATGACCGAGGCTTGACTGATAACCCCAGCCTATTGTCCCTGAAGCATCCGTAATCTACCCATACCGTAGGTGGAGGAGAGGTCCACGTCATGATTGAATGCAATGTTTTCGGACTGTTACGACCGGGGCTCGTATAAAACAAGGGCTCTTAATCATTGGACTAGAAAGGCACACAGCCACAACGGTAACACTAGATCCAACCCTCGAACTTATAATGCCGGCGCACAAAAAAAACCTATACCCTCCAGAGTTAAATCTGCAATAACGGGGTATCCTATAACTCGGTATAAGTGCACTACTACTACAGGCTGATGATATCTGATACAGCCTGATCACAACAACATACAATTACGGTAATAAGGTATACAAGGAAGAGATAGAGATCTTAATTAAATCACTGCAATGATTTAATGCAAACTAGAAGAAGGTATATTTAAAGTTACTCTAAACAATAATGAACTGTCACTCCTATACTAAAGAAAGTGAACGAAAGTCCCAAAGCATCGAGCACGAATCTTCTGAAGAAAGTCTGATGATGGGTAAGATGATCGTATCGGATTTTGAACTGTTATAGAAAGCAGGGACAATATAGGACAAGTGTAGGGCCAGACAGTGTTAACTGACACGGGAATAACGATAAATGCACACTAGTATTATCTCCAACAACAAAAGAAGTCCTTCGTCAGGCAACTAAAAAAATACTGCTCAGGTTGTGCAACTCAACAACAACCAAGGCTTACAGTCAACGTGAATAAGAATACTGTATACATAATATAAGAGTTTATAATTCTAAACAGATGTCTGCTAGGCTAATAAAGTCTAGCTGGGATGTCGTAGGCTAGGAAACAATGGCTGAGCAAGCGGCTCGTAGCCTAGCGAGGTCCTTAAGACTGTGCGGCCAAATTACGTTAATTGACGGGGTGCTCTCTTGAGAGATCCAGATCGCTAGTATCTGGTTCTCTCCTGGCGACCCTCTCAAAGTCAAAACAAAAGGAGTTAGCACAGTGCTGGGTGGCAGAGGCAAGGCCCTCACTTGCAGCACAGTGCTAAACTCACAAGGTACACAGTCAGAAAGACCACCTAGGCTTCCCACGTCTCCGTTGCGATTGTACAGGTTAAACAAAACCTGTTACACATCGGAAATCACAACACAAGTAGCCTTACCCCAGTCTAGCATTAAATAGCCCAGCAGACAGCCAAGGAATAGCCAGAGAGACACCGTGAGTGTGTCGAACCTCTACAGACAAAATGGTAACCCCTCCAAAATGCCTAACTAAACATATAATATCTGAGAGCTTCAGCATATAATACGATGGCCGATATATGAAATCGTGCAGAACCAAAGGGGAGTTATGATATTAAATAGAGAGGAAGAATGAGAGGTAAGAAGTTGAGAGAGAGAGAAAGTGCTCTATAGGTAGAAGTCGGGGACAGGTGGCAAGGGATATGTTAGGGGTATGCTGGTCAATCAAGCTCTGAAGAGAGTAACTCCTCGGGACCCCTCCAGGATCACACACAAAGGCATGGTGGTCAGCCAATCACAGGCCGCTACGTCACCAGACAGCAGGCCTGCAGAAGGCACCAGGAACATCCAGCCAATCAATACCGAGAGAAAGCCACGTGGGCGAGGGACTCCTCCGGGAGGGAGGAAGGAGGAGGGAAAGCAACACTCCCCTCCCACGCTGCTCGCTCGCTCTCTCTCCTTCAGTCCTGACGCTATTCTTGACTTACCTAGCCTAAAGAACAAACCATACGAAAGGCGTCTTAGAGAATTAAATAAATTTCCTTTAACCCAGCGCAGATTAAGAGGTGACTTAATTCAAGTGTTCAAAATCATCAAAGGCATCGACAATATGAACTGTAGTAAGTACTTCACTATCGACCAATCTAATTACACGCGGGGAAACGGTTGCAAAATTATTGGTAAATCTTTTAACTCACACGAATCTAAGAATTTCTTCTTCAATCGAGTTGTCAACTTGTGGAATGGGCTTCCCCGAGACGTTATAGACTGCAGCACCGTTGATTCATTTAAACTCCGCCTAGACAAATATCTCGCATCAAACCCGCGACTGACTGCGTTTGTAAATGAATAACTTTATTTTATCCCCCCCTCAGTTAATAACCCATCTGTCCCCTACTAACTTCCTAATCCTGCCACGAACATTAGTTCCAGGGCAGTAATTCCCTTTCCAATGTTCCCTTACCCACTCTAAACCACTGTTTGGACACTTGATCCTCAGTGTTTTGGAGGACAAGCAGCCTAGAAGGGTCACTAGATCTGTTGTTGCTTGATTTCCTTTGTACTCCTTTGTACTCCTTTGTACTACAATGCATCTTATGTTCAACTCATGATATAAATATAATGCATTGTCACAGGCGAAAATAAAGACCACTTCTGTACTGCCTGTGACATGACGATTCACAAGAAAGAAAGTACAAGATTGTAGATAGACTGTAGCCCATTTCACTGCCCTGGCGAGCGCTAGTGGCTACCGGGAGGCGATTCTGCCAACGCTGGCAGGCGTCACACCCCGCCCAAGATATAGGACGCTCAACATTAGGCGAGCACGATATCTGACAAGGCAGAATGCCGACAAGACCCGTCACACATAGCCACTCAGCCAGAAATGAAATGCAAAGCTCAATCTTACATAAAACAACATATTAACATAAAGAAAATCTTATAAACCCTCCCAAACATAATAGTATAATTTTAGCCTGCTATGCTCCCAGAGCGAGCTTCACAGAGCCCAGCCTCCTAAGTGAAAGACAGATTCAACTATGTTGTTTTTGGCAGCTGCTCTACAGGGGCAAGCCTAGTTTATCTCCACTCTCAACACACACTGACTGAATGGCGAGGGTTCTCCTGCAAACAGACCCTCCCGTGACAAACAATCAGCCAAAACATTATCAGTGCCCTTAGCATGCCACACATCCAACTTGTGTTCCGGCAGCACAACAACACCTGACACTGATAAACTGCCCAGTTCATCACAAGACTGGCACTTCTCTTCGCTCTTTCTGGCAACGGGACCTGCCAAAAGCCTTTCACTAGTTCTACCTTCGTGATAGGCGATGCAGCCCCGAGGCGGTCTATGGTGTCGTCAACTCTCGATAAGGTATAGACGTCTGTCAGGGATAATGCACACAGTCTCTTGCAATCAACACACACACTGATCTTGCCACTTAACACAGGTTGTAAAGTTACAGGCAACGACCACTCACGACATTCCTTATCCCTCAGACCCTTCTTCCACATGTCGTCTAGCTCTGTTTTCACGACAGGCTATCGAGCAGGATTTATACGGTAGGGAATTAAACTGAGCCTTGTACTGTCTCCAGCCTCCATGTCGAATTCTACCCCGTACATCAGGCCTGGAGAAGCAACAAACATGCGGATGCACTGCCACAGCCTAGTAAACAACTTATCTCGCAGAACAACATGCCTTGTGCCCTCCCACAACCCAGCCGAGACCGCAGCTTCTAACCTGTAGTCTCCCTCCTTCTCCATCTTCGTCCCTAGAACAGCCAGGTAATGAGAGGGACAATCAGTACCACCTGTGCAGTCACTCCCATATTACTCCCATTATTGCTAAAGCTTCCCCGCCGATACCGTATATGCGCACCCCCGCATTCCTTACGACTACATCTGCCTGAGCAGCAACACCGCTTTTAGCGACATGGCCAGATACAGTCGGTCTATGGTAGGGCTGTTGCATTCGACTAGAGCAGCATTGGGAGGCTGTGCGACGACCGAGCACATCCACTCCACAGCCAACCTCACCAATCTGCTCAATGTCCTGCTTCTGACCACCACCCTTGGCAGCCATGGGTCGACCTTGACCTGACAACCATGTCCATTGTCCAAGCCTCGTCACCCACCTTGAACCACCAAAACAACGAGGCTAACGGTCTCCCAACATTCACGTGACCTGCCCGCGGAACATCTTGCACCGCCTGAGTTGTGAGGCTCAGGGGCTCGGCATGACCAGTGGGGTATGAACCGAGCTGGTGCTGGAGTGCTGCACACTGCTGCTCAGGCAGGTGCTCTAGCGCTTCCACAGCCACCAGACTCGTGTCCCCCGCCCACTGCTCCGCCGAGACATGACATTCCCTACTCTGCTCCACCTGTGCCCTACTGCCCCCCTCTCCTTCTCCACCTTGGCCGCTGCAGACCAACGCAGGGACAGTAGGCTGCTCAGGTGGTTGCCTCACAAACTCTTCCAACAGGTTCACATGACATGTTTCCCCGTCCTTGTGTTTGATCTCGACAGCACCATTACCACACGTCTGAACTTCCAGATCCTCCAACTGCAGTTTACAAATATCTGAGGGAACCAACCTGTCTAAATGCTTCCGAAGCAACCCAAGTCCTCTCCCAATATTAAACTGAGCAACCCTTTTTTCTCTCTGTGTGTAACGTTGCTGCCTCGGAGTCTCTTCCTGCCCTACCTCCTCACTAGCTGTGACAGGTACTGGGGCTTCTCCAGACTCCAACAATGGTGCCAATACTGAGTCGTCAAGAAGAGCTGCTGGTACTAAACTCTCCAAACTTTTACCAACATTAGCCATCTTCTTCCAACCGTTCCTCCGTTGATCAGAAGACTGAGGAATAGGCTGTGACACTTTGGATGCAAGAGGTCTTGTAACAACGCACGCCATAGGTTATACTTGACACTTCTCTACCCACACCTGTTCCTCCCTACTCACGTCGGCCGGCTTCTCGTCAACGACTAAGGGTGAAACCTCAGAAGTAGGCACCGCAAAGTCATTGCTAAGAAGGAGGTCGACGCCCCCAACAGGCAAGTTCTCCACAATTCGCACATCCAACTCTCGTGTCCCACCATCTACCTCCAGTTCCATCGTGACCAACGGGTATGACCTGATAGCATTGATACCTTGCACCACAACTACCCGTGCCGCGTTTATTGGTCTACCAGTAAAGTTCTTCATCAAAGTCTGAGAGGCACCCGTGTCTCGCAACAGCTCAACTCCATGCTTCTTACCAGCCCACTTCACGCAGCCACGCCCTCGATGGTCGCAAAAGACATCGCGGACAGGGTTCGAGCCTTCCGGATTCTTCTCCACTGGCTGTGTCCCAGCCTCTGACGTTATACCCCGGGCAAACTCAGACGACTTCGGGGACACCCCAATGTTGCGAACCAAAGACACAACTGCATTAGGTAGCTTGCTTGGACAGGCTCTTGCAAAATGCCCCTTCTCATGACAATGAAAACACTCTTAACTCCCCCTTGGGCTTCCCTTGAGGTGGGGAAGGGCACTGACCCTTCTTAAACGGGACGGTACTAGGTTTATGGTCAGAATTAATATCATTGCTCTTGTAGTTATTGTTATATGGTGTATCACTGACTCGGGGGGGGTGGAGTGTTGCGCCCCTTCTTACCTGCATCGTTCCGTTGTGCAGACCCGCACCCACGAATCAGCAATGGCCTACGGTCAGCCATCTCAGCTGCCTCCTGAAGAGTTTTCGGGTTTTTTCTTTAAGATTCAACGTCAGATCGCCGGCCGTACACTTGAATTTTTTTTCTAGAAGCATCAGCTGTTTCAACTCCTCAAACGTCGATGCCTTCTCAGAACGCAGCCAGTTTCTAAATGCATCGGACAGATCCCGGGCATGCTCAAGAAAGGTGCACTCACGACCCTTTGTTACACCCAGGAACTTCAATCTGTACATCTCTGGTTGTAACTCATATGCCCGCAGGACAGCCTCTTTCAATACCTCATAATCGATGCACGACTCCAAAGGCAACGCATCATATGCCTTGAGTCCTTTGCCAACCAACCTAGAGGAAACAAGGGCTGCCCACTTAACCTCGGGCCATTGGTGCTCCCGGCACTTCTTCTCAAAACGCATGACAAATTCAGTGACACACGACTCGTCAAATACAGGGACCAACTTGAGCAGGTGCGATAAAGACTGATCAAGACCTCGATTCCCAGAACCGAGACGCTGCCCTGTCGACTCCACCCTAGACTTCTCAAGATCTTTGTCTGCACAGTACATGGCCTTTCTCTCCTCAGACTGAATCCTGGACATCTCAATCTCAGATTCATGCTTTCGTTGCTCAAGCTCAGCCTCATGCCTTCGTGGCTCAGCCTCATGCCTTCGTTGCTCAGCCTGCATTTTAGCCATCTCAAGCTGGAAGAGCATCTCTGCAGTCAAACCTTGAGGAGGAGGAGATGCAACAATTGGAGACTCACCCAAGTGCAAACCACGCTGCCAGTGACTATCGGCCTGCGGGAACGTACCCGGCTCCGGAGCCCGAGGGGGCGCCATGGTAGGAGTCGAGTGGAATGGGGGCTGGGCCAAAGGTGCCCCAGCTCCCGCTCCACCCGAAGCCCCACGCACCCCGCCGAGCACACATGCCACCAGGTCACCTCTCGACATGCTGCTAGTGCCCACATGCCCCATGACCGTGGCCAAACACTGGAGACCATACCGATCAATCCCCGACACCCGGTCAACAGTAATAGGTATCTCCAGAAACTTCCTTGCATCCTCCTCACTAGTTATAACTCTAATGCCTTCTGACAAACCCCGCTGCTGCACCTCAGAGTCTGTTTCCCGTACTGTGTCCTCACTGTACACTGATCCGTCGTCCGACATATTGTCTACCGAAAGTTCTCAACGTTTATAAAAAAAAAAGAAGTACCTAAACTCTTATGCAGCACTATTCACTCAAAAATATAAAATGCTTGAAGACTCTTAAGTGTTATACTACTTGCCAAAACAAATCCACGTGTCCACTATATTCCTTTAAACAAAAACAAATGACCACAACACTCTTGCAATATTTCTCTAAGTTCACAAAATCCTAAGCAAGGTCGCCATTTGTTACGACCGGGGCTCGTATAAAACAAGGCTCTTAATCATTGGACTAGAAAGGCACACAGCCACAACGGTAACACTAGATCCAACCCTCGAACTTATAATGCCGGCGCACAAAAAACACCTACACCCTCCAGAGTTAAATCTGCGATAACGGGGTATCCTATAACTCAGTATAAGTGCACTACTACTACAGGCTGATGATCTCTGATACAGCCTGATCACAACAACATACAATTACGTTAATAAGGTATACAAGGAAAAGATAGAGATCTTAATTAAATCACTGCAATGAGTTAATGCAAACTAGAAGGTATATTTAAAGTTACTCTAAACAATAATGAACTGTCACTCCTATACTAAAGAAAGTGAACGAAAGTCCCAAAGCATCGAGCAGGAATCTTCTGGAGAAAGTTTGATGCTGGGGTAAGATGATCGTATCGGATTTTGAACTGTTATATAAAGCAGGGACAATATAGGACAAGTGTAGGGACAGACAGTGTTAACTAACACGAGAATAACGATAAATGCACACTAGTATTATCTCCAACAACAAAAGAAGTCCTTCGTCAGGCAACGCAAAAAAACCTGCTCAGGTTGTGCTGACAAGAATTTATTAAATTAAATGTATCTAAGTGGTTTCTAATTTGACTAGCAATAATTGACTAGTAGCTTTCCTATGATTGATGTAAGACTAATGGGACGGTAATTGGATGCTATTGATTTGTCACCTTTTTTGAAGATCGGAACTACGTTTGCAAGCTTCCAAGCTTCAGGAACTATACCTGTCTCCAATGACTTGTTAAATAAAAATGTTAATGGGTAACTTAACTCATCCCTACATTCTTTTAATACTCTAGCATATACCTCATCAGGACCAGGCAATTTATGAGGTTTCAGTCTGTCAATTTCCTTAAGCACATCATTTCTACTTATAGTAACCGTACTTAACCTATTTTCTATACTATCGCTATATACCTTACGGACTTCTGGAAACTGTGCCAAATTTTCATTAGTGAAAACGGAAAGAAATTGACAATTTAATGTACTGCACATTTCAAAATAATTGTCTGTCATTTCTCCTATCGAAGTTTTAAGGGGACCAATTACATCTCTAACCTTGGATTTATATAGTTGGTACAAAGCTTAGGATTATTTTTTGAGTCATTCGCAACCTTAATTTCATAATTTTTTTTGTCTTTCCTAATATCCTTTTTTACCTGTCTTGATAGATTCTGATAGTAAGCAAGTAGGTGAATTTCGCCTCTCCTAATTTTTCTATATATTCCTCTCTTTTGTCCTAGAAGATCTAATAGCCTATATTATTCATCCATTTGGGTTGGTTCTGTGTTGATCTAAATTTTCTTTTGGGGATGTATTTGTTTTGTGCATTGAATACGGACTCGATAAATTTATCGTATGTATCTACCAAGGTTGACGTCTCTTCCTGACTTAAGATGACAGGTGCCTGAGAAGGGGTACACTCATTTGGACACCTGGATCGACTTAATTGTTTGACCATAGGGTCAGCTAATAGGGCTCTTCTTAACCCACCATAATTGGCTTTTCTGAAGTCCGGTATTAATGTTGTATTCTCTCTGGTATTACCTTTCCATTGTATATTAAAATACACAGAATTGTGGTCACTATTTCCTAGGTGGTCCTCTATCTCTACATTATTTACCATATGTTCATTGTTACTGAAAACTAAATCGAGAATATTATTACCTAGTCGGCGTATCTATGAATTGAAATAAAAAACTATCTTGTACTACCTCTATAAACTCCTCAGAATCAGTCTCCTATTTGATGCTGCCAATCTATATTCGGAAAATTAAAATCCCCCATAATGCACACATTGCTAAACCTTGATGCCATTTTAATTTCCTCCCATAATGACGTTCCGTCATTTCTACTCATATTTGGCGGTCTATACATAACTCCAATAACTATGGTCTCACTACCTTTGTTAACCTCTACCCAAAGGTCCTGATGTGGCGGCGTCTACGCCGTGGGACCACCTCCCGGAGCTGCCAACCGCGGATGGCTGCCGACCCTCCACGGCCGGAGACAAGATCAATCGACCAGTGGAGGACAACCGGATGCCGTCCGCGGGGAGCAGTTTCGGGAGCCAAACCGTCACAACTATCCCCTGCCCCCCCCCTGGGGGCACGGGTCCTTGGAGTGGCTTCGGTCGCGCCGGGAATTTCCACACCTCTCACACCACACACACACATCACACAGTTTTTCCTACACCGAGAAATGACTCTCCGGCTGTCATTTCTCGAAGACTTCTTCTAGCCGGAGACATTGAGAGCAACCCAGGACCCACGTACACATACATATGTCCAACTTGCTCAAAACCCATCACTTCGAGTCGCCACACTAAGGGTTCAGTTCTCTGCAATTCATGCAGGAACTGGACCCACTTCACCTGTACAACACTTGCCTCCAAGAAACACTACACGAACACCTGGACCTGATCCTCATGCCCCTCCCTCTCCCAGTCAAATCCCTCGCCTAAAACCCGTCCACCTCTCCTCCCCAACCCACCTAGCCTTCCCATATCATCCACTCCCCCCCCTAAAACCCATCCACCTCTCCTCCCTAACCCACCTAACCTTCCCATACTATCCACATCCTCAACCCAGCACACCACACCCCATCCTAATCCATTCCAACCCCAATTTCCTGCTCCCCAATCCCCACCCCCACCTCACCCCTCCCAACCTCCACCCCCTCCCTCACCCCCACCCCATCCTCGTGCAGCAGCACCCAACATACATCGTGCACATAACATTAACATTCTCCAATTGAACATAGATGGCATCAACACAAAGAAACACGAACTCTCACACTTCATCAAACAACACAACATACACATTGCCATCTTACAAGAAACAAAACTCCGCACATCACAAAAAACACCCACATTTCATAATTTCACGACTATCAGACAAGACCGGGCTGTCGGCGGGGGCGGTGGACTCATCACCCTGGTACACAATGAAATATCATACATAGTAACCAGTGTACAAACCAAATCCCTCCTCCCCCCAAATGATAACACAACAGAAATACAATCAATTAAAATACGCACTGGCAACAACTCCAACATAACCATCATAAACACATACATCCCTCCCCAAACATCCCCTACAGTACCAAATGAATACAGACCACACTTACAACACATCACAAACACCCCACACACCCCACACATCATCCTGGGTGGTGACTTCAACGCCAAGACGTCGGCCTGGTTTGTCGACAACCCCGACACAGACAGAGGGCTGGTACTACAAAACCAAACAGATAACCTCATCATCCTTAACGACATACATCAACATACCCATATTCCTCACCAAGCCCTCTATAACCCATCATCTCCAGACATCACCTTTTGCTCCCCAGAACTCAGCCCCACAACATCCTGGAGGGTGGTCAGAACCTTAGGCTCTGACCACCTCCCGATCATTATCACCACCAAAACCAGACTCACCCCAGCTAGCCACAAACACACATACACCAATTATAAAAGAGCTAACTGGGAAGCATTTACAAATGAGACAGAACAACACTTCACAACTCTAAACAGTACACCCATCACTAACATCAACAATGCTGTACACATACTCAATAAAACTATCCAAAACGCTGACAAGAAACACATTCCAAGAGGTAACAGAAAAAGACACAACCCCAACTTCACACCAGAAATTCAAAACCTCATCAGACAACGCGACACACTGAAACACTCCCCAGCACCCCACACACAAGACATCACACAACAAATTCAAGCACTCAACACCCAAACTAACAACAAAATACAAGAACAACAAAAACTAAATTGGAATAACTTCCTACAAACACTTGATCACAAAACAAACCCCAAAAAACTCTACAGAACACTAAACAGCATCACACTTTCCAACAGCAACACAACACAATCACATGCTGCAATCACAACAACAGACTCTACTCCTTCATGTAAACAACAAGCAAACACTCTCATCAATCACTTCTCACATATCAGCCACCTAAAACCTCACAAAGACGACCGACGTGTCATCCGACGTAAGAGACAATTCCCCACAGACCCTGACTATACACCCTTCACCAATCACCAGACAAAGCATATCATCAAAAATCTCAAGCACTCACCCGCCTGTGGCCTAGACAACATAAGCAACATACACCTCAGACACCTGGGACCACAAGGCATACAAACACTCACTAACATATCAAACTACAGCTATTCACACAACACAATACCAGACATTTGGAAGCATGGCATCATCATCACATTCCCCAAACCCAACAAAGACCCCACGCTACCCTCCTCGCACCGCCCCATCACACTCCTTTGCTCCCCCTCCAAAGTCATGGAACGCTTAGTATTACAACTAATTACACCCGACCTACCCCTAGCTCCAACACAACATGGCTTTAGGCCACTGCACTCCACAAACACTCTTCTCACAGACCTTACACAAAGAGCTTTTGACGGCATCAACTCAGCTAGACCACCACACAGATCACTATTAGCCACACTCGACATTAGTAAAGCCTTCGATGCCATCCCACGCCACAACCTAACAAACAAAATCTACAACACAAACATGCACAACAACACAAAAAGGTGGCTGGCCAACTTCCTAGCAGGCAGATGTGCACACGTATCTTTTGCCGGTCAGTCATCTAAAATCAGAAACTTTCCAAACTGAGTCCCACAAGAATCCGTCCTATCGCCCGCACTCTTCAATCTGTACATGCACGATATAACTACACCCAATACTCCCCAAATAAACTTAGCCTCCTATGCAGATGACATAACACTCACATGCACACACCATGACCCAAGAAGAGCAACAGATCTCCTTCAACCCTATCTCAACACACTACATGGCTGGTGCACTACAAACAGACTTAATCTAGCCCCAGCCAAATCCACCGCAACCCTGCTCACAAGCTGGACAGGTGAACACGAATACATCCCTCAACTCACCATAAACAACACACCCCTAACACATACACACACACCCAAAATCCTAGGAGTAACATATGATACTCATATGACATTCAAACAGCACACCACAAACATTAAAAAGAAACTGACACCCAGACTTAACGCCCTCAGGTCACTTGCTCACACAAAATTTGGACACAACAAAGAAACTACCACCACAGTATATAAACAATACATAAGATCAGTAATGGAATACGCAAGCCCAGCCTGGGCTTCTAACCTAGCTGAAACACATCATAAGACCTTACAGACTATTCAAAACAAAGCCCTGAAGATCATTACAGGCTGCACAGCTACTACACCCACAGATCATCTACATCAAGAAACAAAAATCCTCAAAGTCAAAGACCATCTGGACATGAGAGGCACTCAATTCCTGGCAGCAGCCTCCACGAACCAAGACCACCCACTAAACTACATGGCAACACACCCACAGACACCAAGAAATATAAAAACAACACCCAGCACACGGTATCACACACAATTATTGTCCTCTCTCCCTCCCTGCCCACCCCGAACCAACTTCCAGAAGCACATCCATACTCATATCTCTCGCCAATCCATCCACTCACTCACAGACAACACGCAGCTGCATGCACGACCTCCCGAAATCCATCCTTCCGAATCCTCCCTCCCTCGCGAGGACAGTGTCCACCTGGCCAGGCTGAGATGCGGACACCATCCAGCTCTCCTTAGCTATCAGAAGAGACTGGATGACTCCGTTGTCGACGCCTGCCCGGGATGTAACACAGCGCCCCATACCATTAAACACATCATAGAAGACTGCATTTCACACAACCACTTACGCCAACAACACAACCTACACTCAATGAGAGCTCTGTGGGAAAGCCCGATCGTGGCCATGGCCTTCCTCAGGGACTCGGGGCTGTTCGGCCAGGCAGCTTAGGGAACAACAACAACAACAACCTCTACCCAAACACTTTCATTATCGTTATTTAGTCTAATACCTGATTTAATACAGCTTTTTAATGTACTCCTGACAAACACTGCTATACCGCCACCCCTCTTACTTGTTCGGTCATATTTAAACAAACTATATCCTGGTATATCAAATTCTGCTAAAAAATGCCTGGTTTCTGTATTAATCCACGTTTCAGTTAGCGCTATTGTGTCTATATTTTCTTTGCTAACAAGGGCTCTAAGTTCGTTCAATTTGTTACATAGATTCCTAGTTTGTGTAATCTACTCTCAATTTACTTCTTTTCTTTATACCTAATTTACCTTTATTTCTAACGACATTTCCATCTTCCGTTGCACCATCACTACTATCATTTGCAATATAGTCATCATTTTTAGCATGAGACTGAATATCCTTATCGCTTTCGCCTGACGCTAAAATTGTTCCATTTAACCTCTCATTTACACTCTCAATATTTCTGTTCAAAACCCCACAACCACCCTATCTAAAGAACTAGCTAATGTAGAAACCCCTAACCGTGAAAGATGAACCCCATCCCTTGCGTACATCCCATCTCTCCCATAGAAACTATCCCAGTTATCAATGAATGGTATTGCTTTTTCTTTGCAATATTTCTCCAAACGGCAATTGACACCAATCGCCCTGGATGTCCATTCCTTGGGAACTCCTCTTCTGGGTAGGATACAATGTACTACAGGGATCCATCCCTTCATCCTAACCTTATCTAACACATCCCGATACTGCTGCAGCAGTTCCTCACTTCTACCCTTACCAACATCGTTACTCCCGGCACTGAGACAGATAATGGGGTTATCTCCACTATCTTCCAAGATGTGGTCCATCTTCTCTAAAACCCTCCCAACTCCATGGCCAGGCAGACACACAACCTTCCTAAGTTTAGTGCGGGTAGCCCTAACTAAATGTCTTACCATGGAGTCGCCCACAATCGACACAGACTTACCTTCTCGGGACACAGACTTACCTTTCCCTCGGGAGGATCCAGCAGCTGCAGTTGGAGAACCCCTGGTGGTGGCAGAAGCTCCCTTGGTGGTGGTGGTGGTGGTGGTGGTGGTGGTGGTAGGTAGCACAGCGTCAGCGGTTGGAGCTGAGTCGGCGGCAGGCACTTCGGCTAACCCTCCCTTATCCTGACTATCTTTTCCCTCACATTCGTCTCGCAAAGGAGAGAATGTATTTGTCACACTCATACCTATTCTACTATCCTGCTTCTTGAGTGTGACTTTCCCACCCGTATTTTTAACAACCTGCCATGAATAAAATTTGTCATTAACTTCCTCCCTTTTCCCCTTACTCGACTTAATTTTCTCTTGGCTAAGCTTGAAAGCTAGTTTTTCGTCTTTAATGAAATCCACTTCCCTCTGAAGTTTAACGTTAACCTCCCTTAGAGCCAAGACCTCTTCCTTCACCACAACCATCTCTTCCCTTACCTGGAGAATAAGATGATGCAGTTCAGTAAAGGACTCGCACTCCATACCTGACAGATCCCAAAAAGCTTAGCGAGGAGCAAACAACTAAGTACAGAAAACAAAAAACAAATAAGTCAACTAGCAGCTAAAAACTGAGCTAAAACACTTTTATATAATACACGAGTGCACTGCCTCCAAACACAGGTAGGTACGTATGGTCACTGGGTGACGAGTAGGTAGTCCGGGCAGGAACTCAGATTAACACAACCTCCTCCTGTCACTGACTGAATGAACTGTAATTACAAAATAAAGGTTTTTGCCATATATTGTTTTAATCCATTCGCAAAATATAAGCCATATTTGGTAGCAGCCAGAAAATCTGAAGAAATATAACCAGATAAATAAAACAAATATATAACCAGATTGCACTGTAACTTGCAAAACTGTGTGTGTTAATCGAAATGTTAACAAACAAATACTGTAACAAATACTAAACAAATACAAAACTGTACAAATACATGTGGTCATTCCTTGTTGCAAAAACACTGATTGGTTTCATGCATAATAAATATTAATGTATTCGAGTGACTTTTGTGTTTGCAGTTAGGCCTATAGCAATAGGCTAATTACTGTACAATCAACAATACTGAACAAATTATTTTTAACACTAACAGTTTCAAGTGACTGAATACTAATGTTAAATAAAACGCATTTAGTGGCTATTTATATTGGGCACACAACAGGGAGAACATCGGTTACTGAGCTGAGATGTTCCCTCATCCAGCAAATATGCAAACATACACCCACCCATAAAGGCCAAAGGGACACCTATGAATTGTCCAAAAACTGCACTGTCACCACCTCTATCTTCTCTGGCCAGCCTCACAACAAATGGGGCGTGGCACACGTCTTCACGTAGGGGAATGACACATACTCTTTCCAAGGAGCTTGCACACGTGGCATTCAAAACATTTGGGTACGTGTGAGATATTCGGTTTCGGTTCTAAAGGTTAGGGCGCGCGCGCGTGTGTCTTTGTGCTACTTTTTTCAATATCTATTTTTTTTTTAATTTGTTTTAGTATAGACAAAAACAGTTCCAACCAAATTGTTCAATCAGCATTAAATATTCAATTACAGGCATGTGTAACGGAATATAAATGGAGCCTATGAGGACCAGGGGTAGTCAGACGGCCTCTAGTTCGATCACCAACGATTGAGTGTCTTTATCACATATATTCGTGGCCTTCCAATCCCTCTGTGCAATTGCGGAGATGAAAAATGCAATAGATTAATTTCCGCATCTACAATGTGAATGGTTGCACCTGCTCACTATGAATGAGCCGATTACAATCCTTACAAAATACTTTTACAATCATAACCCTTCCACAGTATGTTACATTATACTTGCATTTCATACAATGCACACAATTTTACTAAGCCGGAATAAGCCACTGTACTCCTTCTCCTCTGCCGCCTCTTTTCAGCCCCCGGTTCATCCCTCATCATCACTATTATGTTTCCTAATCACCTGTTCTGTTACCCCTTGTCAGACATTTATCCTTAAATGTCCTCTCTAATTGCCTGATTTATCACCATAACTTACCTCGCTCACTGACATGTGTAAGATGATAGAAGAGAGAGAGAGAGAGAGAGAGAGAGAGAGAGAGAGATAATGGGTGTACAGAAATGTTCTTAAAATTCTGGAAGTGGAGCTCTGAGGAAAAGAGAGCAAATTATATTTCACTGAGACAAAAAAGAGTAGGACAGAAAATTTCAGATAATTGTTGAGATATGTCCCTCAGAACCATTATAAGATAAAAATGAATAGTTAATGTACTAAGAAGATAAAATGTGATATTTCTATTGATATTTGTGTAGAAAATACTTCAGGATACAAAGGAAACAATGGAGAAAGATAAGAAGTGTTACTCTAACGATACATAGCTACCAGGGAAAATGAGCACCACGGCAAATCCCCCCCCCCCCCCCCCCCTTACAACTTCCAACTTAAAGAAATCGTCGGTTGCAATGTGAGAGGACAGGAATCCACCATTTCCACATACCTTGTAAAAGGGATATTTACACACCTACATATAGTTTCCACTATAGAAGGGTACTTTAACCACCCTCTCCCCCTGTTCAAGCACTCAACTCTTCTATTGCGAATGCAACTCACGAGACTAGAACTACCTCCTATCACCACATTTAAACATGGCAGGTCAGTATACCATCCACTTACCAAAGTAAGCAATATACTAAACCATGAAATCAAACATGAGGTTAATAGGGTCCCTGTCAGGTACACATGCAGTGTACGGCATTGCTTGTTCAGGGAGAAGCCGACTAACACATGAAGTTCAAAACTGTAGCGGAGTGGCACATTAAGTACACAAACATAACGCGAATGTCATACAAAGTGCACAACCTCATCACCATGGAATTATTGCCTGCCTTCTTGCACCTTGATGACGATGAAGAAATCTATTATTACACAGAATGTCTACTGGGCGAACCCGAAAACCATCTGAAACAGAAGAGCCAAGGTACAGTTCTCACTGCTACCATAGTCAAAGCCAAATGAGAGCCCCAAGTCATCGCCTCCCAGTCAGAAGCCATATTCATGCACCAGTCCTACAAGTACTCACCCAATATGTGTGCTAACTTAACCCATCCAAAAATAAACTAGTTTACCTGACCAGTGTATTGTTTGAATAGGTGCATTACAATGATTTTATTTATCTTAAGACATGTATCATATAATAATGAATATATATTTTGATTAGAATAATACACAGCGAAACAATACATTACTTTAAAAAAAAAAAACATTTGTCAAAGCATTGCATTGCTTATATGTATATATATTGTTTATCTATACGCAGGAGAGAGAAAAGTTAATGTTTTGGCTTAGTAATGTATGAGTATTCCCGAAACTATACTAAATATATATATACCCGCCCAAAAGTGTAGCACAGCATTTTGTATGACACCTTGTGGCGCTATCTGTAGCAAGTTATGGCAAATCGGCATCAGTATCGATAACCTCTAGAAATTGTTCACAGACAAACATCGAATCCTCACTTAAAATCCTGGACTATATCTGAATGGTTGACAATTAGAAGCAAGATATAGATACTTTCCATGGATAAATTGAAAGAACGTTGTTTTTCAGAATTATGCACCAACACATATTATGCTTTCAATCTCTCTCTCTCTCTTTCTCACACACATACACACTCATACCCAGGCGGGGAAGAGACATTTGGACAATTTAGTCTCCTAACGGTATAACCTCTGTTCACCTAGCAGTATAAATAGGAACCTGGTATAAGTAGACGAAGTTGTGACGTCCCCTCTGGGGGTTGGTGGTCTGTTACAAGGTGAGAAGGGTATTCGTATAGGTCAACCTAAGCCTTCGAGTGAGACTGGTACCGTACAGTTTAACCCAGGCCTTCATTTTCAGATGTCGCCAATTGACTAATTACAGACTACACTCACATCCACAGCCAATGATACACTAACACATACCATGCACTTCACGCAATACATTAATAGTTAAGGAGGCGCGATAATAATGAGCTGAAGCTCATCACAGGAAAGATAGTTTAACATAGACTAGTATTGATACACTGACCATACGTACCTAATTATCCAAACGAGGTGGCCAAGATTTAATCCTAGTAGAGACAGCAGAACCCAAGATGGAGGAAAGTGGAATATAAGGATTGAAAGGAAGAAGGCTCTCTTTCCACCCACAGATCCCTCCGGCAAAACGCCGTACATTGAATATAGTTTGAAATTAATGCCCTTGCAGGATTTGTCACTCTGTACTCCCCTAAGCTCTCCTTATACATACATACATACATTGGTTTAACGTCATTTTTCCATTACATGCATTGTAACGGCTCAGACGGGGTTGCCTTTCAGTAGTTGGAGTGTACTGTAGTACAATAAAGTCCTGCCACAGCACTGCCCCATCAAGTCATCACTGTGGCTGATGTTGGTATAGTGCTAACCGTGCCTCAGCAAGACTCAACAGTCCCCCTGCAGCACTTGCACCTGCAGTATCTGCAACCACACCAGCCTTAACAGGGTTACAAAAAGACAGCACCATAACAAGACTCTACTGTATATTAGGCAATTGGACTATAGAACAAAGTCCTGCCCCAACACTGCTCCAACATGAAAACACTGTTGCCGACATAAGTGTGGTGCCAAACGGCGCCCAGGT
Organism: Paralithodes platypus; assembly: GCA_032716605.1. Lineage (NCBI taxonomy): Eukaryota > Metazoa > Arthropoda > Malacostraca > Decapoda > Lithodidae > Paralithodes > Paralithodes platypus. The sequence continues at coordinate 16,347,327 of CM064509.1, read as the reverse complement.
AAGACTCAGTCCCCTGTGGCACCTACCCGCACCCCACCAGCCTCGGCAGTGCAATACCAAGACAGTGCTAAGATAAAAACTTTATTGTCTGGTAATGGCTGTTGGTCCACAAGTCTATCGCCATCCCCCCTATTAGTCGCCTTGTACGACACGCAGTAGGATGCGTGAGGCATATTATTTTTTTCCTCCACCATTAGATGAAGGCCCCCTTACCCCCTGGGGGGATTAGTATCCAATTCAGTCTTATATGAGTACACCACACCTCTCTCTTTAAGGTATGTCGGGCTTCTTCTTGAGTATGTTAATTGTTCACCTTTCTAATTCGGAAGAAGGTTCCAATAATTAATAATGTTATAGATTACTTTTTGGGGGTTGTGTTACCTCTCATTCTCCGCTTAGTTAGTGAACAGTTATCTTAATCTCTCGTTGTAAGGCTAATGTTTCAGGGACGGAATTAATTATTATTATTATTATATGAGATGCCGAAGTCGCCAACCAGGGTGCAGAAACACCAGCAAGATGAATCCACACAAAACACACGGAGGCACTGGAGAGAGACTACGGCAACTTAAGGAGAAAAAAAAAAAAAAAAAAAAAAAAACATATATACTGTACAGTATATATACATATATTAAACACAGATAACATTAATTATGACATTATGCAGTTGAGGATATCGAGTATAAATATAATACAATAAAATAGAATCAAATAAGTTTACAAATTTAGAATTAATTCTGCAAACAAACATTAACTCTAGACTTAAACATGGGGGTATGAGCTGAATTGACTAGCTCATTTGGCAACTTATTCCACAAGTCAACCATGGCAGGCACAAAACACCGTGAAAGCTGCGTAGTAGAAAAAAATAACACGGCTCATGGCAAGATCATTAAGATTGCTTGTTAATCTAGTTGCCCGGACATAGGGCCCAGGCAGAACCCTATGTAAGGTATGCTGAGGGTTGGTAAACACTTTAAATAAAAGACTAAGGGCACCAACTTTACGTCAATGACACAGATCAAGAGACAAATGAGGTAAAATAAAACTGATAGAATTTAGTGACCTGTCAAGCAACTTGAGATGGCAGTCCGCTGCTGACAACCAGACAGGTGAGCAGTACTCAAATTGTGGCAAAATTAAAGCATAAGAAGACTTGATAACTGTGGCGTCACAAGCAAACTTTTTATAACACTTGCGAAGCAGACCAATTTTTGGGGAAATGGAAGAGGAGAAAGAACAAATATGCTTTTCAAAAGTAAGTTTGGGATCCAGAGTAACTCCTAACAAACGCAGAGTATCCACATTCTCAATTTGCTTGCCAGAAATTTGTAGATAAGGATGGGGAGGATCCAAGGTACGAGATCTGCTGATGATAATAGAGTGTGTTTTACAAGCATTAAGTTTCATACCCCAAAGTTCACACCATGATGTAATTTTGGCTAAATCCCTATTCAGAGCAGTAGCAATTTCGTGTCGATCAATTGGTGATGGAATTGACGCATATAAAGTTGTATCATCGGCATAGGAGATTAGTTTATTTTCAAGCTCGGAACACAGGTCAGCAGTAAAAGTAATAAAAAGCAAAGGCCCAAAGACACTGCCTTGTGGAACGCCAGAAACAACAGGAACAGAAGGGGAATGACACCCATCAATGACCACAGACTGAGATTTTTTCGTCAAAAATCTTCAAAAATCATTAGAAAATTGCCACCGATACCGATGAGCTGTAACTTATACAGAAATGCTTTATGGTTGACTAAGTCAAAAGCAGAACTAAAGTCAATAGCCACGACACAAGACTCATGTCCCTGGTCCAATGAAGACTGCAAGTCATGGGTGAGTGTCAGAAGCACATTACATGTACCAAGTCCCTTACGAAAACCAAACTGTGAGTTTGGTATCAAATTATGACTCCAAGACCAATGCAACCTTTTTAAAAAAGAGAGGGAAAAACCCATCCGGGTCTGTGCCACTATAGGTATCAAGATTCAGCAAGTACCTCTTCAGTTCAGCTGATTTGAATGCCATTGCATTGAGGTTGGGTCTAGAGAAACATGTCAATGGCAAAGAAAATTCCTGATTACCTTGCTTATTAATAAAACTATTAGATAGAATATTGGCCTTCGATAATGGATCAAAAGAGATATAGCCATCAGAATCACAAAGAGGAGGCATAGAGGAATCTATTCCAAATAAAGAGGACTTCAAAGCGGACCACCATTTACGAGGCTGTGTAGCTCCTGCCAGAACATCCTGAAGATGGGAGTTATAATCCCTCTCAGCAGCAGCATAAACTCTCTGCGCAGCTGCCCTTTTAAAAATATAATTTTCCCAATGCAAGGTTGTTTGATTACGTCTCCATAGCCGATAAGGAAGGAAAACGTGGGATTCGTCGACACCTGGGACAATTTCTACTACGATGACTATTTGTTTTCGGATGATGGAGTTCATCTGAACCAGGTGGGAGCAGCACGTTTTGGGCGTCTTCTCAACGACGCGGTGAAGGATTTTCGGAGAAGAAATCGACTCAGCACGGGACAACCAGGAAGGAGGACCGAAGACAGCGAGGGCGGCAACCTGCGAAGGAATTAAATGCTAATCTGTCAAGAACCGCGAAATTGGATAAAGCTCCACCAACACGACCCAAATTCAAAACCGCCAGGGATAACGACCGAGGACCGATGTCAGCCATGAATGTAAATGTAGATCCGATCAGAACCAAAAATTTGATTAAAGAACGTTCTGTGAGTTCTAAAACCGCAACTTTAAAGGTTTTCTATGCAAACGCTCGTAGCATACGCAATAAATTTTCAGGTTTAGAGGAACTAGTGTTTACTGAAAATTATGATGTGATTGGTATAACAGAATCTTGGCTCAATACAGTAGATAGAGACTTTTTAGCAGAGTATTCACTTCCCGGTTATGTAATGTTTGAGAAAAGCCAAATAAATAAAAATGGAGGTGGCGTTTTATTTTGTATTTTATATCAAAGAAAGTCTTAACCCGACCCTCTTGTCAAAACCTCAAATTGTGAACGTCGACACATCTTTTGTGCTAATAAAGAATAATAAAGGTACAAAAATAATACTTGCATTAATATACAGACCTCCACCTCAATCAGTGCAAACTGACCGAGAAATTTATGAACAAATTGCAGATGTAAGTAACTCACAAGATCCCGTATTTTTTGGCGACTTTAATTTACCTGTGACCAAGTGGGGCGATACTCTTTCTTCACACTCCGGACATGACATGTATACGAACTTGCAAGAGAGTTCGCTTTATCAATTTGTTCGAACACCGACCCATGGTAATAACGTTCTTGACATTGTACTTGCAACAAAAGAAGAATTAATAGATAATTTGAATGTTGGTGATGAATTCAGTAACAGCGACCATCGTACGATAACTTTCACTTTAAACTTTACTAGTAACGAACCAAATAGTAGCATCGAAAAAGTCCCTAATTTCAAGAAAGCAAACTTCCATAAACTTAGAGCTATGTTTAAAGAAACTGACTGGAGTTTTTTAATTAACAATAACGACATAAATACATCTTGGAAGTTATTCGAAACCACTTACCTAAAAGCAGTACAAGACTGCATACCATCGAAAATACGGCGTCCAGGCCATAATAATAAGCCCAAATGGTGGAATAAAGATATTTCAAACTGCCTGCTTGCTAAAAAAAATTGCTAATGATAGATTAAAATCCTCACAAAATGACGAAGAACGGCTGAAATTTGTAGAGCTACGACGCAAAGCCCAAAAGTTAATTAAGCAAAGTAAAAAGACCCTAGAGTTACATATTGCGAATCAAAGTAAAACAAACCCGAAAGAATTCTATAGTTATATCAGAAAGAAAAAAGTAGTTACTTCAACTGTTGGACCGTTAGTCGATGAAAATGGAGAATACACCACAGACGAAGTACAAATGAGTAATGCCCTCAATACCTTCTTTGCATCAGTTTTTACAACAGAAGACTGTTATGCCCTGTTTTTCTACAGGTTTAACTTGGGTAATGTGAGTTCTAAATTGACTGGGTATATAAGGCTGCATGCACAATACAAGATATGAGGAATAGAGAACACAAAGAAACACATGGTAGCAAGTTACATGATCACGTTTATTGATATACCACTGCAGAATACTTGTGTAAGACAATACAATAGAATTGAACAACACTAGCATAAGTGGATCTGGATGGAGCCTAGTCTCCCACTTCCAACGTTCAGGTATTAATCTTCTGATCACTGGCTTCGATTCCACAGGTTTATATACCGAAGATCATCAATGTTACTTATAGATTCATATTCACTGTTAGATTTATTATTGGTAGCTCTGGTGCACAAGTAGTAGTTCACAGACTAGATTAGACACGCGTATTTTAGAGCACGGGAATTCTAGTAACCTCAGGGGGTACTGATCTAAGTTTTATATCCTTGTTTCAGAAATACATAGAACGCAAATCAGTGGGCGAACGTTAGATATCACTAGAGTTTTAATATCTGAATAAGGTAATTACGAGAGTCAAGGTCGCCTGTTAATTAAAGAGCACTGATCGCTTCGTACGTCCCAAGTGGAATGGTTAAGTATGAATTACACTGGGCAAGGTCTTAGCCACTTCGTTGAAATATTAATTAGTGAATCTCTAAACAGCACAGTAATATGTAGTACTGCTAAAGGGAATCTTGGGTAGTATCTGATGGGTCTGGTCCTGGTTATCTTGCGTACATGGTGTTGGGGGCTAACGACTGGTTCAGCGGCCGTCCAGGGGGGCCATATGTGTGAAGTTCTTCAATACGTGGGCAGGTCCTTCTATCCAAATCTGCCACGGAGTCTGCCGGCTCTGGGATCTCACTCCGGAACACACAAGGGCAGAGCTAGAAGTTAACTGCAGGGTAGTGAATGTGTTGTAAGAGAATAGATGGCATGCAAGGGGCTAGTAAAGTTCTAATGTTGTTCTGGCCTACTAAGTGAAGGTAGGCTGGATAGGAGTATATATATAAAAGGTTGGAGAGCGTTAGTAACGGACAATTCAAGGATCTTCAAGAGGTATGAGAGAGAGGCTAGGTCGGACAAGAGTCGAGAAGCGCGGGTGTCTTAATGAGAGGGGGGGGAGAGTTCAAGGGCTACAGGGAAATTTTGCCCCTAAGGTCCCTGGGCGTGGGGGTGGCATTAGGCTACAATTGATATGGAAGTTTGAAAAGGCAGTAGAATACGTTAGCCAAATGCTACCGGGGAATGCAACTATGGGGTGGTATAGGAGTCTGGAAAAGATAGAGTTATGTGATCAGTCCGAGGGTTATGGATACTATTAGTTGGCCCTGGAAACTGCGTTTTCTATTAAATATAAATATCAACAACAGCGGCAGTTCGTAGGGGTACTTAGTTATTGTTTCGGGGTACTTATGACAGATACTGATAACCAGGTTATCTTATATAATCTCTGGTTGGGGTAAGAGGTGTAAGACACGAAGTAAATTGGCGTAGTGTGGACTGTGGATACGAAGGAGGCAAGGGGAAGACGTATGACAATTGTGGAAAGTAAATGGAAAAAGGTGAACACAATGGCGGATAAAATACTTAACCTAAAGGATTGCATACATCGATGAACGATGACATTATAGTCGTCGTCCTAATAAGGTGATGAAACCTGGTTGATCTGTACTTGGCACAATACGACACAAGGACACTGCCGCTATGTCGCATCAATGCTGGTGGCAGTTAATATTATAGACTTAGTTACTAGAGGAACAATGCAAGGGGCGACTGAGCACGGGTTACACATATCTATACTCGTCATGGAAAATGATATAAGAGGTCTAGGGACAAGCGTGGGTGTTTGAACTTCTAAGATATATAACATCTACTTCTCGGATGCAAGAACATACATAGATATAATTATGGCTGTCTGATGTGTTGGCATTGGCTCAACGTCGGGACGGGCATGGGTGTTTTTATTATGAATGTATATTCCTGTTCATCATCTTTGTAGTTAGGAGTGTGGGACACGAGGGGGTTAGTGTACGTGAGGTGTGGAAAATGGTCAGTTTAGAAAAGGTAAATGGGTGTGTCCTGGAGCTGTTTAGCCCTGCGGGCTTGGGCCTGTCTGAAATGGCTGGCTCGGTCAGCTGGTCCTTTCGTTCTGTGGACCTTTCCTTTGGTGTTTCTGTGTGGTGTTCGTTCATGGCTTCTGTGGTGGGCTTCTCGTTCTGGGGCATTTTAAAGACCTCGGTGATATCCCTACACCATCGCCGATTCAGATTGATAATTCAGATGTTCTAAGCAATATCACCGTTACAGAGAGAGAATTATTGAATTGTTTATATAAACTCAAGGTAAATAAAGGTGGTCAGTATGGAAGTGAACAAGTCCTTGCATGACAGTGTGGTAATCCCGACACTGACTTACGGAAGCGAAGCATGGACGTTGGTTGAGAGACTCAGACCAAGAGTGAGAGCAGTGGAAATGAATTACTTAAGGAGTGCGTGCAGAGTTACATGGAGGGATAGACAGACTAATGAGGAAGTAAGAAGGAGGTGTGGTGTGGAGGTAGATGTGCTGGAAAGTGTGAAAAGGAACAACTTGAGATGGTTCGGCCATATGGAACGTATGGAAAGCGAGAGAATGACTAAGAGGGTGTACGAGAGCGAGGTGGAGGGACAGAGGGGGAGAGGTAGACCGAATATGAGGTGGAAGGATGGAGTGAGGAAGTACATGAACGAGGGCGGTGCTGGTTGGGGGGAGGGGCGTCGACTGACTGGGGACAGAGGTGCATGGGGCGGTTCGTTCGTGGCCACCCCTTCGGGGATCACGGCGTCAGGCAATAGATAGATAGATAGAAGGTAAATAAAACGCCTGGAGCTGATACAATCTCGCCTAGAGTTCTAAAGGAAGCTAAGGATGAGCTCTCCAAACCACTGACATTACTATTCAATAAATCCTTGCAGTCTGGAACTATGCCTGATCAGTGGAAGATAGCCAACGTAACACCGATATTAAAAAAAGGCAGCAAATCCCTACCCAGTAACTATTGTCCAATTAGCTTAACCTCAGTTGTATGTAAAATGCTAGAAACGGTCATAAGAGACAGACTCGTAAATCACTTAGAGGAAAATAACATACTTAAAGATACTCAACACGGCTTTCGTAAAAAAAAGTTCCTGTTTAACAAACCTCTTAGACTTCTTCCACGATATCCTCAACCTCTACGATGAGAGTAAAGCTGTAGATATTATATACCTTGATTTTCAAAAGGCCTTTGACAAAGTTCCCCACAAACGTTTACTGCTAAAACTAAAAGTGCATGGAATACAAGACGGTGTGTTGAAATGGATAGAAAATTGGCTCAGCGACAGAAAGCAAAGAGTAGTCATAAACGGTAAGGCATCTAAATGGACCAATGTAAGTAGCGGGGTACCCCAGGGATCGGTACTAGGACCAATTTTCTTTCTAATTTACATCAACGACATAGATGAGGGTCTCACCTGTACAATCTCAAAATTTGCTGACGATACAAAAATTGCAAATAGCGTACTCTCAAAAGATCAAGTTAACGATATGCAACACAATCTAGATAAATTGTCACATTGGGCCCAAATTTGGCAAATGAGTTTCAATGCGGATAAATGTAAAGTACTACATATCGGATACCTAAATGAGAAAGCAAACTATTCGATGAATGACACTCAGCTTAAGAATGTAAACTGAGAAACCGATCTGGGAGTAACAATATCGAGTAACCTAAAACCGAGTCAACAAATTTCAGAAGTTGTTAAGAAGGCAAACAAAATAATTGGCTTTATAGGCAGATCATTTGAGCATAAATCCAAAGACGTTATCCTAACCCTTTACAATTCCTTAGTCCGCCCTCTTCTGGAATACTGCGTTCAATGCTGGTTCCCATATTACCAAAAAGACATAAACAAGCTAGAACGAGTTCAACGTAGAGTTACCAAAATGATACCTAGCCTAAAGAACAAACCATACGAAGAGCGTCTTAGAGAATTAAATCTATTTCCTTTAACCCAGTGCAGATTAAGAGGTGACTTAATTCAAGTGTTCAAAATCATCAAAGGCATCGACAATATGAACTGTAGTAAGTACTTCACTATCGACCAATCTAATTACACGCGGGGAAATGGTTGCAAAATTATTGGTAAATCTTTTAACTCACACGAATCTAAGAATTTCTTCTTCAATCGAGTTGTCAACTTGTGGAATGGGCTTCCCCGAGACGTTATAGACTGCAGCACCGTTGATTCATTTAAATTCCGCGTAGACAAATATCTCGCATCAAACCCGCGACTGACTGCGTTTGTAAATGAATAACTTAATTTTATCCTCCCCTCAGTTACTAACCCATATGTCCCCTACTAACTTCCTAGTCCTGCCACGTTAGTGGCAGAGTAGTTCCCTTTCCAATGTTCCCTTACCCACTCTAAACCACTGTTTGGACACTTGATCCTCAGTGTTTTGGAGGACAAGCAGCCTAGAAGGGTCACTAGATTTGTTGTTGCTTGATTTCCTTTGTACTCCTTTGATATGCAACCTGTTTGTCATCAAATGTACGCTTGCAGTCAACATTAAACCATGATTTATTCCTGATACGAGACTTAATTGTTTTTGATGGAACTCTTTTGCGAAGGATACCAAGAAGGGAATTGTTGAGAGCTGAAACCGTGTAATGAGATCTTAGTATGAGATTCCACTCAATATTACAAACATCATTACAAACGTTGTCCCAGTTAACCCCGGATTTAAGGTAGATTTTACGTGAGAGAGTAATATCAGGAACAGAAAAATCAAGATTAATTTTACACATGATGGCATTGTGGTCGGAAGTGCCAACAGGTACAGGAACGGAAGTTTCTACAACGCCAGGAATATCTGTTAGTACTAGATCAAGACAATTTCCAGACATATGAGTAGGTCCTTGGATTAGCTGTTCACAACCAGATAAGTTTGCAAAATCCAATGCAGCATGACCATTTCTATTAGTTGGAGAGACCGAGTTCAACCACTCATGATGATGCGCATTGACATCACCAACACAAATAAAGGATGATTTGACATCTACAGACTGTATTGAAGCCATGGCTGTTAAGAAGCAGCCATATATGTCATTGTTAACATCAGGATTTATGTACAGGCTAAAAATGTAATGATTATGATACTTGCTGGAAACTTTAAATAACTGCATCTCATGGCATTTACAAATATGCTTAGTTAAGTGCTGATCATTATACCCAGATCTAATATACAAGCTCATTCCACGAGCACGAGGAATAGAATCACGCCGAATAAGAACTGGTTTACTGAAGTTAGGTATAAGAAGTTCAGAATAATCTCTAAAACCAGAGACAAGGGTTTTAGAACAAAAGACAATATCATAATCAACAGATGCCAATGTAAGATCCTTGATGTTCTTACAGAGACCACGAATATTGGAATAAAATACACAACAACTTGTAATAGGTTGTCTGCGAGGACCGGGATTAACTTCTATATCACTGGACAAAAGTAGAAACACAAACAGAAAAAAAAATGAAACAATCTATAGACAAATACATAAAGATGGATATAAACAGGTCAACCCAGACGGAGCCATCACATCTGAGAGTAAGGTATAAAACAACAAAAAACAAAGACACCATATCCAGGGGAGAGCAGTAGCGGTGGATTTTATTTGTTTAGAAAAGACGAGAAACAGAAAAAAAAAAAAAAAAAATCTCCTGAAAATCTACCAGACTCAAAAGTCTTCCTCATTGGCCTGCTAACCACCGTGGGGGAAAACAGGAGATTGCAGGAAAAGGAAGGAAAGTTGCTGTATAGCACCAAACAACCCCCGTCATTTGTGGTGGTAAATACTATACATTTCCCGCATTGCTATACAGTTAACCCTTAAAGTACCGCCGAAGTCCTTTCATTTATATTGCGTCTACGCATAGGCAACTTTGTGCAGATTAGGAAAGAACTATAGTAGCTACAAGGATAAGTGTATGTAGTCTGCAGCCTTTTCATTTGCTAGATGTCCTTCCTAAGCTATTGTTTAATAAGCTATTGTGACGGAGGAGAGACTTGGAATTATACTGCTATACAAGAGATATATCCCTTCCATGCTATAGACCTCTCAATGTCCAAAGCAATCAAACCTTTTCCTACTCTGTTTAATTGGTCTTTATATAAAGGCAAATTACACAGAGTAGGACATTTGTTGATAGTTTGGGATATTGAGAGGTCTAATGCATGGAAGGGTTATATATTTGTTGATAGTTTGGGATATTGAGAGGTCTAATGCATGGAAGGGTTATATATTTGTTGATAGTTTGGGATATTGAGAGGTCTAATGCATGGAAGGGTTATATATTTGTTGATAGTTTGGGATATTGAGAGGTCTAATGCATGGAAGGGTTATATATTTGTTGATAGTTTGGGATATTGAGAGGTCTAATGCATGGAAGGGTTATATATTTGTTGATAGTTTGGGATATTGAGAGGTCTAATGCATGGAAGGGTTATATATTTGTTGATAGTTTGGGATATTGAGAGGTCTAATGCATGGAAGGGTTATATATTTGTTGATAGTTTGGGATATTGAGAGGTCTAATGCATGGAAGGGTTATATTTGTTGATAGTTTGGGATATTGAGAGGTCTAATGCATGGAAGGGTTATATATTTGTTGATAGTTTGGGATATTGAGAGGTCTAATGCATGGAAGGGTTATATATTTGTTGATAGTTTGGGATATTGAGAGGTCTAATGCATGGAAGGGTTATATTTGTTGATAGTTTGGGATATTGAGAGGTCTAATGCATGGAAGGGTTATATATTTGTTGATAGTTTGGGATATTGAGAGGTCTAATGCATGGAAGGGTTATATATTTGTTGATAGTTTGGGATATTGAGAGGTCTAATGCATGGAAGGGTTATATATTTGTTGATAGTTTGGGATATTGAGAGGTCTAATGCATGGAAGGGTTATATATTTGTTGATAGTTTGGGATATTGAGAGGTCTAATGCATGGAAGGGTTATATATTTGTTGATAGTTTGGGATATTGAGAGGTCTAATGCATGGAAGGGTTATATATTTGTTGATAGTTTGGGATATTGAGAGGTCTAATGCATGGAAGGGTTATATATTCCTTGTACAGTAGTATAATTCCAAATATGGGTATATTTTCTTAGTGAGTGTTAATGGTAAGCAGTATCGCCTTAAGCCAGTATCACACGAGAGCTTTTATAGTCAACATTCGATGATCAACATTTTCCTGGCAACATTTCTGCAGTATTTTGAACTGGTATCCGATGTTAGATGAATTTAGGTGTCATAATTACTTGAAGTGGTAACCTCCTAAGCTGCCAGACCAGTGTTGAGGATAAATGTTGCGGGATAAAGTGCTCGTGTGATACCGGCCTTACTATCCTTGGTTTACTGCCTTCAGGTTATAGATGGAAATTGTCACTTAAGGGGCGGGAGGGTTGTTGTTTTGTCTGGACCCCCTTCTCCCTCATGTTCAGCTCCATTAGTTCTAAGATATTAAGACGGTTGCCCCATTAGTTTGGTGATTTTAAGATCTTTCGCCCCATTTTGTTACCAATATTATGACCTGTCATGCAATTTACGCGTCGATTTCCTTTGCCAGGCGAGGGATGGTTCCTTCTAAAATTAGAGGCTCGCTTTCGCTCGCCAGGAAAAATCGACACCTAAAGGGCACGAATGGTCATAATATTGATGCAAACATGAGGCGAAAGGTCTCAAAATCGCCAAACTAACGGAACAAACGTCTTAAAATCTCAACAGTAATATGCTAAACATGAGGGAGAAGTGGGTCCGGAAAAAGCGAGTAGGGAAGGTGTGGTGGAGTGGTCTTGCCACTGGACTGGTAATCCAATGGACCCGGGTTCGAATCCCAATACGTCAATGGGAAGATATTATTGGGATGGAATTTGTGCTGTACCTAGTATCAGTGCATTACCACAGCTCACCGAAATGCCAAAAAAATACCCTCATTGTTCCCTGATTGAAAAGCATTGTATGAATATTCCCATACTCAAAAATATGCTACAGGGGGACAATGCCTAGTGAGTTCATTGCTCAATAGGTGGCGTTCTGAGAGTGAGGCTCCGAGTATGGGGGATGAGACTGTGAAGCGCAGAGGCGAGGCGGTTTCAGAGATGGAGTTGCTTCGAACCGTGAAGCTTCGCATTTCTCAATCCCTAGACTGCAGCAAGACCTCACGGGCCTCACCGTGTTCAGCGGTAGAGTGTAAAGGCTATCAACGAGCTTAGAACACCATGAGAGGTAAGCGAGCAAGAAGAGTGATACCTGGGCCTGCCAAGTGTAGGATAACTACAACACTTTCGTTGTTGTTATTGTCGTTGTGGTCGAGCTCACGCCGCGTCCATACGGTTGATGGTGTTAGTGTCGATCTGCATCGTCTGCATGTCATCAGCAGTTATATAATTCGGCAATGCATAACGTTTGAGCATGAAATGTACACACATAAGTTTGGATTCCCATTAAGATAAGTATCGTAATAATATTGATAAATTATGTTGGGAGACGAACAAAATAATGTTGACAAATAAGAAACATTCATCTATATTTTATTAATTTTTCAGTAGACGCCAGACGCTGGCAGACGGACTCACGGAGGTAGGGACCGTAGGGCTGATGTTGATGATAAGTTAATATATTCTTTATCTCGCCTGAAAGAGGGATTAATGCTGGTCCTTATGTCTCACCGAAAACCAAGGCCCTCTCTTGGATGTATATATGAGGAAAGAAACGACCCAATAATTATAGTTTCCCTACAGCAAGTGAAAGGTAGATTTTGCTGAAGGCAGGCAATGTAAACATTAGGCTAATCGTGAAATACTCAGGGTGGGTATATCTCGAGCAGTCATTTTTCTTATATCTCACTGCTCTGTATTAACATTATCCATGTTTACCTAATACTTAATTGTTTGTATCCACAGATCGGTGTAACTTGTGGATTTGTGCCAGTGTTCAGCTGAGGAGTTCATACATCATATATCCATAAACTAATCTAAATAAACAGAACAATAATTATGTATTATGTGTTATTATCCTTAACCATGTTATACTAGGGATCCGACATGAAACTACTTTTAATGATGTGTTAAACGCAAAATAGGCCTATAGCATAATAATGCAGTCTGTTGTGGGTTAGGCCTATAATATAATTGTGCTCACAGATGTTTAGGATAATTATGTTTCGTGATTATATATTCCCATTACAGACATTATACGTAAATTATAAAGTATTGGTTGTGGTTAATTTCAATTGTTTAATGTGAGGAAATTAATTATTTATATTCTCTTAAATCGTTGAATATTTAATGACCAAATACACAATGACTAAACAAAATTCAAGTTTAAAGATAATCACCCAAGCTTTGGTTATGACCTATCCGTACTATTAATATAATATGGGTTAATTTGATTAGGTGCATAAATGATATAATATTATCACAATACTCTGATGTAAACCAACTCAATCCTATAGGCTACAACTTCAATATAATGTTACTGGTCGCTTTATATGAATATGTTATTTCATTGGTACAATACATTCTTTGTCAATCCGAAATTACGTTTTCGTAGTTAATTTTTAATATCCTGATAACGAATAAACATTTCTAATTGATTTTAATGTGTTCATTCCTCTTACAGTCATTTATGAATTGAAAATGTCTTTGTAAATGCCATATTCAAATGCGTAGAATCAACCTGAGCAACGCTTGATAATCATATAACTGCGAAAATGTAGTTTCGACCAGACTAGAGGCCTAGTATCGTATATATCATGGTAGAGTAATAGAATTATTATAGTAGAGGTAATGAAACCATTAAGTTGGTAAATATTTTCATAACGAACAATAATTTGGTATGTTATATAACAGTGGCGATTCTGACATTAGTAAAGTGTGTAGGGAGGATTGCTTAGCCTAAAGTAAACTATCAATATTGAATACAGTAGCTGTGTGAAGTATGAAGATAAATCCCATAGATTTTGTTCAGCAATATTAGTACCGCATCCATACACTAGATGGCGTTGGTTGCAGCCTCAAATCGATGCCAGACACCGCTATCTATGGTATCATTTATTTTAATGGGAGGCATAGGAAGTTTCCTATCTACCTTATACTTTCTCTGCTATCAGCCTATGCCCGAGAGGGAGTAGTTGGAAAATAGAAAAAAAAAAAAAAAAATCAAGTACAGTAAGATGCTTAACCCTTTCAATGGACTGACGCCTTGCACGGTTCGGTAAGTAAATAATAGTAATACATATTTAACCCCTTCAACACCATGACACACTTTTACCTAATATTCTGGCTAGATTACACAATGCTGTACAGTTCAAGAAAGACCTATTTCTCCAGAGGGTAATTGGGATAGTTTAACCTCTTTGAGTCCGAAAGATAGATTATACGATGAAGAAAATCGTCTAATGGTAACCAGAATATAATGAATTTACGTCATAGTGTTGCAAAGGTTAACGTATTATAGGAGTCTAGGCTTGATATGTTGGTTAGATATATTTAAGGTCAATCTTAACCCCTTCAGTACCGATTCCTCTTTTCATGACATTCTGGCCATTATTAGACGATTTTATTCAGCTTAGGACGGACGTCTAGTAATTAAGAGGCTACAAACTATCTCCATTGACTTTTTTTTACTACCGTAGATCCTTCCTAAGCTGCATAAAGTCGTCTAAATATAGCTGAAGTAAAACAAGATACATATCCGGTAGTGAAAGAGTTAATAGTTATGAAACCTTCGTATCACTGTGTATATATAATAACAATCAGTTAACAGAGTATTCTTCAGATCAAGAAAATAGGTTTAAAAGTTCAGTTCCTTACATGCAAAAGGACTAGTGTGAAGACGCTTCGACCCTCAGCCCCGTGATTGGGAGACAGACTCGCAGTCCACCACGATACTTGGTTCTAGAATGTAAATGGCTATCTAATATATTTGTGTTTAGTGGGTCTTTGTCTCTTTTTCATCGTTATACTATCATAAATTTAATTTAGCTCTACCTATGTATAGTTGCTATATTTGTAAGCGTCTGCCTTAAAATACACATAGGCCCTACACACGATCACCGCCATGACACACAGCCACGGTATTAACGGGGATTTAGTTTAATGTTATACGTAATCTTTACACGGCAACAATGCATATAATTATCAACTCTGCGTAAGCAGAGTGGTATCGCCCCCCGTATAGTGGTACATGCTAACCGAAATGTCTGTCTGTCTGTCTGTCCGAGAACTCCTCCTAGACCGTTTTGACGGATTTTCACCAAACTTCACACGAACCTTTGGTGCGTGAATGCGACGGTAATTAGAAAACAAAAATTGTGCAATAGTTATGATTTTAGGTCTTAAATATGGTTTAACTATTGAACTATCGAATGTGTGCAATAGTTACGATTTTAGGTCCAAAATATGGTTCCCCCCCCCCCCCCCCCCCCCCCCCCCCCCCCCCCCCCTCCCCCGTATAGTGAGTACCACCTGAAAAGATGTCTGTCGTCGTCGTCCGTCTGTCCCGAAACTCATCCTAGACCGTTGGACGGATTTTCACCAAATTTCACACGAACATTTGTTGGGTGAATGCGAACGTCAGTCAAAAAAGATTTTTTGAATTTATGCAATAGTTATGATTTTAGGCCCAAAATATGTTTTTTGTAGTTATAGTGATGATGATGACAGATGATGGTGATAGTACTAGTAGTAGTGATGATGATCATAATAGTAGTGAAGATGGTGACAAGTAATGATGATATTTTTAGTGATAATTATGACAGTAGTGATGATGGTAGGTTAAGTTAGTTTAGTTGACATTATAATGTGACAATTGTAATGATGATGGTGGTGATATTAGTGATGATCGTGAGAGTAGTAGTGATGATTATAATAATAGTAGTGCTATTTATAGTAATGGTGATAGTGACTAGTAGTGATGATGATGACCCATCGCAGAGTTGGGTATGCCGTTTTGATTTTGGGCGAAACAGCACGTCTATTGTATTAATAGTTGATAATAGAATACATAATAGAATACATAATAGAATACATAATAGAATATATAATGGCCTTGAGGCGAGGAAGAGAAAGAAAAACATGCGGCCTTGAGTGGGGGGAAGAGGAATAAATACGGCCCTTAGGGGAGGAAGATAAAACACGGAGGAAGAGAAAGTAATTCGTACGGGCCTGAAAGGGGGGGGGGGGGGGGGAGATAAACCAATATGTACGGCCCTGAAGGGGAGGAAGAGAAAGCAATATGTACGGCCCTGAAGTGGGAGGTAAGATAAAGCAATGTGTACGGCCCTGGATGGAGGGAAGGTAAAGCAATGTGTACGGGCCTGAAGGGGGTTGGGGGGGGAGAGATACGGACGGATGGATGGCCAGTACATCTCCTAATATTCTGGGAGGGTGGGGGCTTGGGGTGGCGGGAGATACGATCTGATAGATGACCGGTACCTCTCCAATAATCTTGGGGGGGGGGGGGGGGCCTGGGGTACGGATGGACGGATGACCTGCACCTTTCCCATTATTCTGGGGGGAGGGGGGACTTAGCTGACCAACCTGTACTCCTACTCGTGTTCTATACCTATCATCCCATCATCACTCCTCAAGCTACACTAGTCACTTTTCTAGCACTGTTCATTCCTTCTGAGCCTCTAGACTAATTGTTGATTCATTAACCTAACCTAACTCCTCAACCCTCATCACTACTGAGGCTAAACTCCTGCTCACTGTCCTCCCCCTCATCACTACTAAGGCTAAATTCCTGCTCACTGTCCTCCCCCTCATCACTACTAAGGCTAAATTCCTGCTCACTGTACTCCCCCTCATCACTACTGAGGCTAAATTCCTGCTCACTGTCCTCCCCCTCATCACTACTAAGGCTAAATTCCAGCTCACTGTACTCCCCCTCATCACTACTGAGGCTAAATTCCTGCTCACTGTCCTCCCTCTCACCACTACTGAGGCTGAACTCCTCCTTTTAACTTTCCTCACCATTACCAAGTATCGTGTTGGGGTCTTGAGATGGGCTTTGTGGTTTCGGTTCTAAGACCCCAGCCAAGTCTCCGTCACGGTATGACCATAACACATTAATGGCTTCCTCAGGTAGTTCCTGCAGACCCAGCCTTTCTCCATCACCCTCTTATTGTACCCCACCATCATCAGTGTTCTCTTCTTGTATCCCATCATGACCCGTCTCCTCCTCCTCCTCTTCTTGTACCCCACCATCATCAGTGTTCTTCTCGTCCTCTTCTTGTATCCCATCATGACCCACCTCCTCCTCTTCTTGTACCCCACCATCATCAGTGTTCTTCTCGTCCTCTTGTATCCCATCATGACCCGTCTCCTCCTCCTCCTCTTCTTGTACCCCACCATCAGCAGTGTTCTCTTCTTGTACCTCACTATCACCACTCGCGTCTGGCTGAACCCCCTTACCCATCTCAAAGTCGTCGCAATCACGTAATTCCGTTGGTTCATCGTGTATGGGTTCCCGAGGCAGGGTAATGTTAATCAAGATCTAGTGTGGGAACTAATTTTGGGGCGAGGGCTCATTTACGTCCTCTTAGACAACGCGGTGGAATACTGTAAAGTCGTCCTTGAGGGCGGTGTATTTGCAGAGTGGTAATTGATACACCCCCAGTTGGTCATCGGTGCACTTTATGGACAGTACCAACAGGACTTCCTAGTCATTTACATTATGCACGAGCACCGCCCCGGCATTAGGGTCCATCACCTTCCCGCCCCCGATGAATGTCCCGCTGCTGGTGATGTAGGTGACCTTGAGGAACTCGTGATCACCAGGGTGCTTGACCTGTTCCACACTTATGGCCTGCGCCTCCTTGACCGACATCCCCTAGGTCACACTCCAGTTACCCACGATAGGGCAGTTGGGGGCCCCGTTCCACTACATCCCCACCGTCGCCCCCACCACCGTCGCCCGCACCACCACTAGTAAACAGAGTAGAGATCGAAACATAAGACTGTTTTTTGTTATCTAAATTTTGCTTTTCTGTTTTATCTAAAAAAAAAAATATATAACAAAATCTCTGTTACCTAAATTTTGCTTTACTCTTTTTGTTTTTTTGTTTTTTGTTCTGTTAATGAAAAATTTGGTTTGGGTATAAATAATGTTAGTTTATTAGGTATTTGAGTGATAAGTAAAACAAACAGACACATGCACAGAAAGAGTGTGTGTGTGTGTGTGGGAGAGAGAGAGAGTTGTGAAATACTTATTGACTGAAGGGGTCAAATAGTGGTCTATCAATGTATAACATTATATATATTTAAAGGGGGAAGGGCGTATGTATTTCCTTATCATATTATTGTTTGTTTTTTTGTCTAGACCTCCATCAAGCTTAAAAAAACATCCCCTAGATCCCCCTTCAAGATAAATTTGTTCATTTTTCGGTAGAAAAATGTCCCGGCCGATTCCTATTATTATAGGCTCGAAAAGAAAAGAAAAATGGACACCAAAATGGCACGAAAGGCCTTAATATTGACAAAGAAATAGGGCGAAAACTCTTAACATCGCCAAACTAATGGGTCTAACGTCATATAATCTGAAAAATAATGGGGTTAAGCATGACGAAGAAGGGGGACCAGACAAACGACCCATCTTCCCTTAACCCCTTCTTTACCGACGACGTCTTTCTAAATATATTCTAGCTATATTTAGACGATAATTTGCAGTTTGAGAAGGATCGGTCGTAGTAAAAAGGGGTAAGTGAGACAGTTCGAAGTCTGTTGATTGTTTGAGGCCCTTATTACACTGAATAAAATCGTCTAATAGTAGCCAGAATAAAGTTAAAAAGGACGGCTCCGGTACAGAAGGGGTTAATGACTAACGGCCAATTAAGTCTCTGTCCCGGCACTTCACTCCTTCTGTACCGGCGACTTCTGGTATATATTTGTTTTTCGTGCTATGTTTAGACGACTCGGTATAGTTTAGGAAGGATCTGAGGTAGTAAAAAGGGTTGTGAGATAGTTCGAAGCCTGTTTTATTGCTGGAGGCCCTTTGATAACTGAATACAATAACTTAATAGTAACCAGAAGAGAGTTAAGGGGGTAGTGCTTGTATTTAATAGTAACCAGAAGAGAGTTAAGGGGGTAGTGCTTGTATTTAATAGTAACCAGAAGAGAGTTAAGGGGATAGTGCTTGTATTTAATAGTAACCAGAAGAGAGTTAAGGGGGTAGTGCTTGTATTTAATAGTAACCAGAAGAGAGTTAAGGGGGTAGTGCTTGTATTTAATAGTAACCAGAAGAGAGTTAAGGGGGTAGTGCTTGTATTTAATAGTAACCAGAAGAGAGTTAAGGGGGTAGTGCTTGTATTTAATAGTAACCAGAAGAGAGTTAAGGGGGTAGTGCTTGTATTTAATAGTAACCAGAAGAGAGTTAAGGGGGTAGTGTTTGTATTTTTGTCTATATATTTATATATTTTATTTATTTTTGAGTTTCCTCGCTAGACCTCCAACAAGCTTAGAACCCCCCCCCCCCTCTCCCTAGTCCCCCTTTGAAGATAAATGTGTACATTTGTTGGTAGAACATTTTCCAGGCTGAAGGCCGGTTTCTTCTTAAATTAGAGGCTCGCTATCGGTCGCCAAGAAAACATCGACACCTAAATGGCACGAAAAGTCTTAATATTGACCAAAATATTGAGGCGAAAAATCTCAAAAACGCCATAATAACGGAACGAACGTCTTAAAACCTCAAAAATACTATGCTAAACATGAAGGAGAAGGGGGTCTAGAAAAAGCGAGTACTACCCCCTTAAAAGGACGTTGCCGGTACAGAAGGGGTTAACCCTTTGAAGATTATGGCCAAGCTAGACCGTCGACTATTCTGGCTAGCATTAAACGAGTGTATATAGTTTAGGAAGGATCTGTGTGCATTAAACGAGTGTATATAGTTTAGGAAGGATCTGTGTGCATTAAACGAGTGTATATAGTTTAGGAAGGATCTGTGTGCATTAAACGAGTGTATATAGTTTAGGAAGGATCTGTGTGCATTAAACAAGTGTATATAGTTTAGGAAGGATCTGTGTGCATTAAACGAGTGTATATAGTTTAGGAAGGATCTGTGTGCATTAAACGAGTGTATATAGTTTAGGAAGGATCTGTGTGCATTAAACGAGTGTATATAGTTTAGGAAGGATCTGTGTGCATTAAACGAGTGTATATAGTTTAGGAAGGATCTGTGTGCATTAAACGAGTGTATATAGTTTAGGAAGGATCTGTGTGCATTAAACGAGTGTACAGTATATAGTTTAGGAAGGATCTGTGTGCATTAAACGAGTGTATATAGTTTAGGAAGGATCTGTGTGCATTAAACGAGTGTATATAGTTTAGGAAGGATCTGTGTGCATTAAACGAGTGTATACAGTTTAGGAAGGATCTGTGTGCATTAAACGAGTGTACAGTATATAGTTTAGGAAGGATCTGTGTGCATTAAACGAGTGTATATAGTTTAGGAAGGATATGTGTGCATTAAACGAGTGTATATAGTTTAGGAAGGATCTGTGTGCATTAAACGAGTGTATACAGTTTAGGAAGGATATGTGTGCATTAAACAAGTGTATATAGTTTAGGAAGGATCTGTGTGCATTAAACGAGTGTATATAGTTTAGGAAGGATCTGTGTGCATTAAACGAGTGTATATAGTTTAGGAAGGATCTGTGTGCATTAAACGAGTGTATAGTTTAGGAAGGATCTGTGTGCATTAAACGAGTGTATATAGTTTAGGAAGGATCTGTGTGCATTAAACGAGTGTATAAGTTTAGGAAGGATCTGTGTGCATTAAACGAGTGTATATAGTTTAGGAAGGATCTGTGTGCATTAAACAAGTGTATATAGTTTAGGAAGGATCTGTGTGCATTAAACGAGTGTATATAGTTTAGGAAGGATCTGTGTGCATTAAACGAGTGTATATAGTTTAGGAAGGATCTGTGTGCATTAAACGAGTGTATATAGTTTAGGAAGGATCTGTGTGCATTAAACGAGTGTATATAGTTTAGGAAGGATCTGTGTGCATTAAACGAGTGTATATAGTTTAGGAAGGATCTGTGTGCATTAAACGAGTGTATATAGTTTAGGAAGGATCTGTGTGCATTAAACGAGTGTATATAGTTTAGGAAGGATCTGTGTGCAGTTAAAGGTATAACGACTATATTAATCTACCCTCTTGACTTCCACATATCCTTCCTAATCTGAATATAATCGTCTAATAATAACCAGCCAACAGAAAAGACATGTGTCATCGGATATTGAGCGGATATTGATAGGGTTGATTGGGCGGGGGGGGGGGGGGGGGGATTGGCTGTTTGGAGTATAGACGGTTTTAAGAGGGGGTCACCGGCTTATTGTATCTTTCTTTCCTTTTCTCTCTTTCCCTGGCTTGTATCCATTCGGTCCCATTCACCAAACTGGTTTAAGACGTTTATCCCCATCCAGGTGTCAATTTCTTCTTGGCGAGTGATAACGAGCTAGCATTGTATGGAGAAATCCGGCTTCGCTGGAGACATTTTTCTATCGAAAAATTTAAAAATTTAGCTTACTGGTAAAACAAACAAAAAAATATATTCTGGCTCGCTACCGCTCGCCAGGAAAATATTGACACTTGGATGGGTGTAAACGTCTTAAAACAGTAGGCTGAAGGGGGCCGAATGGATACAAGCCAAAGAGAGAGGGAGAGAAAGAAAAAAAAAGCTAGGTGGGCCCCCTTAACCCTTTAGGGATTTAGACGCGTTTTAGCAGTATATTTTGGCTATCATTAGACGATATTATTCAGCTTAGGAAGGATCTGCGGGAGTCAGAGGCATAATTGAGTTGGCTTTGACCCCTTAGATTCCTTGAGGTCCTTCCTAAACTGCACAAATATCGCCTAATGATAGCCAAAATAAACTTCTAAAGCTCGTCATAATCCTTAATGGGGGATGGGGGATATTTATTGGTTTATTATGTGCACATTTGTCTGTCGTAGTAGTGATGAGGATGACGTTCTGTGTGTTTGTGTGCCCCGTACGTTCTGTGTGTTTGTGTGCCCCGTACGTTCTGTGTGTTTGTGTGCCCCGTACGTTCTGTGTGTTTGTATGCCCAATACGTTCTGTGTGTGTGTGCCCCGTAAGTTCTGTGTGTGTGTGTGCCCCATACGTTCTGTGTGTGTGTGTGCCCCGTACGTTATGTGTGTGTGTGTGCCCCGTACGTTCTGTGTGTGTGCCCCGTACGTGCTGTGTGTGTGTGCCCCGTACGTTCTGTGTGTGTGTGCCACGTACGTGCACAAACATCACCGAAATGATAATAGTGATTATCCTGTGATGGTGTTGGTGACTGATTGGTGTAGTATTTGATGTGTAGTGATGACGATACTGTGTCTGAGTATAGTAGTGATAGTTGTGGTGATTATGGTGGTAGTTATAATGTTGACATTAGTGATGATGATGGTTATTATGGTAATAATGGTGGTGGTGATTGTTGTAGTATTTAGTAGTGATGACGATACTGTGTCTGAGTATAGTAGTGATAGTTGTGGTGATTATGGTGGTAATTATAATGTTGACATTAGTGATGATGATGGTTATTATGGTAATAATGGTGGTGGTGATTGTTGTAGTATTTAGTAGTGATGACGATACTGTGTCTGAGTATAGTAGTGATAGTTGTGGTGATTATGGTGGTAGTTATAATGTTGACATTAGTGATGATGATGGTTATTATGGTAATAATGGTGGTGGTGATTGTGGTAGCGATGATGGGGATTGTAGTAGTGATGATAGTGACAGTAATGGTGATGTTGGTTATAGTTACCGATGTCGCCCCGAAAACATTATGTCCAGAATTTGTACAAGGAACTTCCCCTGTTTTTGATAGGTTAGGGTAGGTTACGTTAGGTTAGGTTAGTTTAGTTTAATACAAAAAACAATCACAAAATATAATAATAGGCGACTTCGATTTTGGGAGAGAAAACGTTGGGGCGAGTTGTTTTCGATCACCATTGTTATTACAACTATTATTGTTTGTTTTACATACAAAAGAGAAAAAAGAAAAATAGGTCACGGCAAGATAATCCTTTCACCTAATGGTGTTTTCCATTCAAAACAATTATAACACACCTGGATTTATATTGATGTGGACTCAAAGTTGGTGGAAATGTAGTCTTGGGAAGCATAACCAAATTTTGAAAAACAGAAGTCCTGCAAAGGGAAGGAGTGATGGTTAATTAATTGTCGCTAATATATGCCCTAGTACCTCATGGAGAATATACAAAGAGGTGGCACAATTGCACAAATGAACACTTGCCATAAAAGTATCTGTAAAACAATACAATGGATGCAATGTTTGTTCGTATACCGGTATATATAAAAGGGGGGATTTATTAGTGTTGATTGTGTATGCAGCTGGCCATAACACTATACCATTTCAAGATATATCAGCAGTGATAAATTCACCAACATCAAATAATGGTGGAAGGCATAGCAAAGGTGGATACCGTCATAGTCTGCAGTCCAAATGGTACTGTGTTAAATTCTTGGCCAACCAGCCGCTTGTTTTATGAGGTTATCCCAGTGTTCCTGCAGCTAAAGTTTAGATTATAGATTTGGCCCTGGATACTCAAGGGTGCCGTAACAACAACAACATATAACTTGCTCACGACGTCATAGCTTTCTCGTACTCAGGAAAACACTGGGTTATGACAAGTCTTGGGGGTATTTAACTCATCAACGTTGGGCAAGGGAATATACTTGTACTCCCTCCCACAGACATATTCACGATATTACCATTGTGTTGACTCTTTTTCGCTTTGTAAAGAGGGGATTAGTCTATCTATCTATCTATTGCCCGACACCGTGATCCCCGAAGGGGTGGCCACGAACGAACCGCCTCCATGCACCTCTGTCCCCAGTCAGTCGACGCCCCTCCCCCCAACCAGCACCGCCTTCGTTCATATACTTCCTCACTCCATCCTTCCACCTCTCCTTCGGTCTACTTCTCCCTCTCTGTCCCTCCACCTCGCTCTCGTACACCCTCTTAGTCATTCTCTCGCTTTCCATATGTTCCATATGGCCGAACCATCTCAAGTTGTTCCTTTTCACACTTTCCAGCACATCTACCTCCACACCACACCTCCTTCTTACTTCTTCATTAGTCTGTCTATCCCTCCATATATATAGTGTGTAAAAAGTACCTGTTCTGCACTGGGCGAAGACACCAAGATATCATCCCCAGCTGGTCTCTGGCCTAGACACTGACAAGAGGAACAACAACCAAGGCTTACAGTCAACGTGAATAAGAATGCTGCATAGAAACATAAGAGTTTATATTTCTAAACGGGTGTCTGCTAGGCTAATAAAGTCTAGCTGGGATGTCGTAGGCTAGGAAACAATGGCTGAGCAAGCGGCTCGTAGCCTAGCGAGGTCCTTAAGACTGTGCGGCCAAATTACGTTAATTGACGGGGTGCTCTCTTGAGAGATCCAGATCGCTAGTATCTGGTTCTCTCCTGGTGACCCTCTCAAAGTCAAAACAAAACGAGTTAGCACAGTGCTGGGTGGCAGAGGCAAAAGCCCTCACTCGCAGCACAGTGCTAAACTCACAAGGTACACAGTCAGAAAGACCACCTAGGCTTTCCACATCTCCGTTGCGATTGTACAGGTTAAACAAAACTTGTTACACATTGGAAATCACAACACAAGTAGCCTTACCCCAGTCTAGCATTAAATAGCCCAGCAGACAGCCAAGGAATAGGCAGAGAGACACCGTGAGTGTGTCGAACCTCTACAGACAAAATGGTAACCCCTCCAAAATGCCTAACTAAACATATAATATCTGAGAGCTTCAGCATATAATACGATGGCTGATATATGAAATCGTGCAGAACCAAAGGGGAGTTATGATATTAAATAGAGAGGAAGAATGAGAGGTAAGAAATTGAGAGAGAGAGAAAGTGCTCTATAGGTAGAAGTCGGGGACAGGTGGCAAGGGATATGTTAGGGGTATGCTGGTCAAGCAAGCTCTGAAGAGAGTAGCTCCTCGGGACCCCTCCAGGATCACACACAAAGGCATGGTGGTCAGCCAATCACAGGCCGCTACGTCACCAGACAGCAGGCCTGCAGAAGGCGCCAGGAACAACCAGCCAATCAAAACCGAGAGAAAGCCACGCGGGCGAGGGACTCCTCCGGGAGGGAGGAAGGAGGAGGGAAAGCAACACTCCCCTCCCACGCTGCTCGCTCACTCTCTCTCCTTCACTACAATGCATCTTATGTTCAACTCATGATATAAATATAATGCATTGTCACAGGCGAAAATAAAGACCACTTCTGTACTGCCTGTCACATGACGATTCACAAGAAAGAAAGTACAACATTGTAGATAGACTGTAGCCTATTTCACTGCCCTGGCGAGTGCTAGTGGCTACCGGGAGGCGATTCTGCCAACGCTGGCAGGCGTCACAGGACTCGCCCAGACCGCTAGTAAGTTGTGGATTAATGCTGGGATTTACCATAACTTTCCCGCCGGCAATAGCAGAAAATGTTTGTTTCCCTACAAGATTAACCTCTTTACTTTCAACCGGCCCAAATTCACAGTAAGTTGAATCCAGTTGAGAGAGCCGACTAGGGACTCCCACGTCTTTCTTGTGGTAGTCAGGCTGTGGAGAAAACAAAACAATTTCCTGCGAAATCTGTTCCGATTGTCCACACTCTGACTGAGAGTTAGATGTGCTGTGTCCCAAACCAGACCTATCCACTGAATTACCCTTGTTGGGACAAGATTCGACTTTGCCAAGTTGATATTGAACCCCAGGGCTTTGACATGGTCTATAATTTGATTGACATGATTGAGGCATTGAATCTCGGACTCCGCCACCACTAGCCAGTCATCTAGGTACCACAATTCTTTGATTCCCTGTCTTAATAGTGGTAGCAAAGCTTGTCGGACTAATTTGGTAAATATTCTCGGCGCTAGGTTCAACCCGAAGGGCATCCTTTGAAAGACATAAGTCTGATGCTTGACCCTCAAAGTGAGGAATTTTTGGAACCTTTTGTTTACTGGGACATGCCAATAGGCTTCTGTCAGGTCTAATGAACACATCCAACCTTGCGGCGGAAGCGTTAGGAAGTGTTAGCCTGATATGATTCTGTTACGTCCTGGGATATATAAACACTGGGCTCTTTCTATTGGACTAGGTATGCGGCAACAAGCAATAACGGAAAACGCTAGATCCAACCCTTATCTATAAACCCAGGCAACAAACCACCCTAAACCGTCAAGAGTCCTGCCTGGACAACAAGGTATCCTATGACTTCGGTTACAGGGTGCACGCACTAGAGACTGCTGATAGTCAAGCAGGCTATATAAAAGATCACACAATTAAGTTGACTTAAAGCTTCAAGGAAAAGATAGATAACGGAATTAAATTGCAGAAACAATTTAATAACAAACTAGAAGAAAGTACATTTAACGTTACGTTAATTAATACAACTAATCACCCCTGCGTGAAAGAAGGTGAAAGCAAACAGTCCTCAAAACATCGTACCGGTAGACAAGATGCGGGGTTCTAAACTGCATGCGGCTACTGTAGGATCTGATGCTTAGCAAAGAAAGTACGTTACGGATTTAGAGAACTCTCAACTCATAAGCAGGAATAAATACTAGTGATAGGACCTACAGTGTATAATGGCATAAGTATAATTAAATAAAGGCAGCAACTCGCAACATAACCACATACAGGTGTGCTTCTCACTCTTAGTCAGGCAAGCCTGCTCGGACAGAGTCTCTAAGCCACACCCTGACTCACAATGCTCACAAAAACGGTAAACTGTGGCACAATAACAAGCATACAGAAATAATAAACCCCTAGCTGTTAATCTGCCAGGCGGCAGAGGTCTAGCCGGAAGGATATAGGCTTCGGATACCCGGGCTGAGCCACCTGCTCTAGCCTAGGGACGTTCCCAAGTCTGTGCGCCAAATTACTCTAATTGAAAGGGTGCTCTCTTGAGAGACTCAGATTGCAAGTATCTGACTCTCTCCTGGCGACCCTAAAACAAAAGCAAGACGTGCTAGCGCAGTGCTGAGTGGAATAGGCAAGGGCCCTCACACAACACAACACTAGACACACAGGGACACAGACAAGAAAATGCCCCCAGACTCCCACGGGTATCCTAGTAAAGTCGTGCGGGTCCACAGGACTCGCACCAGCAGACTTTACTTAAAGGATCGCAAAAAGCCTCCCCTCCGGTCTAGCCCCTGCTAACCTGACACAAGAACACACTAGCAAGCATGAAACCACCAAATATGAGACAACAAAAAAGCTTCCTAGGTCTCATTAACAATTACGTCTCTGCATAAGGCCCAAAATCCTATCTAATTATCTGAGAGCTCGTCGTTAATACAATAATAGATATAAGGTCTATCAAGGGGATGGGATAATTAAATAGATTGGTAAATTAGTGGAAAGAAGGTATACAAAGTAAGAGAACAAGTTTCTAAGTGGGGTTGAGAGGGATAGATATCAAGGGGGTCCGAAGGGTACGACAGTGAGGTGAGCTCTGAGTCTTGAATCTGTCTGGACCCCGCCCTAGGCATGCAGAATACATCCCTGGCTTGGCAACACTCAACACAGTTGCCGGGTCAAAATCGTCTACCCCGTGCGTGAGTCGAAACTAAGCCTAACGTTGTGAACAAATGAATGTGGCACATCAGGCTCGTCCCAAGCTAGACTCTCCGCGCGAAGCAACGTCCCCCAGCCGGTCTCCCTCTCCCGCTCGTCTCCTCCCACTCTCACTAAACTTACATCTTATATATTATAATGAAACAATCAACTATCGAGAATAAAATATACTAAGATGCGTTGGTTAAGAATAAGGGCAGCTACAAGCTGTGAAACAACATAAGAATATCCCAGACATTAGTTACATTGTCGTAGGATATATACTAAGGAAAAGCCGGCCGGCTGGCTGCCGCCAGCCGGTTTCTAAACGGCTGGGCAGCCGACGCGCGCGCATACCCGCACGTGGCTACTATGCAGAAGCGTCACACCTCCCCCAAGATATAAGACCCTTGACTAAGTTCTTCATATCTAACAGAAAGCTTCTCATAGTACCACACACTGTTACGACACAAGGCACTATATATAAAAAAAATAAAGATTGTTGCGCTCCACCGAGCAAGTTCAACTAACTTAGCGACAATAAGCGAAAACATTCAACTTAGATACTGCTACAACATCTTATACAAAATTCTACACGTTGTAAAAAATAAAGAGTTTTTATAAGGTTTTTGCTTTTTTAATTTGTTTTTTCGGCTGAACTACAGTGACAGCCTATTTTCCTCCACACTCAACCCTCAATCCTGTGGCAGTCTAACCAACATCATCCACCCTTGATAGACAATCCGCTATCACGTTATCAGAACCGGCAATATGGCGTATGTCCAGATTATACTCCTGAAGCATGAGTGACCACCTGGTCAGCCTCATATTCCGGTTATGAAACTGATTCAAGAATTTCAGAGGGTGATGATCGGTATAAACCACTACGACTGGTCCGAAAGCAGGAACATATACATCGAAGTGCCTGAGCGCCAGCACTATCGCCAGGAGTTCTTTTTCAATTACAGAGTAATTCCTTTGTGCACTATTTAATTTTTTACTGTAAAAACTCACTGGATGTTCGATACCTTCATCATCTGTCTGTAACAAGACAGCCCCAGCCCCTACGCCACTGGCATCAGTTGCCAGCTGAAAAGGTTTGCTGAAGTCCGGGGCCCTGAGTATGGGGTGGGTACATAACAGGTGTTTCACCAAGGCAAATGCCTCTGCACACTCAGGAGACCACCGGAACTTCTTGTCCTTAGATAATAAGTCAGTTAAAGGTGCAAGTACAGTCGAATAGCCTTTGATGAAGCGACGATAATAGCCTATCATACCTAGAAACTGCATGATTTGTTTCTTAGGCATAGGCTGGGGAAACTGATCGATGGCTTTGATATTTGTCTGTGGAGGGCACACCTGACCCATCCCCACCTCGAACCCCAGGTAGAAAACTGTGGCTTTGACAAAATCGCACTTACCCAGGTTTACCACCAAACCTGCTTCATTCAGTTTATTAAAAAGCTGTCCGATGTGAGCACAGTGACTGTTAAAATCCTCGTCGTATATTATGACATCATCTAGGTACACCGTACAGTTGGGAATGTCGGCTACAATGTCGTTCATTAATTTCTGAAACGTTGCAGGGGCATTTTTCAGCCCGTATGGCATAACATGGCAATGATATGTGGCACCGTCCACCACAAACCCACACACCTCTCGCGCTCGCTCAGACAAGGGCACTTGCCAATAACCCTTAACAAGGTCTATCTTCGTGAGGAACTTGGCTTTTCCTATCTTATCCACACTGTCGTCCACGCGAGGGAGAGGGTAGGCATTTGTGGGGGTTAAACCATTCAACCTGCGGAAATCTATACAAAACCGCACTTTGCCATCTGGTTTGGGCTGCAGTGTGACTGGGGAAGTCCACCTTACTGCACCCTCAGAAATCAGCCCACGTTTCAGCATATAATCCAGCTCTTCCCTAAGTGCTGGTAATTTAATAGGGGGAACACGGTATGGCACTGATTTAAAGGGCGGGTGGTCCCCAACATCGACATCGTGCACCGCTTGAGTAGTGAGGCCAGGATGCTTCGCGAAAACAGCTGGGTTTGAATCAAACAAGTGCTGCAGAGCTACACGCTGTTGCTCAGGCAGGTGCAATATCACCTCGTGAGCCACTTGTCTAGAATTCCCCGCCCACTGATCCGCGGAAACATGACAATCCCAATTATCATCCCCCGCAGCTTGACTGTCCCTTCCTCCTTCTCCACCACGATCGCTGCAGATCAACACCGGGACAGTGAGAGGCTCGGAGGGGCGCCTCACATACTCTTTCATCAGATTTACATGGCAAAGTTGGTTCTTTTTCTTACGATCAGGAGTAGCTACTAAATATTCGAGATCAGAAACCTTCCTTACAACCCGATACGGACCAGAATACTTGGCAGACAAGGGGTGTCCCACCAGAGGCAGTAGTATCAGTACCTCCTGATCTACTTCAAACTCCCTCAGCTTCACCTTCTGGTCGTATCTGTCCTTCATCTGAGCTTGTGAACTCTTAAGGTTCCGACCTGCTACCTCCAAGCTCTTTAGCATTCTCTCACGGCTTTCAACAACATACTTTAGAAGCGAGCATGGCTTTGTGACTCCCTCCCAGATCTCCTTGACTATGTGGAGGGGCCCCCTGACCCTGTGTCCAAAAATCAACTCCTTCGGGCTAAATCCCAAGCTCTCCCCAGGTACTTCTCTCGCAGCAAATAAAACGTATGGGAGACCTAGATCCCAGTCCTTCCCATTTTCCATGCAATAACACCGCAACATACTCTTGAGAGTCGAGTGCCACCTTTCCAAAACTCCCTGACTCTCGGGATGGTAGGCAGATGACACCACAGACACTATCCCATGTTGCTGCATGGTCTGCTTAAACAGAGCAGAAGTAAAATTGGATCCCTGATCAGACTGGATCTCCTTAGGGTAGCCATAACGAGAGAAATAGACAGCAGGTTTTTGACAACAGTCTTAGCCATCCCGTTGCGCATGGGGTAAGCATCTGGATACCGTGTTGCTACATCCATTACAGTTAGTAAAAATGTATTGCCGGCACTAGTGGGGGGCAATGGGCCAACCATATCGATAACTACTTTGCTGAAGGGCGGCCCAATGACAGGGAGGGGTTGTAACAGGGCTCTCGGGATGACCTGATTGGGTTTCCCAACAACTTGACAAGTGTGACACTGTGACACCCATGACACGACACTCACCTTTAACCCAGGCCACCAGAAAAGCTTGCTCAGAGCTGCCTCCGTCTTACGTGCCCCCAGGTGCCCTGCCAAAGGCACATCATGAGCTAATCTCAATAAGCTCTCACGGCACACCCTCGGTACTACTAACTCAGGGGTTCCCAAAGTGGTCAATGAATCGCCAGGGGTCGAAAGGGGGTCGATAAATGGCTAGGGGGTCTATGAATGGCTAGGTGAGGAACGTTTCAAAAGATGTAGACCCCATCTCTATGTGAAAAGCTGAAAAGGTGTAAGAATGCTCTGTTCTATTTGGCAGGCCTATATTCAAAGTTTAATGAGGTACAGAAACGTCTGCAGGGTAAAGATGTTACCATTATTCAGGACAGGACAATTTTACTGGGCTTCCAAGGCAAACTAGGCTGGTTTAAAGCGTCAATGGCACAGAGATTTTCAGTACTTTTCCAACCTACAACAGTCGGCAGAAAGTGAAAGCATTTCAGATGGTGACATAGAAACATGCGCACACCTGGACAAATTAATTGAAGACTTAAAAGTGCGCTTTGAAGACCTGGAGAAAATGCAAGTGCCTGAATGAATTCTTACACCATTTGACTTGGAAATACAAAATGAAGACATTAACTCTACTAATACTAATATTAAGGTACTACTATAATTCCACATATTTATTGTATCATAATATGCATGTAATACGTTTCTTTTTTCACAACATATTATATTATTCTTATTATTAAATGTTTGGGGGTCGATGAATAATTTGAAACTTCATTAAGGGGTCAATGAGCTGAAGGGTTTGGGAATCCCTGTACTAACTGGTCCACTAATCCTGACCCGCCATCCCACTTTTTCTTGGGATCCTGATGTCTCCGATACAAGATCCCCTCGGACAAGAAAAAATCACCAGGCTGCGCATCCCCATCGCTCTCCAGTTCGATAGCACCATTACCACACGCCCTGACTTCAGGATCTTCCAGCTGCAAGGAACATATATCAGCAGGTGCGAGATTATCCAAGTTCATCTTAAATAATTTATTTCCACCTCCAATGTCCCGCTGAGCCATCCTTTCCTCACGCTGCGCATAACGATGCTGTCGCAGAGTCTCTTCCTGTCCTGCACCTGCACTAGCGGTGACAGGCCCCGGGGCCTCTCCAGACTCTAACATAGGTGCCAATGATGAGTCACCAAGAAACACTGCCGACTCAAAACTCTCCAATTGACCAACACTTCCCGTTTTCTTGTGACCTTTCCTCCGCGGTTTGATAGACTGAGGTGGTGGCTGCAAGGCTCCGGATGTCTGAGAACGCGTCACAACACACGCCATGGTTTGTACGCTACACTTCTCAACCCACTCCTGTTCCTCCCTACTAACGTCGGCCGCCTTCTCGGCAACGACCAAGGGTGAAACCTTAGAAGCAGGCACCGCAAAGTCGTTGCCGAGGAGGAGGTCGACGCCCCCAACAGGCAAGTTCTCTACAATTCCTACATCCAGCTCCTTCGCCACACCACCCACCTCCAGCTCCATCCGCACCAGCGGGTTGGACTTCGTAGCATTGATCCCCTGAACTACCACCACCCGAGCAGCGTTAATCGGCCTACCAGTAAAGTTCTTTAACAAGGTCTGAGAAGCCCCCGTGTCACGCAATAGCTTAACTCCTCGCCTTTCGCCAGCCCACCTCACAAAACCATGCCCTCTATGACCCCCAAAGACGTCGCGGACAGGGTTCGAGCCTTCCGGACTCTTGAACACAGGCTGTGTCCCAACCTCTGACGAACTACCCTTGGCAAACTCAGAAGATATAGGCGACACCCCCATTCTGCGGGCCAATGACACAACCTTGTTTGGTGGCTTGTTCGGACAAGCATTTGCAAAGTGACCCTCCTTGTGACATGCAAAGCACTCTTTACTCTTTGGTTTTCCTTGGGAGTGGGAGGTACCATTAGACTTCTTATACGGGACGGTATTTGGTTTGTGTTCAGCTTTATTGTCAGTGCTACATGGTTTTGTGTATTTATGTGTATCAAAATTCTTGGGAGGGGGAGGGGTACGATCCTTTGCACCCGACTCACTCCTAGCTGCTGCTTCGCACCCTCGAATTAATGACAGTCGGCGGTCAGCCATTTCTGCTGCCTCCTGGAGAGTTCTAGGATTTTTTTCCTTTATATTTAATGTTAAGTCCCCGCCTGTGCACTTAAAGAACTGCTCCAAGAGAACCAGCTCACTCAACTCCTCAAAAGTAGCTGCCCTCTCAGAACGCAGCCAATGTCGTAGTGCATCAGACAAGTCCCGGGCGTGTTCTAGGAAGGTACTATCCTTGCCCTTAGTAACACCCTGAAACTTCAAGCGGTAAGTTTCTGGTTGTAACTCATAGGCCCGTAGCACAGCCTTCTTTAGCTCATCATAAACTACACAGGACTCTAAAGGTAGTGCATCATACGCTTTTAGCCCCTTTCCTAGGAGTCTTGATGAAACTAATGCTGCCCACTTTTCCTGAGGCCACTGGTGTTCCTGACACTTCTTCTCAAATCGCATAAAAAACTCATTCACACATAATTCATCGAACACAGGAACTAGTTTAAGCAGGTGCGACAATGATTGGTCCCGATGTCTGTTACCTCCCCCAATATTTCGCCCTGTTACCTCCACTCGAGATCTCTCCAGCTCCCTGTCAGCCCGATACCTAGTAGACTCTGCCTGCAGTTCAGCCTCTCGTATAGCTGTTCTCTCTGCAGCCTCAGCCTGCACACTAGCCTGTCTCTCGGCAGCCTCAACCTGAACTCTAGCCTGTCTTTCGGTAGCCTCAACCTGAGCTCTAGCAACCTCAGCCTGCACACTAGCCTGTCTCTCGGCGGCCTCAACCTTGGCCATCTCAAGCCGAAACAACAAATCTGGAGTCAACCCTTGAGGAGGGGAAGATGCATTTAATGGGGAGGGTCCCTGTGATTGAATTCCACGTTGCCATTGACCATCAACTTGGGGGTATGTACTAAATTCAGGCACCCTGACGTTTAATACGGGGGTAGAGTGGAGGGGGGCCTGGGGACCGGGGCCCCCAGTCGCCTCTCCACCCAGGTCTCTCCCTTCTAAACCCAATATCAAAGTCCTCAGCTGATCTTTCCTTATGCCACTTAAACCCTGGTAACCCTGAAGACCTTCCACACACTTTAAGCCATAGTTATTCAGCTTCAACACCCTGGCAGCGGTAAGGGGCACCTCTAAAAATCTTCTAGCACCCTCCTCGCTATCGACTAGCCACTCCACAGGTCTTTCTCCCTCCGAGCCTGTATCGTGACCTGACCCATCACTGTGTTCTGATATATTAGACATGTTTGTGTACTTCAGTAATTATCACGGTTATAGAATGCGCCTTATCTCCTATGCAAGTATGTATATACTAATGTTATTTAAAGTCATTAATGTGTTATATTGGTTGCTCCAAAAAAAAAACTATGTCCACTGTATTCCTCTAATCATAAGGAATCTCAAAACAAATGACCACTATATTCCTCTGTTCAGTAAATCCTATGCAAGGTCGCCATTTGTTACGTCCTG
Organism: Paralithodes platypus; assembly: GCA_032716605.1. Lineage (NCBI taxonomy): Eukaryota > Metazoa > Arthropoda > Malacostraca > Decapoda > Lithodidae > Paralithodes > Paralithodes platypus. Next base: position 16,312,869 of record CM064509.1, on the reverse strand, counting down.
GGATATATAAACACTGGGCTCTTTCTATTGGACTAGGTATGCGGCAACAAGCAACAACGGAAAACGCTAGATCCAACCCTTATCTATAAACCCAGGCAACAAACCACCCTAAACCGTCAAGAGTCCTGCCTGGACAACAAGGTATCCTATGACTCGGTTACAGGGTGCACACGCTATAGACTGCTGATAGTCAGCAGGCTATAAAAGATCACACAATTAAGTTGACTTAAAGCTTCAAAGAAAAGATAGATGACGGAATTAAATTGCAGAAACAATTTAATAACAAACTAGAAGAAAGTACATTTAACGTTACGTTAATTAATACAACTAATCACCCCTGCGTGAAAGAAGGTGAAAGCAAACAGTCCTCAAAACATCGTACCGGTAGACAAGATGCGGGGTTCTAAACTGCATGCGGCTACTGTAGGATCTGATGCTTAGCAAAGAAAGTACGTTACGGAATTAGAGAACTCTCAACTCATAAGCAGGAATAAATACTAGTGATAGGACCTACAGTGTATAATGGTATAGGTATAATTAAATAAAGGCAGCAACTCGCAACATAACCACATACAGGTGTACTTCTCACTCTTAGTCAGGCAAGCCTGCTCGGACAGAGTCTCTAAGCCACACCCTGACTCACAATGCTCACAAAAACGGTAAACTGTGGCACAATAACAAGCATACAGAAATAATAAACCCCTAGCTGTTAATCTGCCAGGTGGCAGAGGTCTAGCTGGAAGGATATAGGCTTCGGATACCCGGGCTGAGCCACCTGCTCTAGCCTAGGGACGTTCCCAAGTCTGTGCGCCAAATTACTCTAATTGAAAGGGTGCTCTCTTGAGAGACTCAGATCGCAAGTATCTGACTCTCTCCTGGCGACCCTAAAACAAAAGCAAGACGTGCTAGCGCAGTGCTGAGTGGACTAGGCAAGGGCCCTCACACAACACAACACTAGACACACAGGAACACAGACAAGAAAATGCCCCCAGACTCCCACGGGTATCCTAGTAAAGTCGTGCGGGTCCACAGGACTCGCACCAGCAGACTTTACTTAAAGGATCGCAAAAAGCCTCCCCTCCGGTCTAGCCCCTGCTAACCTGACACAAGAACACACTAGCAAGCATGAAACCACCAAATATGAGACAACAAAAAAGCTTCCTAGGTCTCATTAACATTACATCTCTGCATAAGGCCCTAAATCCTATCTAGTTATCTGAGAGCTCGTCGTTAATACAATAATAGATATAAGGTCTATCAAGGGGATGGGATAATTAAATAGACTGGTGAAGTAGTGGAAAGAAGGTATACAAAGTAAGAGAGAAAGTTTCTAAGTGGGGTTGAGAGGGATAGATATCAAGGGGGTCCGAAGGGTACGACAGTGAGGTGAGCTCTGAGTCTTGAATCTGTCTGGACCCCACCCTAGGCATACAAAATACATCCCAGGCTTGGCAATACTCAACACAGTTGCCGGGTCAAAATCGTCTACCCCGTGCGTGAGTCGAAACTAAGCCTAACGTTGCAATCGGATGCATATGGCAACGCTTCAGGCTCGTCCCAAGCTAGACTCTCAGCGCGAAGCAACGTCCCCCAGCTGATCTCTCTCTCCCGCTCGTCTCCTCCCACTCTCACTAGACTTACATCTTATATATTCTAATGAAACAATCAACTATCGAGAATAAAATATACTAAGATGCGTTGGTTAAGAATAAGGGCAGCTACAAGCTGTGAAACAACATAAGAATATCCCAGACATTAGTTACATTGTCGTAGGATATATACTAAGGAAAAGCCTGCCGGCCGGCTGCCGCCAGCCGGTTTCTAAACGGCTGGGCAGCCGACGCGCGCGCACGCCCGCACGTGGCTACTATGCAGAAGCGTCACAGAAGTAAATACAATACTTCAATGAGTATTACACATTTCGCCCAGCCTATTTCACCACATTAGATGAAACTAAATTTCTAGGTCAGATAAGCTGATATTTATGTATCAAATTATGTTAATTATTATGTATTCACTGCATTAACGAGTATATAACCATCATATTATGAATCTAGTAAAAATATACTACACAACTATGGGTCATAGATAGTTGAGAACTGTATTAAACCTCTTAAATCACGAAAACCATCAAAACACCTCAATGGTGTATCACACACGATAGTCATTTGAATAAGACCCCCAGCGCCATCTGGATTTTTAGTACGGTTTTACCTCATTGAAATGAAGAGTACAATTAATTTATTAACTTAACCGATTATAACTTTGGAAATTAACTTGACTAGTTAATTTAAGGAATTAGTCGACCCAACTCTGAATTATATATACTGTATCTCTCTCTCTCTCTCTATATATATATATATATATATATATATATATATATATATATACCGTATATATATAACGAGAGAGAGAGAGGGGGGGGGGGGGGGTAGTTAGGTAGGTGGGTATTGGGGCGGACAAGTCAGGCTTATTGTAGGGATTATAGCCCAGATGAGTTGATGGGTTAGGAAAGTGGTGTCACACTATCCATCTTCCAGCAATGCTTCTCAGCAATTCTCGTTTGCCAGATAACATATTTCAGTTACACAAAATTTCAACCACCTATCATATTCTACTTTCAGAATAGATTCCAATACTTTTGCGAGTGCCCCATAATATTGCTCGTAAAATCTTGTTCATACAAAAATGTAAACAATTATCGTGTGATACCGCCTAAAGAAAGGGTCAGGGAAACACAAGTAATTACTGTAAATGCAAAAACGTGTTTTTGTCCTTTCACAATGAGTTACAAGGAAAAGTTAAAATGTAAAAGGAAAAGACGAGATGGGTTGGCTTTGAAAAGGATCTGCCGGATGTGAGCCAATCGACCCACTGCAGTTTTTAGTTTTCTTATGTTCGTAAGTTCTTTCATGTCCCCTTTATTAATCCCACTAACACTTGAACACCTCTATCATATCCCCTCTAACTCTGCGTTTCTCTAACGAATCAAAGCCTAATTTCTTCAACCTTTCTTCCTATGGAAGATTGCTTTAGTGTGCAAATACTTGTGTTCAGACGTTATTAAATAGGCCTATCCTGTGAAGATTCGAAAGTTATGTTTTAGTTTTTCTGTACTCCTTTTATTTGGTCTATTTTTGCGTATTCTTCTAATAGTAGGGTCATTTGCTTGGAATCCGTGACCATTTTGTTCCTACCTTTTTCTCTCGATGGATTTGACAACCTGAACCATTTTAAAGGAAAATTAGTTCCTATGCTCCTCTGAAAAATGACGGCTAATTCTGCTAGAGCCCAATATTCAAAATAGCCGCCAACGCCATCTTGAAAAACATGAAATGTAATATCTCTGGCATCAGATGAGCTACAAGGACGAATGAGGTGTCCTTTTTCACTAATTCTGGCATTACAAATCCACTGGAATGGTTATTGTATTGTATTGTATTGTATATTGTATTGATATTGTATTGTATTATACTAATTGTACATACTAATCTGCCACTTCACTGTCACTACATGATTCACTGCATGAGCCACTTTCAGAATCACTGTCCTCACTTTCGCTGCTATCATCACTGTTGTTCTCTGCCTGCGGTGTATATCTAATATGACTTTTTTACTGTTTCAGATGGATCGCATGCCCATCTGATGAAAATCGCCGACTTGTGAAGTGACCGAAATAATGGATAATAGAAGAGAGAGTGAAGAGTTACCAGACAAGACATTAAATGAATACGAGTACATTTTACTCTGTGGTAAGCGATGTACCGCAGATGATCGTTTGGAAAACATTACACCTGAGAAGTGGGAATCCATCCGGGAAAAGTCTTTACAATGGAAAGAACTTGATAAGTTTCAACATATACAGTACATGAAAATGTGGATTGGGAGAAGGGACCAAAGGGTCACCACATGCGTAGCACTTGTTACGCATCATTATCCAGCAAGCGCAAACTCTCTCAAGCCGAAAAACGCAAACACAAATCCGAGGAACGTCTTGAAAGAGATGAATCATCATATCAACAAGACCCTTCCCCAGAGGCCAGTGCACCTAAAAGGCTCCGCTCCAGTATGGGTGTCCTTCACGATAAGACTCTATGTGTGTGGTGCATGAAAGGGGCATACAAGAGTAGTGATCGTGACAAGCAGATTTTACTCCTATCAACAGTAGATGCCTGGACTAAATTCAAGTTACATACTGTCCGTCTGGAAGATGAGGTCATGAGATTGAGACTTGACACTCTGATTGCATCCATCCCAGATAGTCAAACAGCATTTGGGTTGGAAATCCGCTACCATCGTGCGTGCTGGCGCAAATATGTAAGCGACCACAAGCCCCTTTCAGATGAAAGCACTCAACATCTGCAGCGTGTAAACCTCCGAGAGGCCCAAGCTCTCTTCTTTCATCATATTCGTCAAGTCATCTTCAAAGACCATGACATTCGCACACTGCAAGGCCTGCTGCAGGACTATAAGCACATTATCTCAAATCACGGACATAACTCAGTAGTAAAATCCAGCTACTTAAAGGAAATTCTCGTCAATGAATTTGGGGAAGACATCGGATTACATGAACGCATTCAAAAGAATGTGAGTGAACTGGTATATGATACAACAGCAGCAGGTACATACATCGAGGCGGCAATATCTTCATTGGGTGTCAGCAATGATCAGTTGGTGATGAATGTTGCGGCACGACTCAAAGAGCAAGTCATCAGGACAAATACTATTCCCTGGCTCCCATATATACACGAGTTGGAGAGAGAAGAAGACCTCAGTGAGCTCCTGCTGAAGCTGCTCACATGGCTGCAACACCCAAATAAGTCTGCAATTGATGACAGTCCATCTGTCCGATCGATTGCATCTATCCTCACAAGCTACATCACTGGAAAACGCACTGCATTTGAGATAAATCTCTGTCTTGCTACATGGACTGACCAAGCGTAGGAGTAGGAAAGACTTGAGGAAATGGAGCGTAATGCCTTGGCCTCTGTTCTCGGACTGGTTGAAACGAGTGGTGCCCTCAAACTTCAAGAAGTCCTGCAGCATCGTGTTACAGCCGAGTGCCTTTCCATCTTCAACGTCAATGGAACCATCCGTAAGGCACAGAAAAGCAAGCTTCAACAAAAACTAACTAGGACTGTCATTCCAGAGTCTGATGTATACACGTCTATTATTGATATGGGCTTCATCTGGCGCCTAACAACTCCTACCATTGAAGACAGAGAAGGGAGACAGTACCAAGTATACCTGGGGAGATTATGCAGAGAAGTTGGTGCACTACGTTCTAACGAGACACAAGCATGCTGAGTGCATCATTTGCGTCAATGATTCATATGATCAGAATTACACGATCAAGGACAGTGAGAGAATACTGCGCCAAAAAAAACTGCCAATCAGCAATGTCTTCATGAAGACAGAAGATAAATTTCCTTCTAGTAAAGTTTTTCCATGCTCTCCTGGGTAAACCTGAGAACAAAATCCGCCTTTAGGCATTTCTTCAAACGGAATTTCAGAGAACAGCAGCAACAACTAGCACCGAGATCATCTACTGTGTAGTTGGCAGCACTGCAAAGAATCTCACCACAGGCAAGCTTGTGCCAGAGCTCACATGCTCCCATGCAGAGGCAGATACGGCAATGCTCACCATATATAGTGTGCTCCGGTCAGACAGGTACACAGCAGCTGTCGTTCTTGACACAGAGGACACAGACAACTACGTGCAAGCGGCATATGTTGCTCAGAAAACAACAGGAATCCTGTGTGTGAAACGCAAACGTCAGCTTATCGATGCCCGATGTTTGTGCAGTGAGGCAATGGTTGCATCCATCATACCACTTCATGTCCTCACTGGGTGTGACCACAACTCTGGCTTCTATGGAGCAAGCAAGAAGCTCATCGCAGATCGTCTGAAGAAGTTTAAAAAGGCAGACGACCTGCTAACAGCATGTGGTACACAGCTCCTAGTCACAAAACAGGTCATCAGTGATTTGGAGCGGTTTGTCATTCGATATGTCTATGGTGATACCAAAAGCAAGACCCTGGGAGAAGTGAGGGCAGCGAAGTGGAGAGCTCAGAAGAAAAAAAGCACTATCCGACTTGTGCCTGACTTGGACAGTCTCCGTCCACACTTGGAGCGTGCAAACTATCTTGCATATTTGCAAAAGCATTACCAGCTCCAAAGTCACCCCTCACCGATCGGCCATGGATGGCATCTTGTAAATGGCCTATGTCTGCCTGTCCGTTCTACCCAGCCCCCACTTCCCCCATCCATACCACTACCTACAAATCCGCAGGCAGAGAACAACAGTGATGATAGCAGCGAAAGTGAGGACAGTGATTCTGATAGTGGCTCATACAGTGAATCATGTAGTGACAGTGAAGTGGCAGATTAGTATGTACAATTAGTATAATACAATACAATAACAATACAATATAAAATACAATACAATACAATAACCATTCCAGTGGATTTGTAATGCCAGAATTAGTGAAAAAGGACACCTCATTCATCCTTGTAGCTCATCTGATGCCAGAGATATTACATTTCATGTTTTTCAAGATAGCGTTGGCGGCCATTTTGAATATTGGGCTCTAGCAGAGTTAGCGGTCATTTTTCAGAGGGGCATAGGAGCTAATTTTCCTTTAAAAAATGGTTCAGGTTGTCAAATCCATCGAGAGAAAAAGGTAGGAACAAAATGGTCACGGATTCCAAGCAAATGACCCTACTATAACAAGTTAGGCTATTGTCAATGAGGTCCCTGGAACTGTGGTTGGGCGGAGGAGAAGGACAATTAAATGGGAGTTAAGGATTTGCACTCATTTAATAATAGAGAGACCGGTAAAAATGTAGTCGGACATATGAAAGGAAATGTTTAGAGTAGGTTGATATGGTGGTATATTCCTTTCTAATAATTTTATACGTTGGAGAACACACAGTGGGTCACCTTTGAGTAGTATGATGTGCGGGGTGATATGGATAGAATCAGGAGTTACCTAACAGATTGCACTTGATAATATTTGCTAACCTAAAATCATGCCATCATGAGTTACTCATACAGTTACATTTTGCCCGTTGCCAAATAACGTAGGGTAATACACACTTTCATCTTGGGGTTAAGAGCTTTGTTCCTCTCAGTTCTACTTTGTTATGTTTCTCTCAACATGTTTGTTAGTATAAGGATTCCTTTATAGTTTTAGCAGTATCTTTCGATTAACTCAGAGTCGCTATATTAATCCAATAATTATTTTCTATCACGAACATTCCTTGGTGGCGGATTTGTTGTTCAGCTATCTTCGTCGTCCTCTAAAAGTAACTTTTAAAAGCTAAAAGTCCCCAGGAGGACTATTAGTTTTCGTCGGGTTTAAGAGCTACTTTTAGTCGCTAAATGTTTTGTTACCCAACTTTTATCTCTTAAAAGTTGCCACCATCTTTTAAAGCTACTTTTAGGCCTATAAGTGCTTTATAAATACCGCACCTGATCCCTTCCACAAACAGCTCATCTAATCTTGTCTTGAAACTAATGCTTGATATTCCTATAGTACTCAGTAACCTATTTCACATATCTACAACCAGGGCTTGACTGTATCTTTTCTAAAAACGAAATTTCTTATATGAAATAATTTGTCCTATGTATTTGGCTGTCATTGAAAGTAGTACATCTTCCAGTCACTCCAGTCATTTTGTTGCAGTCATTATAAAAAACTCACACCGATTAATATGGAAGTCACTAAACTTAAACAATATTGCTACTCGATGGTGATACTCAACTGTGATGGGTTACCATCATCACTACTATTACCACCATCATCACTACTACTGTCACCATTATCACTACTACTATTATCATCACTACTACTGTCGCCATCATCGTTACTAGACACCAATACCAATACTATCATCACCATCATCGCTATCATTATCAACAATACTATGACAATCATCACGACTACTGTTACCATCATCACTACTAGTACTACTATCATCATCATTACTACTACTGTCACCATCACCACTACTAGTCACCATCACCACTACTATCTTCACCATCATCACTTGTGCTACAACAATCATCACTACTATTGTCATCATCACTACTACGGTCACAATCGTCACCATCATCACTACTTTCGTCATTATCAGTACAACTCAGCATCACTACTAATATCACAATCACGGATATTTCGCCCGTCAGGGTACCACTATACGGGGGGGGGGGGGACCGCTCTGCTTACGCAGAATAAATACGGTAATATTAAATGGGTTTAATTAGGTTATATAATGATATCTGTCTTTCTATTTCGAAAGGGATGGAAAAATAATAATATAACATAAATGTGTAATAATCTTCGTTCACTGAATTTTTACATAATGCCATTTCTTATCAAAGAACAAACATATAATTGAGTAAGCAAATTTAGAGACATCCTTCGTTATATATCTTACTATCATCTCAATATTTTGCTTCCTCTTCCTCACCACCAATCCTTCCCTATTCAGTCAACAACCCATTCAACCATATCCGTATTCACCCACATTCCAAGATTTACCATTTCAGTGTTTAAGTGGAATGATTCAGTGAAATGTACTATGATTAAATGACATTATTGAGTAGCTGTCATGTAATGCGATTGATAAAGCATTTGTTGAATACCGCCTCGTTCATAGCCGTGTAGCAATGTTTCCAAAAACAATGAATTGATAATTAACAATTTCAAAAGGCATAAAAACATAACACAGGTGGATAAATTATGGAATCAATGGAAACAATAAATGAAGAATAAAAAGTTTCGACTATCAAACACTAATGAACGTCGTTCAAATTGTGCGTCAAATTAGTATTGAGGCGAAGCGGTAAGAAAGCGTGAGGCGAACTGGAGCGGAGGTATTGTTGTCGTGAGGCGAAGTGGTCGTGAGGCGTAGTGGTACCAAGGCGAAATGGTTGTGGTTGTGAGGCGAAGCGACCAAGGCGAAGTGGTGATGAGGCGAAGTGGCCTGCTCCCATTTCTTCGGTAAATTGGGGTCTGGTCGTTTCTAAATTGTAGTATTATCGTATTGTATTATAGTATAGACCCGTTCACTACCGGTGACATCCTTTTGATTATATTGTGGCAATGATGAAATTATTATATTCAGCTTAGGAATGACCTCTAGCTATAATAACGCTTCAAACTATCTCAACCCACCCTTTTAACTATCACAGATCCTTCTTAAGCTACATAATATCGTCTAAATATAGCTAGACAAAATTATAATACGTCGCTGCAATGGTACTCAAAGGGTTAATATAATCGACCAACAGTCTATACAAGTTGATTACAAGTAGATCCGAAACCGTGACTCCAAACCTCTGTAACTCAGAAAGGGCTAGAGCCGCTAGACCAAATGGGCTTTAGATTGCCACACATAAACCTTAGCTCCGTCTTCCCAAATGATATCATAATAACTCGATTACTCTAGTTGTTAATAAGCCATAGAGGTTAGTAGTCAAGATAATTGGCCTAAGTATAATGCATGGAGAATAGTAGCCGATAAAAATGCAAAATTGCAATGAAATAATGCGAGAACAAAAATTTGCTTATAGAGAATTGCCCGATAAAGAGAGGGTTTGACATCGCCTTCACGCAATGTATCTATAGACTACAATATATAGTAGCTGTAACTCTTGTATCAGCGTAACATATCGGGTCATCAATAGTTATAAAAAGTATGATTTGTTATAGTTTGGGTTGATGCTGGTCTGCTGTTATTGATATTATACAGACTAATGAATTACATCCATTAAGGGTGGTGTGTCATGTTTTCTAGACTCCCTTCTCCCTCATGTTTAACCCCATAAGTTTTGAGATTTTAACCCCTTCAGCACCATGACGTAATAGTCATCATATTCGGGTTACCATTAGACAATTTTCTTTAGTTTACGATCCACCTCTACGACTCAAATGGGTAAATACGATCTCAATAAACCCTCTAAATAACATAGGGCCTTCTCAAACTGGATAAAATCGTCCAATTTTAGCCATAATCAAGTTATAAAGGCGTCATGGTGTTGAAGGGGTTCAGACGTGCAATCCACTAGTTTGTCGATTTTAAGATCATTCACCTCATTTCTTTGTCAATATTGATACCTTTCGTACTATTGAGGTGTCGATTATTTGCATGGCGAGCGATAGCGATCATGTATTTTTTGAGGAGCAGCAAAAAATGTACACATTAATCCTGAAGGCGGATCTTGAGCATGTTATTGTCAAGCTTAATGGAGGCCAGGAGAGGAATCTAAAATAATAATAAATAAATAAATAAATAAATAAATATTTATATAAATAAACAAATAAATAACACCTACCCCCTTTCTCATTTCAGGTTTATGGCACAACTTAACCGCATATTTTAGCCACCATTAGGCGATGCTATTTAGTTTAGGAAGGAAATATGGCAGTTACAGGATTAATAGAAATGGTTTTACCACTTTGATAACGAGTATTTGGTAAACAATACTTGGCACTATCTTGGGGATTATTATGGCATTTCGTATAATTTTAATTGAAGATTTTGTGGACTTATGCCATTTTCGAGAAATGTGTTTTATTTGATTCCCTAGGCTAACAAATCGCCTTCCCAGAGTTCCTCCAAACAATAACAAAAATGCCCCAGAAATGCCCCCATTTATGCCACATGAAACAGAGAGATAGATAGATAGATATAGAGAGAAAATATACTAATACACCAACCAACAGGCTGACAACAAAATATACACATACCATTCTTCAAGACCTCCGCCAGCCACATACAGCACAGTACCCAGTAACCATAATATCCCTTCACCTTCTCGTTCATTCATCCCCCTCCCTCCATCCATCCCTACCTCCCTCTATCCACCATCCATCCCTCCCTCCATCCATCCATCCCTCCCTCCCTCCATCCATCAACCCACCCATCCATCCATCCCCTCTCCAAATAATAAGAAACTCATAAATATGCTAGGCCTCGCGGTAGGTGGAAACATTCTGGCTCATTTGAAGCGATGTATGGAGACAGGGATGAGGGGATAGGAGGGAGGGAGAGGAAAAGAGGAAGAGAGATGGGAGGTAGACAGAAAGATAGGTGGAAGGGAAGAGTGAGTACATTTAGGTAAATACTGTAGATGGGAGAGGAAGGATAAGGAAGAAAGATAGATACAGAGAAGAGAGAAGCCTTCTCTAGAGAACAAACTGATAAGCTGGGAGCATCAATCTGACTTCGTTTTACCAACACTTTGTTTTCCTTCCTGTGAGATTTGGATGAACTGAACTCAAATGGCACTTCAATTTGCTATCCTTCATGGATCTGATAGCTAGGATTTGAAGGCACTGGACACACTGAGGTCTGACATGTCCAGAGCGTTCTCTAAACTCAGTGAAATCATACTTAAAATTATCTGGTCTATACTGTAACTGAACTTTACCTTGAGATTCTTGCCAATAAAGAAGAAATGAAAAAAAACACATTTAGAATGCGTCATATGTCAAGAGGAAAAGTACTGAACTGCTTAACATGATAAGATTTCACATTAATGCACACATCATGATAACCTGTATAGTTGATTGCACAACTGAGTTTCCTTGCTAACACTCGCTTATCAAAAAAAGTCTATCAGGCAGTCAAAATGGAAATCTGACTGTTGCTAAAATATATAATTATAATATGCCAACCACAACATTATGCTTAAAGACATACAAAGTTATGCTTAAAGACATCCAAAGTTAGATTATTCTCCATGAAATGCATTCACCGAAAACCACCTTATATTCACTCACTAACCCACATTCACAGGTTTATAATATACACATTTATAGATATATTCATAATGATTCACATACAACGAAAAATATATGTATAATATTTAGGCTACTATTAAAGTACATTCTGTGGCTTCTTCTTATCAAAAACATCATCACTCACATACTCAAATATATTCTTGATCTTGCTTGTTGTTATATCAATGTATTGTATCATCTACTATTATTATTACTATGTTTTGGGGGGTTCTAGGTTGCGGAGTAAAAACGGCAAAACGGGCAATAAGAAAAATATATACATAATATATATATATATATACATATATATATATATATATATATATATATATATTATATATATATATATATATATATATATATATATATATATATATATATATATATATATGTATATATATATATATATATATTTTTTTTTTTTTTTTTTTTTTTTCCTTTCAGGCAGGTGAGATTAAAATAATATGCACAGTTTGCATTATTGAGTTTTTTATTGATACTCTCAATTTTTCGTACAGTTTTTCTAGTATTTACAGGAAGTTGGTAAAGGAGGTTTGCAAAGGGTTCCGACGTTTCGATGGGCACAGCCGTCATTATCAAGGAGAATTGAAGTTAGATTTTTTTTGTTTTTTTTTTGTTTTTAAGGTAGGGGGGGGGGGGGGGGGTAGAGGCACCTCAGAGTGGGTGGAGGGAAGAGAAAGTAGGAAAGATGAAATACAATGGAAGAGAAAAGTTAGTGGGCCGTCCACCTTGCTGTTGTTGAGGGATTTTTATTACTTTATTTTGTTTGTCTAGTAATTTTTTTTTAAACTTTCATTCATGCTTTATTGTTGTACTTAAGTTACTAAAGTGCTGATAAGAATGATTTTAACTTAGGGATGTCTATATCTGATCTTTTGAGTCTTGCTTTCAGTTTGTTTTTTCCTTCATCTGTGAGAGTTCGTTCCAAGTCTTCTTGATTAATATAAGAATATGCTTTCCTCATAACGTCGGGATCTTGTTCAAAGACGTCACAGATGAATCCAATACTGCCCAGTGTTAGTTCTGCAAGCTCGATGGTGTCTTCTCCCGGTTCCGTCTCCTTGGCGATTTTTGTTGTTGTCTCCGGGTTTGTCGGGAGGGGAAGGAGTGGTCCTGGGGATCTCTTTCTGGGCGATTTTGGCTTGGTGTTGGGGGAAGTTGGTGGTGATGATGCTCTGTCTTCCTCGGGTTCCATTTGTGTCGTCCTCTTCTTGGTGTTCTTCATGGATGTGAAGAGTTGGAGATTCCTGTAGTTCTGGAACTCGATCTTGTGTCTTGGGGGGCTTCTTCTTTGTTGACGCCCTTTTGATGTTTGCAGGGGTCGCGGAGAAGGCCTTCTGAGGTATGGTGATGGTGGGAAGATTGTTGTGTGACAACAGACAAGGGATTAGCTGGTAGAGTTGGTGTTTGTCTGGGCCAGCAATGGCCATGGCTGACTGAATACAGGCAAAGATCTTGGCCCTCAGTACTGCTTCCCCATCTGCTGTAGTTGTAGGTGGTGTCGACTCTGGTGGAGCATTCCGTGGGGAGAAAGAGGAGCCCTTGACTGGAGCTCCTTCAGGGCCTGTGATGTTGGTAGCTTCACGTCCCTGTCTCCCTGTTTTGATGGTAAAAGTCACTGTTTCACCATTTCTTAGTGAGGCTTTCTTCTTGCTGTTGTTGTTGTTGATAATGTTGGTGTGGTGGCAGAAGACATCCTCGTTACTCTTCGTAGTTATGAAGCCATAGCCTGCCTTATAATTGTACCATTTGATAGTACCACAGGTAATATTGTTGGTGGCCATGGTAGTGTGGAGAGGCAGGTGGTGGGGCTGCAAGCTGATTGGCCGATGGAGAGAGCCAATGGTGAAGAGCCGAGTGGTAGTTAGAAGGTGATAAGTCGAGAATATATAGGCGATACAAGATCAAGAGAGGGTTTATTGTGTGTTAGCTGCACGCTGGTTGGCTAACCTCAGGCTAGCTCTGGTTGGTTGGCTGGACGGTGCGTATGGGTTAGGCGCAATAAAATATCCTCCCTGGCTACACTAATATATATATATATATATATATATATATATATATATATATATATATTGTTACGTATCTTGATCCTCAAGTGGTTAACTTGATGAATCTAGATAGCACAGAGATATATATTAAGGTATCAGTCAGCTGAAGGCAAAACAAAAGTAAAATCTAATAAAATAATTTGCTGTTGTTGCTTCCTTTCCTTTTGGATCTTAGGACTTAATATCCTTTATTGACTGATACTCTTTAATTATGAAAAATACTGAAACTAATTAAAGTCCTGTAGTATTTATAAAGAATTATTATTTAACCGAAGCTTCGTAGGCTATGGTTATGAACCGAAGAAGTTATATCTAAAGAAGGACTATTAATTCTATAAAAAGTCTTGAAAGATAAATATTAAAGTAAGAATATTTCTGTCTCTTACCCTTTTTGAAATGAATAGATAGTTTTCTTCTATGTCCTTTTATTTATATTTAATGTAATTATTCTTGGTTCTTGTCTTACGTTAATAGTATTATATTATTATTATCATCAGGAGTAATATCAAAGTCACATAAAAAGTTAGATATATATTTAATAATTAGTTAAATTTATTTCTTAACCACGTAACATTGAGGTTTGATTATGAGTAAATAAAGTTACAGGATCGTTTCATAGATTCGATTCAGGTCTCACTCAAATAATATGAAAAGCAAAATATAATATTTTGAAGCAAAAGAATTTTCTTCAGCTTAGAAAATCACTATAAGTAATATTAACACAGCCATGTTAGTCTAAGGCGATATTACTAATATGAGACAATAGCATCACCGTACTAAGCACCATTAAGCAATGTAAGCTTAATTAAAAGAAAATGAAAGAACTCGTAAGTATTAATATAAAACAATAGTATTACTTTCATCATAACCCAATTACTTAAAGAGTTGCTTTAGTCCACAAGTTAGTCAACTAAAATAGTTAAGTACATAATAATAGCGTTAACGTTAATTCCCAATCAAATAGTTAAACACATAATAGTAGCGTTCACGTTAATTCCCAATTAAATAGTTAAACACATAATAGTAGCGTTCACGTTAATTCCCAATTAAATAGTTAAACACATAATAGTAGTGTTCACGTTAATTCCCAATTAAATAGTTAAACACATAATAGTAGTGTTCACGTTAATTCCCAATCAAATAGTTAAACACATAATAGTAGTGTTCACGTTAATTCCCAATTAAATAGTTAAACACATAATAGTAGTGTTCAACGTTAATTCCCAATCACATATCTCACTAACCAACATAACATAAGTGTTTACACCGAACACACTTAACACACATTTATATAATCTGACTGACAGTCACAATCCCATTATAATACTTCACCCCGTCTTCCTCCGGCTGCAAGTTCACCTTCCCCAACTCCAAATGAGACTGATTTGAATGCCCACAACTCGGGTCTTATATACCAAACAATGATGGTGTAGGAACGAATCAGGAGGCGGCGGGTCGTGCCTGCTCCAATCATAGCTCCTCGAGTCGCATAACAGGTGCGTGGTCCACTCACAGCTCCTGGCGTCGATCATACGTCATAGCATCGGTCATCGAGGTGTGAAGGCTAGCATGCTGGTATGGGGCGAGATGGTTTGCCCACTCGCTCGTTCGCTAGTCTGCTTCACCGTTTGGGTAGTGGGCTCCTTCAACTCTAATTCTAACTCTTAAATTAACATACAGGGCTCCGTATGTCAGAATATATATATATCCCACATCATAAGAACATAAATGGGCAATTTTGTGTTTTAGGTCGTGGTGTAAATGCTATAATACCAAATAATTGTATTTCTTTCAATCAGTAAACAACATATTTTACTAAGTCTTATTGAAATTAGTGAAAAGTAAATTAAATCAAAACATTTTACTTGTATTGCGGTGTGAAAACGAGTAATAAGTCAAATGTAAATATTATATTGACATTGTTTCTTCTTGCAATAAGAAAAAAGTATTTATTATAAGAATTTTTTACTTTAAGTAACATGCAATTCGTCAAAAACATAGAAACTTAATTTCGCTGGGATAAACATTAAAGTGTTAACTGCTAATAGTATAATACGGGTAGGCTAAAGATAGCAATTCGTCTCTACCAGCTGAGCCTGGCTCGGTAGTTTGTTCGTCCCCACTTGGGTTTACTCGGTTTTTCGTCCCTACCTACTTTCAACTCTGGGGGAAGCACCTGTCACAGGCAGCTCTGCCTTTTGTCTCCCTCATCCATATAGAAAGAAACAACAAATGCTAGATTTACCTCCCAGACGTGTACCATTCATCACATTGTCCTAAACACGCACTACTGAACATCGTAGCAAAAAAAAAAAAAAAAACCTTGAGACACGTTGAATCAAAGTATATATATACCTTTATACATAAACAACTAGGACGCAGAAAATACTATCCATTCATGAATAAATTTCTTGAATACCACTGAATAATAAGACTGACCAACGCATGAGTGGAGAGTAACTGAGTGAGAGAGGGTCACTCACTGGGCATCAGACAGTTCAGACTTTAAGACAGGCACATAACATCTGGTACCATACGGCATACAAGTATTTGACATAATTAACGGTAGCCGCATAAAGTAGGTAATAAACGAAACTGTTCATGTGATGGGAAATATTATTGTTAGGAATTCAAATACAGGAAGACTTGTGTCTTAAGTCGAACGTCATTTGATAATATACTCATATTTATAAATTAACACGTTTCACGATGGAATTTTTGCACTAATAGTAGCTTTACATTATATTTCACTTTTTTCTCCAGACACTCCCACGAACCTCAGAAAAAACATTGTGACCCTTGTTAGGGTCACGACCATGGGTTTGGGAACCACTGCTGTAGGGATATCGCTAAGGTCTTATGTTGTAAAAACTGATGCAAAGAAGGTATTGAAGGCATTACTCATTTGTACTTCGTCTTTGGTGTATTCTCCATTTTCATCGACTAACGGT
Organism: Paralithodes platypus; assembly: GCA_032716605.1. Lineage (NCBI taxonomy): Eukaryota > Metazoa > Arthropoda > Malacostraca > Decapoda > Lithodidae > Paralithodes > Paralithodes platypus. The sequence goes on along the minus strand of CM064509.1, from coordinate 16,296,056 downwards.
CCAACATTTGAAGTAACTACTTTTTTCTTTCTGATATAACTATAGCATTCTTTCGGGTTTGTTTTACTTTGATTCGCAACATGTAACTCCAGGGTCTTTTTACTTTGCTTAATAAAATGTTTGGCTTTGCGTCGTAGTTCTACAAATGTCACCCGTTCTTAGTCATTTTGTGAGGATTTTAATCTATCATTATCAATCTTTTTAGCAAGCAAACATGGTGAAATCTCTTTATTCAACCATTTGGGAATATAATTATGGCCTCTACGCCGTATTTTCGATGGTATGCTGTCTTGCACTGCTTTTAGGTAAGTGGTTGCAACTAATTCCCAAGATGTATTTATGTTGTTATTGTTATTTAGAAAGTTCCAGTCAGTTTCTTTAAACATAGCTCTAAGTTTAAGGAAGTTTTCTTTTTTTAAATTAGGGACTGCCTCGATGCTGCTATTTGGTTCATTACTAGTAAACTTTAAACTGAAAGTTATCGTACGATGGTCGCTGTTACTGAATTCATCACCAAACATTCAAATTCTCTATTAATTATTTTTTTGTTACAAGTACAAGGTCAAGAATGTTATTACCACGGGTCGGCGATCGAACAGATTGATAGAGCGAACTCTCTTGCAAGTTCGGATACAAGTCATGTCCGGAGTATGAAGTAAGAGTATCGCCCCACTTGGTCACAGGTAAATTCTATCTATCTATCTATTGCCTGACGCTGTGATCCCCGAAGGGGTGGCCACGAACGAACCGCCCCCATGCACCTCTGTCCCCAGTCAGTCGACGCCCCTCCCCCCAACCAGCACCGCCTTCGTTTATGTACTTCCTCACTCCATCCTTCCACCTCTCATTCGGTCTACCTCTCCCTCTCTGTCCCTCCACCTCGCTCTCGTACACCCTCTTAGTCATTCTCTCGCTTTCCATATGTTCCATATGGCCGAACCATCTCAAGTTGTTCCTTTTCACACTTTCCAGCACATCTACCTCCACACCACACCTCCTTCTTACTTCCTCATTAGTCTGTCTATCCCTCCATGTAACTCCGCACGCACTCCTTAAGTAATTCATTTCCCCTGCTCTCACTCTTGGTCTGAGTCTCTCAACCAACGTCCATGCTTCGCTTCCGTAAGTCAGTGTCGGGATTACCACACTGTCATGCAAGGACTTCTTCACTTCCATACTGACCACCCTATTTCTTGTTACTGCTTTTTGCGTTCCTACAACCCTCTTCCCCTGTTGTACCCTCTCCCGCACTTCTTCATCCATAGTCCCATCTTTACTCAACACACTGCCCAGATACTTAAAAGAGTTGACGATCTCCATAGCCTGACCGTTCAGCTTCACCTCACACTCTGTGACTTCACCCCTTTCGAAGACCATAACCTTGCTCTTCCCCGCATTTACTTTCAAATTCCGTTTTCCGCACACTGTTCCAAACTCATTTACCAGACCCTGCAACTCCCATTCATTATCACTCATCAGAACTGTATCATCCGCAAACAGCACTATAGGTAGCTTCCACTCAATTCCCTCCTTTTTCAGCAATACACCAACAACCACTGCTCTTGAGAGTATTTCTTTCATGACTCCATCCATATATACAGTAAACAACCACGGGGACATCACACACCCCTGTTTCAAACCAACATTCAGGTCAAAGAACTCGCTCTGCTCACTCTCCTCATGTACTGCCGCCTTTGCACCCTCATACATGCTCTTCACTGCTTTCAGCAACTTGCCCTCTACTCCGTATATTCTAAGTACTTTCCACAAACCTTCTCTATCCACTCTGTCATAGGCCATCTCCAAGTCCATAAAGGCAACATACACCTTTTGTTTCTTCTCCAGATATTTCTCCACAACACAATTCAGGGTAAAAATCTGATCTACACATCCTCTTCCCTTCCTAAAACCTCCCTGCTCGTCTCCTATCCATTTCTCCGTTCTCACTCTCACTCTCTCAATCACCACCCTACTGTATACCTTCCCTACTACGCTTAGAAGACATATTCCTCAGTGGTTACCACACACTCCTCTTTCCCCTTTGCCCTTATATAGGGGGACTACTATGCCAGTCTTCCAGTCATCGGGTGCACTCCCCTTCTCCCATGCGAGTTTGCACATTTTCCATACCCATTCTATCACTATCTCACCACCAAAGCTCAACATTTCCCCACACACTCCATCTGCTCCTGGTGCTTTCCCCAACTTCACTCTTTTCATGGCTTCCCACACTTCTGACCTCCTGATCCCCACCTCCTCCTCCACTACTTCTCTGTCAAGAACCGCGAATTTGGATAAAGCTCCACCAACACGACCCAAATTCAAAACCGCCAGGGATAACGACCGAGGACCGATGACAGCCATGAATGTAAATGTAGATCCGACCAGAACCAAAAATTTGATTAAAGAACGTTCTGTGAGTTCTAAAACCGCAACTTTAAAGGTTTTCTATGCAAACCATAGACTCCTCTACATAAGGACTGGCGTCGGCCATACTCGGGTCCCGGAACTTGGGTCCATTTTCAGGCCCACAAACTGAGGTCTTATTTTAGTTTTACTGGATATGGGACTTTGTGTTTTTACTCTACAACATCTTATTAACTAGAGCAACCAAGTAAAGGAAAAGAAAAAATTGTTTTTGGTTGATTGACTCATAAGTCTCTTTCGTGATTGAACATAATAGGAAAATATACAGTTATAATGAGATAGTTTATAAGAACATGTATTATACAAGCAAAGCATCATACCATGACTTACATTAATTAAATATTAGAAGAAATTAAAGTAAAACCTTTGCAAAATATTACTTTACACATAATTTTACATATATCAAAAGTCACATAACACAATAATTAACTTAAACATTAGAAAGTTTCTCTTGTCGCCTTAAGCAGCCTAGTGTACACTCCCGATCGCTTGTATTAAATACAAAGGCCTTAAACAACACATTACACAATGTCTGGCATGCTCCTGAATGGCTAGCTAAAGGAGCATCTACATAAGACAAGCATTGTTTCAAGTAATTGCGACAACACTTTTTCGAGTCTTGAAGAGACATTTGAAGGGTGATGCCACTATGTACAAAGAAGACAGTAGCCAGTGTAGGCATACTCAGCCCACCTCGATTGAGCGCAGTCAAAAACTCTGATGACAAGCATTCCCCAGAATCTACTTACTGTTGTCCATGTTTATGAGCTAAAAATCCCCCAATGTAGACAATTTAATGTTTTAAAGTATCATCTGAATCTAGAAGTAGTTGAGTGTCTTGTAATGTCAGCTCTTCCAGAAGTTGTAAATCACCATCATCTATTGCTGCTGTACAAAATTCACAGCTTACTTCTTTGACTCGGTCAGGAACGATGTCACGTTTCAACAGCTGATGCAACTGCTGTACTTTGGATGCTGCTTGAACATCCCCAATGTCAATGTAAAAATTTCCTCCACTACGTTGTCTTGCTTGACCAAAACACTTTTGTAGGGGATCTTGTGAAAAAACAGTAGGTAGGATGTAAGCAAAATCATGGGTTTCAAAAAGATATTGTGCTGCTTCTATGTTATACCTTGTTGTGATGACAAAGGCATCTGCTGTTGACTGTGTTAGTTTCTTCTCTCTGCCATGCCCACCAGTCCACCGACAGCTGGATACAACTGTACACATTTTCTGCAGAGCTTTGAAGTTTGTACAGTTTAATGTCCAAGGTTCACGATATTGGTCTCGTAAATGAACTGCGCTGTACTTGCTTTTAACATTCATCATTTTAAACCAATTGGTTACCAGTGTTATGTATATCACTGTTCCATCCTGAAATTTAACAGTTCCTTTAAGACCTTCAAATGCAGCAATCATTTTCTCATTGAACACTTGGCAAACTAAGGGCACACTCTGACGTTGCAATTGTTTAGGAAATACTGATGAGCGTGTGAGTTTTGTCAGACGAAGTGGTGTCTTCTGATCTTCATTGTAAAGAGCTTTAACATCACTCCAACACGCCAAATATTTTGTACCGTCCTTGCTAAAATGTAATTCTTGACATTTCTCTGTGATCCAGTTGTTTCTCATATTCTTGAGGATGTGAACATAATCGTAGACAAGGCAAACATTTATGCCATCTGGTGCTAGTGTTACTTTGCCAGGACCCCCAAGCATTCTGTAAACAGCTTGATTCAGTGGACAGTTGTCACAGACGAACGATACTGGATGGCCACCACTAGCTTTAACAACATATACAGCCTCAAGTAATATTTCCTTCAGTTGAATAGCATTCAGTTTTGATACAGGATGAATTCGTATGATGTACCGTGGTCCTCCATAGTGACAAACAACTTCAATAGCAAGAGCAGATGTTGCTAGATTTTCTGGTCCGTTTGTTGCATAGCCTACTATATGCTCTCCTGTAAATCTAAGGGCCTGCTTAAGCTTGACTTCATCAAACAAAATGTTAACTAACCGCTGTTGTGGCTTCAACTGATCAAAAAGGATTGGGAGACACTTGTCAGCATAAGTGCGAGATAACAATTGGCGAATCTGTTTCTCACAAGGAAGACTAATTGCTTTGGAGTTTCTAAGCATTCTATATGCTGCGGGTGATATACAAAACAGTTCTGCTGCAAGAATTAACATATGCTTTGTATATCGGCGATTTTTAGGAGGAATAAGAAGGAGTTGGAACTGTGCTTGAATGAACTGAAAACCTTCAATTTCATGAAATTCTGTGATAGAGTCAAGTTCTGAAATTATTCTTTTTAAGCGGTCAGTATTAGTCGCTTCATGAGTGTTCATAATTTTCACTATTTCTTCAATTTGACACCACTTACTTACCAAGCTATTTTTTTGAAGATTCAGTTTACTTTTTGGTATCTCCAAGCCACTTTTCTCTGCTACTACCAGCTGCAGAAAACCAAAAGGAGACTGTACCTCTTTAAAATGAAGAAACTTATCAACTGCTCTACCATTACCATCTGTCTTAAACATTGTCAGTTCTCTACCATTTTGCATTATATAAAACTCAGGGAAGTGTTTTCCAATCTCTCCTGCAAATTTGTCATAACTATGCATTTTGTCTTGTTCATTTTCAAATTCAGTTTGTTTTTTAAGTCTTGTTTCACTTGTCACTGTTTTAGTTAACCTAGGAGCTGACGTAAGTTGTTTGAGGCAAGACTTGGGTACACCTTTAAAAACTGTAGGAGGCCCAGCTGGTCGTTTTCCTCCCCGAACTGTGACCCAATCGCAGTCGAAGTGTGATGCACAAATCCATAGTTTCGACCTGTCTCTCAAACTTTCTGGGCTATTTGGCATAGCACTAATCCATGCATGTCGTTCTTGTTCTTCATTCGGGAAACACACCATAGGACTGTATGGCTCTCCCCTGTAGTTTTCACATCTTTTCGGCATTGTTCCTGTAAAGCAAAAAAACAAGAATAGTTTGTAAAATGGTTATCAGTACATATCAAAGCAACCCGTTGACATCAGCTCAATTCTAATATTTATCAGCTAAATAAATTGTTAACACAGATCCTTTTGTGACTGGTAAGTATTTATAAGAAAATTACTTACAATAAGCTGAGAGATAACGAACAACAGAACACAAATGTGTTGCCTCTAACGTGTCTCGTGGGTGACTGGCGTCTGGCATCGTCCTGGGCTGTTCGTTTTCTGGCGAGACATTATGTCGCCAATATGGCGGGGATATGGACGATTGCGTGTGAAATTACATGCATTTATATGTAAAGTTGTGTTTGTGTACATATTTTTGTGTTTAAGAAAGTCGGAGAGACCACTGCTTTCATGATACTGCTTTTAAGCAATGGACCCAAGTTTCAAACTCCGAGAGTGCTCGTTTCCAGTCCTTATGTAAAGGGGTCTATGATGCAAACGCTCGTAGCATACGCAATAAATTTTCAGATTTAGAGGAACTAGTGTTTACTGAAAATTATGGTGTGATTGGTATAACAGAATCTTGGCTCAATACAGTAGATAGAGACTTTTTAGCAGAGTATTCACTTCCCGGTTATGTAATGTTTGAGAAAAGCCGAATAAATAAAAATGGAGGTGGCGTTTTATTTTATATCAAAGAAAGTCTTAACCCGACCCTCTTGTCAATACCTCAAATTATGAACGTCGACACATCTTTTGTGCTAATAAAGAATAATAAAGGTACAAAAATAATACTTGCATTAATATACAGACCTCCAGCTCAATCAGTGCAAACTGACTGAGAAATTTATGAACAAATTGCAGATGTAAGTAACTCACAAGATACCATATTTTTTGGCGACTTTAATTTACCTGTGACCAAGTGGGGCGATACTCTTACTTCACACTCCGGACATGACTTGCATACGAACTTGCAAGAGAGTTCGCTTTATCAATTTGTTCGAACACCGACCCGTGGTAATAACGTTCTTGACATTGTACTTGCAACAAAAGAAGAATTAATAGAGAATTTGAATGTTGGTGATGAATTCAGTAACAGCGACCATCGTACGATAACTTTCACTTTAAACTTTACTAGTAACGAACCAAATAGTAGCATCGAAAAAGTCCCTAATTTGAAGAAAGCAAACATTCATAAACTTAGAGCTATGTTTAAAGAAACTGACTGGAGCTTTTTAATTAACAATAACGACATAAATACATCTTGGAAGTTATTCGAAACCACTTACCTAAAAGCAGTGCAAGACTGCATACCATCGAAAATACGGCGTCCAGGCCATAATAATAAGCCCAAATGGTGGAATAAAGATATTTCAAACTGCCTGCTTGCTAAAAATTTGCTAATGATAGATTAAAATCCTCACAAAATGACGAAGAACGGGTGAAATTTGTAGAGCTACGACGCAAAGCCAAAAAGTTAATTAAGCAAAGTAAAAAGACCCTAGAGTTACATATTGCGAATCAAAGTAAAACAAACCCGAAATAATTCTATAGTTATATCAGAAAGAAAAAAATAGTTACTTCAACTGTTGGACCGTTAGTCGATGGAAATGGAGAATACACCAGAGACGAAGTACAAATGAGTAATGCCCTCAATACCTTCTTTGCATCAGTTTTTACAACAGAAGACCTCAGTGATATCCCTACACCATCGCCGATTCGGATTGATAATTCAGATGTTCTAAGCAATATCACCGTTACAGAGAGAGAAGTATTTAATTGTTTAGATAAACTCAAGGTAAATAAAACGCCTGGACCTGATACAATCTCGCCTAGAGTTCTAAAGGAAGCTAAGGATGAGCTCTCCATACCACTGACATTACTATTCAATAAATCCTTGCAGTCTGGAACTATGCCTGATCAGTGGAAGATAGCCAACGTAACACCGATATTCAAAAAAGGCAGCAAATCCCTACCAAGTAACTATCGTCCAATTAGCTTAACCTCAGTTGTATGTAAAATGCTAGAAACGGTCATAAGAGACAGACTCGTAAATCACTTAGAGGAAAATAACATACTTAAAGATACTCAACACGGCTTTCGTAAAAAACTTTCCTGTTTAACAACCCACTTAGACTTCTTCCACGATATCCTCAACCTCTACGATGAGAGTAAAGCTGTAGATATTATATACCTTGATTTTCAAAAGGCCTTTGACAAAGTTCCCCACAAACGTTTACTGCTAAAACTAAAAGCGCATGGAATACAAGACGGTGTGTTGAAATGGATAGAAAATTGGCTCAGCGACAGAAAGCAAAGAGTAGTCATAAACGGTAAGGCATCTAAATGGACCAATGTAAGTAGCGGGGTACCCCAGGGATCGGTACTAGGACCAATTCTCTTTCTAATTTACATCAACGACATAGATGAGGGTCTCACCTGTACAATCTCAAAATTTGCTGACGATACAAAAATTGCAAATAGCGTACTCTCAAAAGATCAAGTTGATGATATGCAACACAATCTAGATAAATTGTCACATTGGGCCCAAATTTGGCAAATGAGTTTCAATGCGGATAAATGTAAAGTACTACATATCGGATACCTAAATGAGAAAGCAAACTATTCGATGAATGGCACTCAGCTTAAGAATGTAAACAGAGAAACCGATCTGGGAGTAACAATATCGAGTAACCTAAAACAGAGTCAACAATGTTCAGAAGTTGTTAAGAAGGCAAACAAAATAATTGGCTTTATAGGCAAGTCATTTGAGCATAAATCCAAAGACGTTATCCTAACCCTTTACAATTCCTTAGTCCGCCCTCTTCTGGAATACTGCGTTCAATGCTGGTGCCCTTATTACCAAAAAGACATAAACAAGCTAGAACGAGTTCAACATAGAGTTACCAAAATGATACCTAGCCTAAAGAACAAACCATACGAAGAGCGTCTTAGAGAATTAAATCTATTTCCTTTAACCCAGCGCAGATTAAGAGGTGACTTAATTCAAGTGTTCAAAATCATCAAAGGCATCGACAATATGAACTGTAGTAAGTACTTCACTATCGACCAATCTAACTACACGCGGGGAAATGGTTGCAAAATTATTGGTAAATCTTTTAACTCACACGAATCTAAGAATTTCTTCTTCAATCGAGTTGTCAACTTGTGGAATGGGCTTCCCTGAGACGTTATAGACTGCAGCACCGTTGAATCGTTTAAACTAAGCCTAGACAAATATCTCGCATCAAACCCACGACTGACTGCGTTTGTAAATTAATAACTTTATTTTATCCTCCCCTCAGTTACTAACCCATATGTCCCCTACTAACTTCCTAGTCCTGCCACGGACATTAGTTCCAGGGCAGTAGTTCCCTTTCTAATGTTCCCTTACCCAATCTAAACCACTGTTTGGACACTTGATCCTCAGTGTTTTGGAGGACAAGCAACCTAGAAGGGTCACTAGACCTGTTGTTGCTTGATTTCCTTTGTACTCCTTTGTACTTTGTACTCTTCTTCTCCCTCCCTACCATATCTAGCTATGTTTGCTCGCTCTTCATTCCTTACATTTAGCAACTCATTGAAGTACTCCCTCCATCTTTCGACTCTCTCTTGCTTCTCGGCTAGCATTCTCCCATTCTTATCTTTCACACCCTTACTGTTTCCCTTGCTACCTTCCCTAACTTTCTTGACTTCTTTCCAGAACAGTTTCTTACTCTCCCTCCATTTTACACTCAGATTCCTTCCAAATTCCTCACCTACTCTTCTCTTACTTTCCTTCACTACTCTCTTCACCACCCTCTTACTCTCCACGTACCTCGCTCGTTTCTGTCTCTCGAAATCTTCATTCCCTCTACTACCCAACCACTCTCTATATGCTTTCTTCTTTTCTTCCACAGCTATTCTTACCTCTTCTGTCCACCATGCTGTACCTTTCACTGCCCTCCCTCTTCTCCTCACTCCACACACCTCCTCACATGCTGCACAGATTTCATCCTTAACACCTTACGAGCGGCCTATGCGGTTTATTTATGTGTACCGCACAGCGGGGTGTTTTTAGCCAAAATAGGGCTGTTTACGTGATCATTTTCATGCCTAAATAAGACCCAGAACGTAAAACAAGTACCTATCCCTGAAAGGGCATAAACAGAGCTTTCGAATGACACCATAACGATCCTTGTATGATGGATAGTTTTCTTGCAATAACCGTGCAACGCGAGTGCAAAAAGCAGGTAATTCGGTACTTTCAGTACATAATTGAGTATGTAGCGAGTGAGAGAGGGAGGAGGGAGCTGAGATTTGTGTCAGTAGGTTCGCCGCGGTGGTCTGGAGCAGTCATACGCTCGCTAGTCTCCTGCCACCACTTGTCTCTCTCTCTCAGCCACATTACGTGCTGAAATTGCCACTCGAGTTATGTCGAGCGCCGCCACATAGTCCAGCTTTATTTAACTCGACTTATGTTGCTCGCCGCTAAATAAGGGTTAAACACCTTGCTCATCTCCTCCACTTCCTCCATAACTTCCAGGTCGAACCCACCTAGTCGTCTTTCCACTGCTCTCCTGTACTCCTCCCTGACTTCCTCCTCCTGCAACCTCTCCACCCTCCTCTCGCCTCCCTCCAGCTCTCCTCACCCACTTCTTTTGTATCCTAACCTTAGCTACCACTACATAATGATCAGACAGACCCCCTCCAATACCCCTATACACCCTAGCATCCATCACAGATATCTTCATTCGTTCATCCACACATACATAATCAATCAATGACTTTCGTTCCACCACTGTCTTATCCTTCATCGTCAACATCCGTTTCCACGTGTACCTGTGGATCATTCTGTGTCGGAAGAAGGTGTTGGCTATCCACAGCCTCCTCCCCACACATACGTCCACAAGTGCACTACCATTCCCATTCACCTCTGATGGTACCCCCACCCTTCTACCACTCCCTCAACTTTCCTATCACCCACCTTACCATTCATATCCCCAATCAGAAATATTCTTTCGTTTTTGTCAAACTTCTCCAGGCACGCCTCCACATTCATCCAGAATTCCTCTTTCTTTCTTTCAAGTATATCCTCTGTCGGGGCATACACACATATAATCACCCACGTTTGTATTCCTACTTTCATTCTCACCCACACAATACTTGAACCCACAGACCCATACTCTCTTACACATTCCTTCCATTTGCTACTTACAAACAAACATGCACCTTCTCTCGCTGTTCCTTCACTCACTCCAGCACACACACCCATTCTACACTCCCACTCTCTCACATCTGAACCTTTCCATTTGGTCTCTGTCATTCCACATACATCCAGCCTGGCATTCACTAACACTTCCAGAACCTCTCTCTCTTTTGTGCAATCATTCATGCCACTAACATTCCACGTAGCCATTCTCAGAATGTCCGGAGGACATTCTTCCACGATATCCTCAACCTCTACGATGAGAGTAAAGCTGTAGATATTATATACCTTGATTTTCAAAAGGCCTTTGACAAAGTTCCCCACAAACGTTTACTGCTAAAACTAAAAGCGCATGGAATACAAGACGGTGTGTTGAAATGGATAGAAAATTGGCTCAGCGACAGAAAGCAAAGAGTAGTCATAAACGGTAAGGCATCTAAATGGACCAATGTAAGTAGCGGGGTACCCCAGGGATCGGTACTAGGACCAATTATCTTTCTAATTTACATCAACGACATAGATGAGGGTCTCACCTGTACAATCTCAAAATTTGCTGACGATACAAAAATTGCAAATAGCGTACTCTCAAAAGATCAAGTTGATGGTATGCAACACAATCTAGATAAATTGTCACATTGGGCCCAAATTTGGCAAATGAGTTTCAATGCGGATAAATGTAAAGTACTACATATCGGATACCTAAATGAGAAAGCAAACTATTCGATGAATGGCACTCAGCTTAAGAATGTAAACAGAGAAACCGATCTGGGAGTAACAATATCGAGTAACCTAAAACCGAGTCAACAATGTTCAGAAGTTGTTAAGAAGGCAAGCAAAATAATTGGCTTTATAGGCAGGTCATTTGAGCATAAATCCAAAGACGTTATCCTAACCCTTTACAATTCCTTAGTCCGCCCTCTTCTGGAATACTGCGTTCAATGCTGGTGCCCTTATTACCAAAAAGACATAAACAAGCTAGAACGAGTTCACCGTAGAGTTACCAAAATGATACCTAGCCTAAAAAACAAACCATACGAAGAGCGTCTTAGAGAATTAAATCTATTTCCTTTAACCCAGCGCAGATTAGGAGGTGACTTAATTCAAGTGTTCAAAATCATCAAAGGCATCGACAATATGAACTGTAGTAAGTACTTCACTATCGACCAATCTAACTACACGCAGGGAAACGGTTGCAAAATTATTGGTAAATCTTTTAACTCACACGAATCTAAGAATTTCTTCTTCAATCGAGTTGTCAACTTGTGGAATGGGCTTCCCTGAGACGTTATAGACTGCAGCACCGTTGAATCATTTAAACTACGCCTAGACAAATATCTCGCATCAAACCCACGACTGACTGCGTTTGTAAATGAATAACTTTATTTTATCCTCCCCTCAGTTACTAACCCATATGTCCCCTACTAACTTCCTAGTCCTGCCACGGACATTGGTTCCAGGGCAGTAGTTCCCTTTCTAATGTTCCCTTACCCACTCTAAACCAATGTTTGGACACTTGATCCTCAGTGTTTTGGAGGACAAGCAACCTAGAAGGGTCACTAGACCTGTTGTTGCTTGATTTCCTTTGTACTCCTTTGTACTTTGTACTCTTCTTCTCCCTCCCATACCATATCCAGCTATGTTTGCTCGCTCTTCATTCCTTACATTTAGCAACTCATTGAAGTACTCCCTCCATCTTTCGACTCTCTCTTGCTTCTCAGCTAGCATTCTCCCATTCTTATCTTTCACACCCTTACTGTTTCCCTTGCTACCTTCCCTAACTTTCTTGACTTCTTTCCAGAACAGTTTCTTACTCTCCCTCCATTTTACACTCAGATTCCTTCCAAATTCCTCACCTACTATTCTCTTACTTTCCTTCACTACTCTCTTCACCACCCTCTTACTCTCCACGTACCTCGCTCGTTTCTGTCTCTCGAAATCTTCATTCCCTCTACTACCCAACCACTCTCTATATGCTTTCTTCTTTTCTTCCACAGCTATTCTTACCTCTTCTGTCCACCATGCTGTACCTTTCACTCCCCTCCCTCTTCTCCTCACTCCACACACCTCCTCACATGCTGCACAGATGTCATCCTTAAACACCTTGCTCATCTCCTCCACTTCCTTCATAACTTCCAGGTCGAACCCACCTAGTCGTCTTTCCACTGCTCTCCTGTACTCCTCCCTGACTTCCTCCTCCTGCAACCTCTCCACCCTCCTCTCGCCTCCCTCCAGCTCTCCTCACCCACTTCTTTTGTATCCTAACCTTAGCTACCACTACATAATGATCAGACAGACCCCCTCCAATACCCCTATACACCCTAGCATCCATCACAGATTTCTTCATTCATTCATCCACACATACATAATCAATCAATGACTTTCGTTCCACCACTGTCTTATCCTTCATCGTCAACATCCGTTTCCACGTGTACCTGTGGATCATTCTGTGTCGGAAGAAGGTGTTGGCTATCCACAGCCTCCTCCCCACACATACGTCCACAAGTGCACTACCATTCCCATTCACCTCTGATGATACCCCCCACCCTTCCACCACTCCCTCAACTTTCCTATCACCCACCTTACCATTCATATCCCCAATCAGAAATATTCTTTCGTTCTTGTCAAACTTCTCCAGGCACGCCTCCACATTCATCCAGAACTCCTCTTTCTTTCTTTCAAGTATATCCTCTGTCGGGGCATACACGCATATAATCACTCACGTTTGTATTCCTACTTTCATTCTCACCCACACAATACTTGAACCCACAGACCCATACTCTCTTACACATTCCTTCCATTTGCTACTTACAAACAAACATGCACCTTCTCTCGCTGTTCCTTCACTCACTCCAGCACACACACCCATTCCACACTCCCACTCTCTCACATCTGAACCTTTCCATTTGGTCTCTGTCATTCCACATACATCCAGCCTGGCATTCACTAACACTTCCAGAACCTCTCTCTCTTTTGTGCAATCATTCATGCCACTAACATTCCACGTAGCCATTCTCAGAATGTCCGAAGGACATTCTTCCAGGATATCCTCAACCTCTACGATGAGAGTAAAGCTGTAGATATTATATACCTTGATTTTCAAAAGGCCTTTGACAAAGTTCCCCACAAACGTTTACTGCTAAAACTAAAAGCGCATGGAATACAAGACGGTGTGTTGAAATGGATAGAAAATTGGCTCAGCGACAGAAAGCAAAGAGTAGTCATAAACGGTAAGGCATCTAAATGGACCAATGTAAGTAGCGGGGTACCCCAGGGATCGGTACTAGGACCAATTCTCTTTCTAATTTACATCAACGACATAGATGAGGGTCTCACCTGTACAATCTCAAAATTTGCTGACGATACAAAAATTGCAAATAGCGTACTCTCAAAAGATCAAGTTGATGGTATGCAACACAATCTAGATAAATTGTCACATTGGGCCCAAATTTGGCAAATGAGTTTCAATGCGGATAAATGTAAAGTACTACATATCGGATACCTAAATGAGAAAGCAAACTATTCGATGAATGGCACTCAGCTTAAGAATGTAAACAGAGAAACCGATCTGGGAGTAACAATATCGAGTAACCTAAAACCGAGTCAACAATGTTCAGAAGTTGTTAAGAAGGCAAACAAAATAATTGGCTTTATAGGCAGGTCATTTGAGCATAAATCCAAAGACGTTATCCTAACCCTTTACAATTCCTTAGTCCGCCCTCTTCTGGAATACTGCGTTCAATGCTGGTGCCCTTATTACCAAAAAGACATAAACAAGCTAGAACGAGTTCAACGTAGAGTTACCAAAATGATACCTAGCCTAAAGAACAAACCATACGAAGAGCGTCTTAGAGAATTAAATCTATTTCCTTTAACCCAGCGCAGATTAAGAGGTGACTTAATTCAAGTGTTCAAAATCATCAAAGGCATCGACAATATGAACTGTAGTAAGTACTTCACTATCGACCAATCTAACTACACGCGGGGAAACGGTTGCAAAATTATTGGTAAATCTTTTAACTCACACGAATCTAAGAATTTCTTCTTCAATCGAGTTGTCAACTTGTGGAATGGGCTTCCCCGAGACGTTATAGACTGCAGCACCGTTGAATCATTTAAACTACGCATAGACAAATATCTCGCATCAAACCCACGACTGACTGCGTTTGTAAATGAATAACTTTATTTTATCCTCCCCTCAGTTACTAACCCATATGTCCCCTACTAACTTCCTAGTCCTGCCACGGACATTAGTTCCAGGGCAGTAGTTCCCTTTCTAATGTTCCCTTACCCAATCTAAACCACTGTTTGGACACTTGATCCTCAGTGTTTTGGAGGACAAGCAACCTAGAAGGGTCACTAGACCTGTTGTTGCTTGATTTCCTTTGTACTCCTTTGTACTTTGTACTCTTCTTCTCCCTCCCATACCATATCCAACTATGTTTGCTCGCTCTTCATTCCTTACATTTTGCAACTCATTGAAGTACTCCCTCCATCTTTCGACTCTCTCTTGCTTCTCGGCTAGCATTCTCCCATTCTTATCTTTCACACCCTTACTCTTTCCCTTGCTACCTTCCCTAACTTTCTTGACTTCTTTCCAGAACAGTTTCTTACTCTCCCTCCATTTTACACTCAGATTCCTTCCAAATTCCTCACCTACTCTTCTCTTACTTTCCTTCACTACTCTCTTCACCACCCTCTTACTCTCCACGTACCTCGCTCGTTTCTGTCTCTCGAAATCTTCATTCCCTACTACCCAACCACTCTCTATATGCTTTCTTCTTTTCTTCCACAGCTATTCTTACCTCTTCTGTCCACCATGCTGTACCTTTCACTCCCCTCCCTCTTCTCCTCACTCCACACACCTCCTCACATGCTGCACAGATTTCATCCTTAAACACCTTGCTCATCTCCTCCACTTCCTCCATAACTTCCAGGTCGACCCCACCTAGTCGTCTTTCCACTGCTCTCCTGTACTCCTCCCTGACTTCCTCCTCCTGCAACCTCTCCACCCTCCTCTCGCTCTCCTCACCCACTTCTTTTGTATGCTAACCTTAGCTACCACTACATAATGATCAGACAGACCCCCTCCAATACCCCTATACACCCTAGCATCCATCACAGATTTCTTCATTCGTTCATCCACACATACATAATCAATCAATGACTTTCGTTCCACCACTGTCTTATCCTTCATCGTCAACATCCGTTTCCACGTGTACCTGTGGATCATTCTGTGTCGGAAGAAGGTGTTGGCTATCCACAGCCTCCTCCCCACACATACGTCCACAAGTGCACTACCATTCCCATTCACCTCTGATGGTACCCCCCACCCTTCCACCACTCCCTCAACTTTCCTATCACCCACCTTACCATTCATATCCCCAATCAGAAATATTCTTTCGTTCTTGTCAAACTTCTCCAGGCACGCCTCCACATTCATCCAGAACTCCTCTTTCTTTCTTTCAAGTATATCCTCTGTCGGGTCATACACTCATATAATCACCCACGTTTGTATTCCTACTTTCATTCTCACCCACACAATACTTGAACCCACAAACCCATACTCTCTTACACATTCCTTCCATTTGCTACTTACAAACAAACATGCACCTTCTCTCGCTGTTCCTTCACTCACTCCAGCACACACACCCATTCCACACTCCCACTCTCTCACATCTGAACCTTTCCATTTGGTCTCTGTCATTCCACATACATCCAGCCTGGCATTCACTAACACTTCCAGAACCTCTCTCTCTTTTGTGCAATCATTCACGCCACTAACATTCCACGTAGCCATTCTCAGAATGTCCGAAGGAATGTCCTTAGTCGGTCGTGGTTCGTCAACGTAGGTTCCGTCCGCATCCGAGCCTGTTCGTTCGTTTTTCTTTGCTTAGATATTTTTTCCGGGTGGGGGTCGCAAGCCCACCGACCCAACCTCTTTAGTCGCCTCTTACGACACGCAGAAGGCACGTGGGGTAAATTAAAGGCAAATTAAAGTCGCCAAAAATGACGGTATCTTGTGAGTTACTTACATCTGCAATTTGTCGCAAGCCCACCGACCCAACCTCTTTAGTCGCCTCTTACGACACACAGAAGGCACGTGGTGTAAATTAAAGGTAAATTAAAGTCGCCAAAAATGACAGTATCTTGTGAGTTACTTACATCTGCAATTTGTTCGTAAATTTCTCGGTCAGTTTGCACTGATTACCCTAGTCTAGCGGGTCCTCTGTGGCCGTTTTGGGCCTTTTCAGGCCATTCTGACTGCTATATCAACCATCAGTATGAAAGGAACTGTATTGCGCCAAAAACTAGGTGGAAATCGCTACACAATGACGCCACATACAGCTACGTAGCACTCGTGGAGCACTGACAGTGTTACCTCGAAGATGGAAGTTTAGCTGATTTTGCTACCTTGCTCACTTTTAGCGAACTATTGGTTACACTGTCATCCTCCCGCGCGGTGGGGGAACTGGAGTTAGTGTGGGCCGGGAGGCCACAGATGTCGGACGTATGGATCATTACTATCCCACCTATTTTCACTCGATTTCCACCCTTTTTTCACCCGTTTTTTGCCAGTTTTTTCAACTCGACTTATGTGGTGAGCCGCTTTTTAAGGGTTAAGCTGGAGGTCTGTATATTAATGCAAGCATTATTTTTGTACCTTTGTTATTCTGTATTAGCACATAGGATGTGTCGACGTTCACAATTTGAGATTTTGACAAGAGGGTCGGGTTAAGACTTTCTTTGATAAAAAGTAAAATGCCACCACCATTTTTATTTTTTCGGCTTTTCTCAAACATTACATAACCGGGAAGTGAATACTCTGCTAAAAAGTCTCTGTCTTCTACATTGAGCCAAGATTCTGTTATGCCAATCATGTCATAATTTACTGTAAACACTAGTTCCTCTAAATTTGAGAATTCATTGTGTATGCTACGAGCGTTTGCATAGAAAACCTTTAAATTTGTGATTTTAGAACTCACAGAATGCTTTTTAATAAATGTTTTGGTTCTTTTCAGATGTACATTTATGTTCATGGCTGTCCTCGGTCCTTGCTGTCCTCGGTTCTCATCGCTGGCGGTCCTCGGTTGCCTCTGTTTTTGGCTTGGCGTTGGATGATTTATGTCGCTGCTGCTTCTTCTTCTCGAATGGCGTTTTTTTATCCATGGCTGCGGACTGCTTCGTGCAGGAGACGACCCATACGTGCTGAACCTACAGGGTTTAGATGAGTGCCATCCTTGCGGAACAGAGTAGGCTGGTTATAGAAATTATCCCACAGGTTGATGAATTCAACTTCTTCCTTCAGACACAAAGATTTTAGTCGGCTGTTTGTGCTGAAGGCTTTGTCGTAGAATTTGTCAGGTGCATTGATCTTGGGGAGAATGCCTGAGATGATGATATTCCTTGAATTGTTTTTGTAGTGCTGGATCATCTTTCGATATTTCTGCATCAGCTCTTCGGGTCTGGTGCGCATGACGTCATTTGAACCAGCATGGATGACATAAAGGGTATTTTCGTTTGCATCCTTTTTGGTATCTTCGAAGGCTTTCATAATGTCGTCCAGTCCAGCTCCTGGGATGCAAAATATCTTTCTCAGATTTGGGACTCTGTCGCAGAACTCTATGACCTGTCCTCGTAGGATGGAATCCCCAACGAGCTTGGTCTCTTCTGGTTCGTCTTCCATCTCTAACAAGTTCTCAAATCTGTTTGACATTGTGACTGGTAAATGAGACCTTTTCTGCATTGAACGTGCACCGTTCCTCACTGATGTAAATCCGGAAACCTGCGAGACTCTGCGTACAGGACGGGGAGAGAAGTGGTTAGAACGGGGGTGATGAGTTGGCACTGTTCGTGTTAGCAGGCTTCTTGCACAAGGAGTGGGGGAGAGACTAAGGTGAACAGGGTGGCTGTCCTGGTTCGATGTCGGCTCTGGTTCATCGGAAGCATCTGCTGCAGTGGCTACTGCAGGTGTTAGATTGTTGGCAGATGGCGTTGGGGCGGTGGTGGCAGCTGGAGTTGAAACGGTGACAATTGGAGTTAGTGATACTCAAACGTTGAGTGTTAAAAACTCTTGGAGTGATTCCAGCTTCATGGTGAGGGCGTTGATCTTGTTGTGGGCTTCATCCAATTTTGCTGTCAAATCTTCTCGTTGCTGGCAAAGTCGGCAGACTTGTAGATCGGCAGGAGCAAACATGAAAGCACCAAACCTACCGGCGCAGTTCGTACAGGCACGAGGCATGGTGACGGTCACTCTCTTCAGATCACTTCACTCACTTAAAAACACTTCACTCACTTTAAAAAAACACTTCACTCACTTCAGGTCGCTTCACTTACTTAAATAGGCTTAACTGAAAAGAAAAATGATGAAATACGCAGTAATAGGTTATCAGCAGTAATAGCCTAACCGAAAATTATAAAATGTAAATGCGCAGTGATATCCAAACCGAAAACAATTTAGTTTTTATTTAAACAGAAATAGGCCACCAGCGGTGATAGCCTAGCCTAACCGAAAACAAAAATTATGAAATACGCAGAAATAGGCCACCAGCGGTGATAGCCTAACCGAAAATAGATTTTTTTTTATATATGCAGAAATAGGCTACCAGGGGTGATCCCTAATTGAAAACAAAATCATTTTAATTTGCAGAAATAAGCTACCAGGGGTGATAACCTAACCTTAACAAATATATACATAACAGCATATGTAACTAAATATATCTATCTATCTATCTATTGCTCGACGCCGTGATCCCCGAAGGTGTGGCCACGAACGAACCGCCTCTGTCCCCAGTCAGTCGACGCCCCTCCCCCCAACCAGCACCGCCTTCGTTCATATACTTCCTCACTCCATCCTTCCACCTCTCCTTCGGTCTACCTCTCCCTCTCTGTCCCTCCACCTCGCTCTCGTACACCCTCTTAGTCATTCTCTCGCTTTCCATACGTTCCATATGACCGAACCATCTCAAGTTATTCCTTTTCACACTTTCCAGCACATCTACCTCCACACCACACCTCCTTCTTACTTCTTCATTAGTCTGTCTATCCCTCCATGTAACTCCGCACGCACTTCTTAAGTAATTCATTTCCACTGCTCTCACTCTTGGTCTGAGTCTCTCAACCAACGTCCATGCTTCACTTCCGTAAGTCAGTGTCGGGATTACCACACTGTCATGCAAGGACTTCTTCGCTTCCTTACTGACCACCCTATTTCTTGTTACTGCTTTCAGCGTTCCTAGAACCCTCTTCCCCTGTTGTACCCTCTCCCGCACTTCTTCATCCATAGTCCCATCTTTACTCAACACACTGCCCAGATACTTAACCCGGGAACTGTGGGGAGACTCTTAAGAGTTCCCCCGGCGGACTGCGGGGAGACTCTTAAGAGTCAGAAAAAAAAAAAATCAACTTTTGACATCGAAAAAAAACATATTTTGTATTTTTTTTTTTTTTTTTTGGCCCCTGGGCCATGCACAATCTCAGTCCTCTACCTCCCCTCCTTCCCCACTTTCCTCCTCTCCTTCAGTTATCACCTATTTTCCCTGTTATTCCCTTATTCTGAGGTCTATTTTCGTGCTAACATTAGCGAGTTGCAAGCAGGGTGTTGTCATCACTGATCACAAGCGAGTGCAAGAGAGAGAGAGAGAGTATCGATCGACTGTGTCTCAGTGGCCTTGAGGGAAATTGGCGGGAAAGCAGCTTGCCTCACCCATACATTATACAACTCGTGGGCTATATCTCCGATTTTGACCATCCAAACGCTGTTTTCACTCGTTTTATTGTTGTTTCAGGTTAATACCTTTATAATCAACCCATAATAGGCGCATATGGATAAGTATTAATGCTATTAATGGTACAATGAATATTTTAGTGACGGAAACACCTCAAATACGTCAGCACAGGGGGACGTTTCCAATTACCCCCATGCGCACTTGTTAGGTTAAAAGAGCTGACGATCTCCATAGCCTGACCATTCAGCTTCACCTCACACTCTGTGACTTCACCCCTTTCAAAGACCATAACCTTGCTCTTCCCTGCATTTACCTTCAAATTCCATTTTTCGCACACTGTTCCAAACTCATTTACCAGACCCTGCAACTCCCATTCATTATCACTCATCAGAACTGTATCATCTGCAAATAGCAGTATAGGTAGCTTCCACTCATTTCCCTCCCTTTTCAGCGATACACCAACATCCACTGCTCTTTATAGTATTTCTTTCATGACTCCATCCATATATACAGTAAACAACCACGGGGACATCACACACCCCTGTTTCAAACCAAAATTTAGGTAAAAGAACTCGCTCTGCTCACTCTACACACATACTGCTGCCTTTGCACCCTCATACATGCTCTTCACTGCTTTCAGCAACTTGCCATCTACTCCGTATATTCTAAGTACTTTCCACAAACCTTCTCTATCCACTCTGTCATAGGCCTTCTCCAAGTCCATAAAGGCAACATACACCTTTTGTTTCTTCTCCAGATATTTCTCCACAAAACAATTCAGGGTAAAAATCTGATCTACACACCCTCTTCCCTTCCTAAACCCTCCCTTCTTGTCGCCTATCCATTTCTCCGTTCTCACTCTCACTCTCTCAATCACTACCCTACTGTATACCTTCCCTACTACGCTTAGAAGACATATTCCTCGGTGGTTACCACACACTCCTGAATGAATGAATGAATATAGAAAAGGTGGGTGAGGGTGAAAGAAGGGAAGTTTTTATTGGTTAAGTAGGAGAGACAGTGATAATAGTGGGAGAAATAGTGTGTCGGGGCTTGTCCAACGTGCGTGAGTTGAATAATTGAGCTGGGGTTGAGTTGATTTAGTTGGAGAAGTTACTTTAATGAGATTCAGGATGGCTTGCCAAGAAGGGGGCAAGGGATGGGGAGCAAGTTAATTTTTGGGTGGTATAAGATCGAAAGTGCTTGCATGTTTTGGGGTTGTATTTTTGGGTGGTAGTATTCGAAAATGGTATAGGGGGAGGTAATTTTGGGTGGCATTGAGTCAAAAGGGGTACTGCTGGGGAAGTCTGTCAGTGGCAGAACCTGTAAGAAGGCTGTACTGTTATTATTATAGGAGTTACGTTAAAAGCTTGTTGTCTTGTACTTTGTCTGTGAAATTATACATTTTAATGGGAAGTGAAGCTAGGAATCTAGGTCAGGAGTGGTAGGGAGGCTGGACTGTGGACGAGCTGGCATGACCCACCTCCTCTACCAATCCTGATTTTAAGTGAATATTGGAATGGGTGCCTCTCTGTTGTTGGGGTGAAGGAGGTTTGACAAGGGGCGGGGGGGATGTAAAATTATGTTGAAAATTTGGATGAAGTTATCATGAAAGGTCTCAAGTTTTATAATTTGTTTTTCTGCTAATTGCTGCCAATAAGTATTTAGAGGGGGGATGTGGGCTAGATTGTGAAGATGTTGTGCCGTCTGGAACTCATACCACTGAGTCCCGAACATCCACCTCAGTGCTTTATTTTGTATTCTTTGATATTTTAGTTGGTTGGTAGGGGCCGAAAGTGAAATGCTGAGTGGGACGTAGCACAAAAGAGGTCTTATAAGTGTTTTGTATAAGTGAAGCTTGGTTTTTATTGAGGCATTTCTGAATCGATAGATGGTTTGTAGTGATTTTGATGCAATGGCAATGGAAGTTTGAGCTTGTTTGTGGAATCGGATGTTTTTGTCGAATGACCACACACTCCTCTTTCCCCTTTGCCCTTATATACAAATCACTAAATAGAGATTATATAAAAATTAAGTGTGACTGCACACAAGGGGTTAATATACTTTATCAACAGATGGCCCTGGTGTCGCTGTAACCTAGTAAAGCAGTACTCTTTTTAGATAAAAAAAAAAAGTATCAGTCAAATGTTACTACAAGATCATGCAAGGAACAACTAAAATTACAGATATATATAGCTACAGTAGGATACTAAATACAATATTTACTGAAGTTAATAAGATAAGCAGATTGGCTGGCTATAGGGTAGGTTAGGTTTGGGTTACGTTAAAAGTTTGGCAGGTTGGGTTAGGCTAGGTTAGTTTGTACAAATACCACTCTTAACTTAAAGTAAAATCAGTCTGAGGAGAAAAAGTCAAGAATATATCTAGGGGGAAAAGATAAATTAATGCACTTAAATTTGGTACAAAATTGGCTGGAATTTAATATGTATAACCCCCCAAAGAGTGTGTTTACAAAATGGCGTTGGCGCTCGTCCCTGTAGGCAGGTTAGTTAGTAAACAATATTGTTTATTAGCAAATTATTATGCAAAACTTTACTTACATACAAGGCAGTTAAATAGATACTTACTACAGTAGGTAATGGGTAAAATTAGGGGCTACGATTTTATATAAAATAGTAAGAGACCAATTGTTTACAAAACAGAACAATAGATGGCGTTAGTGGCGCCCTGTCCGATCAGGAGTCTTGTGATGAACATAAAGTTTGTCAGTCAATATACAGCAAAATATCGTGCAGTGTTACTTACTAAGCTACAGAATGGTTAAACGTGCTCTTAACCACCTTTCATGCACAAGAATGAAGAGGATGAGTAGTTAATACTCTAATTATGATTAAATATCGTCAGAGCGTCTGCAGTATCTAGCGGTAGCGGTACAAAGAGAGTACAAAGGAGTACAAAGGAAATCAACCAACAACATGTCTAGTGACCCTTCTAGGCTGCTTGTCCTCCAAAACACTGAGGATCAAGTGTCCAAACAGTGGTTTAGAGTGGGTAAGGGAACATTGGAAAGGGAACTACTGCCCTGGAACGAATGTCCGTGGCAGGATTAGGAAGTTAGTAGGGGACAGATGGGTTAGTAACTGAGGGGGGGATAAAATAAAGTTATTCATCTACAAACGTAGTCAGTCGTGGGTTTGATGCGAGATACTTGTCTAAGCGGAGTTTAAATGAATCAACGGTGCTGCAGTCTATAACGTCTCGGGGAAGCCCACTCCACAAGTTGACAACTCGATTGAAGAAGAAATTCTTAGATTCGTGTGAGTTAAAAGATTTACCAATAACTTTGCAACCGTTTCCCCGCGTGTAATTAGATTGGTCGATAGTAAAGTACTTACTACAGTTCATATTGTCGATGCCTTTGATGATTTTGAACACTTGAATTAAGTCACCTCTTAATCTGCGCTGGGTTAAAGGAAATAGATTTAATTATCTAAGAAGCTCTTCGTATGGTTTGTTCTTTAGGATAGGTATAATTTTGGTAACTCTACGTTGAACTCGTTCTAGCTTGTTTATATCTTTTTGGTAATAAGGGCACCAGGATTGAACGCAGTATTCCAGAAGAGGGCGGACTAAGGAATTGTAAAGGGTTAGGATAACTTCTTTGGATTTATGCTCAAATGACCTGCCTATAAAGCCAATTATTTTGTTTGCCTTCTTAACAACTTGTGAACATTGTTTACTCGGTTTTAGGTTACTCGATATTAGTACCGATCCCTGGGGTACCCCGCTACTTACATTGGTCCATTTAGATGCCTTACCGTTTATGACTACTCTTTGCTTTCTGTCGCTGAGCCAATTTTCTATCTATTTCAACACACCGTCTTGAATCCATGCGCTTTTAGTTTTAGCAGTAAACGTTTGTGGGTAACTTTGTCAAAGGCCTTTTGAAAATCAAGGTATATAATATCTACAGCTTTACTTTCATCGTAGAGGTTGAGGATATCGTGGAAGAAGTCTAAGAGGTTTGTTAAACAGGAACGTTTTTTTACGAAGGCCGTGTTGTGTATCTTTAAGTTATTTATTTGCCTCTAAGTGATTTACGTGTCTGTCTCTTATGACTGTTTTCTAGCATTTTACATACAATTGAGGTTAAGCTAATTGGACGATAGTTACTGGGTAGGGATTTGCTGCCTTTTTTTGAATATTGGTGTTACGTTGGCTAGCTTCCACTGATCAGGCATAGTCCCAGACTGCAAGGATTCATTGAATAGCAATGTCAGTGGTTTGAAGAGCTCATCCTTAGATTCCTTTAGAACTCTAGGCGAGATTGAATCAGGTCTAGGCATTTTATTTACCTTGAGTTTATCTAAACAATTCAATACTTCTCTCTCTGTAACGGTGATATTGCTTAGAACATCTGAATTATCAATGTGAATCGGCGATGGTGTAGGGATATCACTGAGGTCTTCGGTTGTAAAAACTGATGCAAAAAAGGTATTGAGGGCATTACTCATTTGTACTTCGTCTTTGGTGTATTCTCCATTTTCATCGACTAACGGTCCAACAGTTGAAGTAACTACTTTTTTCTTTCTGATATAACTATAGAATTCTTTCGTGTTTGTTTTACTTTGATTCGCAACATGTAACTCGAGGGTCTTTTTACTTTGCTTAATTAACTTATTGGCTTTGCGTCGTAGCTCTACAAATTTCACCCATTCTTCGTCATTTTGTGAGGATTTTAATCTATCATTAGCAAATTTTTTAGCAAGCAGACAGTCTGAAATACCTTTATTCCACCATTTGGGCTTATCATTATGGCCTGGACGCCGTATTTTCGATGGTATGCAGTCTTGCACTGCCTTAAGGTAAGTGGTTGTGAAACTCTCCCAAGATGTATTTATGTCGTTATTGTTAGTCAGAAAGCTCCAGTCAGTTTCTTTAAGCTTTGATTTAAGTATATGAAAATTTGCTTTCTTGAAATTAGGGACTTTCTCAATGCTGCTATTTGATATGTTACTAGTAAACTTTAAAGTGAAAGTCATCGTACGATGGTCGCTGTTACTGAATTCATCACCAACATTCAAATTGTCTATTAATTCTTCTTTTGTTGCGAGTACAAGGTCAAGCGCATTATTACCACGGGTCGGAGATTGTACAAATTGAAAAAGTGAACTCTCTTGCAAGTTAGCATAGAGGTCGTGTCCAGAGTGTGAAGTAAGAATATCGCCCCAATTTAGTCACGGGTAAATTGAAATCGCCAAGAATTACGGTATCTTGTATATTAGTTATTTCTGCAATTTGTTCATAAATTTCACTGTCAGTTTGCACTGATTGAGCTGGGGGTCTGTATAATAAAGCTAGTGTTATTTTAGTTCCTCGTTTATTATTTAATAGTACGTAAGATATGTCTATATTCGCAATTTGAGGTTTTGACATTAAGACGGGATTAAGACTTTCCTTTATAAAAAACAGAACTCCTCCTCCATTTCTATTGATCCAACTTTTCTCAAACATTGTATAATATCATAATGTTCTGTAAACACGATTTCCTCTAGATATGAAAATTTATTGCGTATGCTACGAACATTTACATAAAACACCTTAAGAGTATTAGAGTTGGATGTTACTGATTGTGCATTGTCTGAATGTTCAGTTTGTATTTGACATACACTACCCTGTCTGGATACCCCCGGTTGACCCCGTTTTTTGAACGGAAATCCTTGACTGCATCGTTCAGCAGACGACCAAGACGTGCAGCTCCTACTTCATTGAGATGTACACCATCTCCTGAAAACAAAGATTTATCATAGTAAAAATTATCCCACGTGTCGACAAAGCCGATGTCCTCCTCCCTGCAGAGTTTGGCTAGTCGGCGATTTGTACTGGTAGCTATGTTGTAGAATCGGTTTTCTACATCAATCCGGGGAACAATTCCTGAAATTAAGATTCTATTAGAATTTTCCTTGAAGGACCTGATCAGCCGCCGGTACTTGCAAAGTAGTTCCTCTGACCGCGTCCGTCCGTTGGACATCGTTAGATCCAACGTAGATGACGTACGTGGTGCTTGCGTGGGCGAGCCTGGAAACCTCTCCCACAGAGGGGAGCGACAGATAGGTAGGGGAGCGACAGATAGGGGAGAGACAGATAGTTAGACAAAGAAAAAACTATACAGGTACACATGCACACACACAATGAGAGAAAGAGAGAGAGGTGGTATTGGCACTAAGGAAGATTGAGCAAAGAATGAAGGAGGGCACTAACAAGAGAGTAGGAAGGGAAGGAGGAAAGAGAGGGAGTAATAATCACGCTCTCCCTCTCTCTCTTGCAAGATATATCATATTTAAAAGAAGACAATATTTAATTAGTGACACTGTCCTTCACCCACAAAATTCCACGTAAAATCTCTCTACTTTGGTGGGTCGAAGGATATTAAGTAGAGGGGGCTGGAAGGTAATAAGACGACCATAGGTGTGCCAGGGGAAGAAAGGTCCTGTATTATGTGGTTTTATGTTTAGATAGATAGATATAGATAGGGGAGGTGTGGCAGAGTGGTCTTGCCATTGAACTGGTAATCCAATGGACCCGGGTTCGAATCCCAATATGTCAATGGGAAGATATTATTGGGATGGAATTTGTGCTGTACCTAGTTTCAGTGCATTACCACAGCACACCGAAATGCCAAAACAAAATACCCTCATTGTTCTCTGATTAAATAGCACTGTATGAATATTCCCATATTCAAAATATGCTACAGGGGGGCAATGCCTAGTGAGTTAATTGCTCAATAGGTGGCGTTCTGAGAGTGAGGGTCCGAGCCTGGGGAGTGAGACTGTGAAGTACAGGGGCGAAGCAGCTTCAGAGAAGGAGTTGGATTCGAGCCGTGAGTAGGTGCTTCACATGTCTCACTCCCTAGACTGGAACAAGACGTTATGGGCCTCACCGTGTTCAGCGGTAGAGTGTAAAGGCTATCAGCCTATGCCCGAGAGGAAGTAGTTGGAATATAGAAAAAAAAAGAAAAAAAAATTACTTAGAGCAGCTGGTCCAGCAACCCACCCGTATCCTGGATCGCCTCAGAGATCGGCCCAACATTCCTGACTTATTGCTGACTTCTAACCTTTCTTATACTGTCAATCTGTTCTCTCCTTTGGGCTCCTCCGGCCATAAACTTATCTCTGTACCTGTCCTATCTCTCCAGTATGGCCACCCGATCCTCCCAGCCGGCGGCGCTTGTGGCACTTTGGCGCTGCAGACTGGGAGGCTCTCCGGCAGTACTTCTTTGATTTCCTGTGGAATGACGTCTGCTTCCGTGGCCGAGGAACCTCGGAAAGTGCTGAACGCATTACCGAGATAATCCTCTCGGGCATGGAAGTGTACAGTCCATTTTCTTTCTCTCAGTCTAATGCAATTTTTTTTTGGTTTACTCATGCTTGTTCTACTGCTGTCCACAACAAGGAGGAAGCATTCAAACGGAACCGACGCCTTAGAACTCAAGAATCTCATTCTTCCTATGTTTCTGCCCGGAATCAAGCCAAATCTGTTCTTCGACTTGCCAAGCACTCTTTCATCAATAATAAATGCACTGAACTATCCAACTCTAGCTCTTCCCAAGCTTTCTGGCATCTAGCCAAAAACCTCTCCAACAATGTTTCTTCCTCGTCTTTCCCTCCACTTTTAAACTCTGATGGCACAACCATTACTTCTTCCTCTGACAAAGCTGAACTCTTCGCTCTAACTTTTGCTAAAAACTCCACCTTGGATGATTCCAGTGCTATTCCTCCTTCTCCACCCTCTTCTCTCCTATTTATGCCTAATATCCTATTCTCTTCTAAAGATGTACTTTCTACCCTCTCTGGGCTTAATACTAAGAAGGCGTACGGTCCGGACGATGTTCCTCCTGTTGTACTGAAAAACTGTGCTTCCGTGCTGACCCCCTGACTAGGCAAACTCTTTCGTCTCTGTCTCTCCTCTAACGTCTTCCATTCATGCTGGAAGTTTGCTCTCATTCAACCTGTCCCAAAGAAGGGTGACCGCTCTCAATCCTCCAACTATTGTCCAATTGCTCTCATCTCTTGTATCTCTAAAGTTTTTGAAACTATTCTTGCTTCCAAATTTCTTAAGCATTTCTCTCTCATAATCTGCTCTCAGATCGCCAGTATGGCTTCCTTATGGATCGCTCTATTGGTGATCTTCTTTCATATCTTACAAACTCTTGGTCATCCTCCTTTCGGGACTTCGGTGAGACTTTTTCTGTTGCACTAGACATATCGAAGGCCTTCGATAGAGTCTAGCATAAATCTATAATTTCTAAACTACCCTCCTTCGGTTTCTATCCCTCCATCCGTGCCTTTGTCTCTAATTTCCTTACCAGCCCTTCCATAGCTGCGGTTGTGGACGACCATCGCTCACTTCCTCATCCAATCAACTCTGGTGTTCCTCAGTGTTCTGTCCTATCTCCTATGCTCTTTCTAATTTTCATAAAGGATCTTCTCAACTGTACATCCAGTCCCATCCTTTCATATGCAGACAACTTTACCTTACTCAATTTGTTTTCTAGAGTGCCCCAGCCAGCAGTCCCTCAAAAGCAAGTGTAATGAAGCCATAGAACACTTATCTTCTGATCTAGCTACTATTCCCAATTGGGGTAGAGCAAACCTTGTTGCATTTAATACTTCCAAGACCCAATTTCTCCATCTTACCACCCGTTCGGAACCTCCATCTTCTCTCAATATTCATGGTGTCTCTTTTCTTCTGCTCTCACTTGGAACGACCATATTATCAGTCTTGCTAAGGCAGCCTCCCAGAAGCTGGGTGTGCTCAACCACCTCAAGGGGTTCTTTACCCCTGCACAGCTTCTTGCTCTGTACAGGGACACAGTGCGTCCTTGTATTGAGTATTGTTCACATGTGTGGGGTGGATCCTCTCACACCGCACTCCTAGACAAAGTAGAAAGGAAAGCCTTTCGTATCATTAACTCCCGTTCACTCACCAATTCTCTGCAATTTCTCTCTTATCGCCGCAATGTTGCATCTCTCTCGCTATTCTATCGTTACTACAATAATCAGTGTTCCTCAGAGCTTTCCCAGTGTATACCACCTCCTCTACGTAGGATACGTAGTACCCGTCTTGCAACACAATCCCACATCTACTCTGTGCAACTCTCCAACCCCAGAGTGAAACGCTATTCTCAGACTTTCTTCTATTCAACTGCTGAGCTCTGGAACTCTCTCCCAGAATCAGTCTTTCCCTCTTCCTATGACTTACATTGCTTCAAACTCCGTTTGTCCAGACATTTTAGCTTGAAAGTCCATTGATTTTGGCCCTGTCACTCTTTCAACTTTGGGGGAGGCACTCGCTGCAGGCAGTTCTGCATTTAGTCTCCCTCATTCATATAGAAACAAAAAGAAAACAAAAAGAAAGATAGATAGACAGATAGATAGATCAATTAAATCAATCTATCTAGACTAAGTTGATGAACGTTATTTGATGATCACTTTTCAAATTAACTATACGGCCATATATTTCCTATGCAGGGAGATAGTTATGGATTTTGAAACGTGTTTTGCTTTCCCAGCCGATATATTTTGCGCCGACAATTTATTCTGACATATTTCCGCGTATTTGTCTCTTTTCACGTATGGTACTTGTCGATATTTCCGATTTATTGCACCTTGTTTGTGTGTGATAATAAATTGCATGTGGTAATATTTACATTGTGCCGTTTGTGTTATGTGTTATTTTCCATCGTGATATATTTATTCATGCTATATGCTTTGTTTACACTGTTTAGGCATCTATTTACGTTGATGAAGGGGACATTTTGATTTATTTGTATATATATATATACCGAGTATATATATATATATATATATATATAAGTTTTATTTTGAATTACGTTGTTAAAGGGAGATTTGTATTAATTTGTTTATGTATATATATTATATATTTTGCTATATTTGTTTAAGAGTTTCCTCCCTATCTCTCCATCAAGCTTTAGAAATGGTGACAAAGGTCTACCATTCGCCAAACGTCTTAAAATCTCAAAACTAATGGAGCTAAGCATAAGGGAGAAGGGAGTACAGACTTCCTGCATTTTTAAACACATCATAAACAATGTAAGTGTACCTAGTGAACCAACATTAAATAATGTAATCTATGTTTATGTCTTAACTTGGGATTATTGTTGCCCCGTGCATTTCCCTTTATTATATATAACATTTATATATGCATTGTTTATTAGAAATTCGTAAACTGTCAGTTTTCTCAGACGTTAATTACGTAGCTAATATATCAATATCACTGGCTGGTTTCCTATAATTGCGTGCATCTGTTTTTTACAGATTGCCTGACGATGGAGTGAGCTCGTCTGAAACATGGTAATATTGTCCATTAAAGTAGAATAAAGACAATACTGGCTTTTTATTTTATCAAACCCTGATGTTGCTTTCCATTATACACCACAGCTCTCCTAAGATTCCTTGGCTGCTGACGACAATATATATATATATATATATATATATATATATATATATATACTGTACAGTATATATATTCAATATACATATTCTTTACATTTTGTATTCACTTCTTACTTGCATTTTTATCTTTGTGTTCATATTTGCTTATGTTTCACATACATTTCTTCATATTTTCTGAGCTCACATTCCAAAGTCTTCAAAATAACATTATTTTTGACGCATTAGCCATAAATGTTCTCCTATCTTCGCCTCTTTGACTTTTGATTTTATCCCGTCTTTTTCTTACACATATTCCTCATCGTATTCCTAAATTTGTTATATTTTTACTGCCTCTTCCATATTCCAACCTTTTTCACGATCGCCCTCAAATTCCTCTGGAGCCTTTTCCTCAAGACGCCTCAATTCCTCTTTCAATATTTTCTGGTTCCTGTTGTCCGTACCACTTTACTGACTTTTCCCTTCCGTTCCAATATCCACCATTTACTTTCATCTGTTTCCTCTGTTTCTCTCCTTCAGGTGTTCATATTTTGTAATATAATGTTCTTGAATATTTAGGATTTTTGTCACTGCTCTTCGTCCAAATTATTATATACAATGTGTAATTTTTTTTCAATCGCTCTCAGTTATTCAAGTTTGTGTTGTCTGTATTCTTAGTCTTATATATTTTTCATTAAAATTATCCTATTCTCTTAGAAATATTTTAGACGGTTATGACACGCTTTTACTCTACATGTATTTTCGACGCTCCTTTGTAAACCTTTCAATATATTTTCATTTTGTTGTCTTAACTATTGTACACAACAATTATTTCCTTTCTTTTCTCTGAGCAGCATTACAAAATATAATGATAATGTACGACAGGTTGGGAAGGAGGTATCTTGATCAGGATTCGAACCAACCCACTCCAGGTATATTTGGGAGTGTCGCTCACCACAATCTCTCATAACTTACATTGCACTTGACTAATCGACGTGATATATTTACCGTTTGGAGAGAGAGTCGACCAGTCAATAGGCGTGGAAAATGCCAGCCCTTTGGTCCGGTCCTTCCTGAGTTACTAGAGATTAGGAGTAAACATTCTGGCCTATATATAATACACTGACTATAATCACAAGAATCCACAGTGTAGTCAGGATAGCCATACATGTGTAACAACTATTTAAGGGGAGATGGGTCGTTTGTCTGGTCCCCCTTTTTGCTCATGTTTAGCCCCATTACATTTCATAGCTGAAGACGTTCGCCCCATTAGTTTGTCAGCGTTCAAACCTTTCATCCCATTTTTATATCAATATCAAGACCTTTCGTGCCATTTAGGTGCCAATTTGTGCCTGGTGAGCGATAGCGAGCCTGTAATTTAAGAGAAACCAGCATTTGGCCAGGACATTTTTCTATATTTTTTTTTTACAAATTTATCTTGACGGGGTCTTGGGAGTGTTGTTTATGTTTATTTGAGGTCTAGCGAGGAAACTAAAAAATAAATTAATACATAATTATATAAACAGACCCCCCCCAAAAAAAAATAACCACTACTCCCTTATGAACCCTGACAAGATTACTGGGCAAGTAGAGCCCCTATAAGGTGTTCCCTCCTTACTATTACCTCCCTTTATTCCCTCACCTCCTCCTTCCTTCTCTCTCTTCAATTACCTTATTCCTTCCCTCACATCCTCCTTCCACCTCTACTTCTCTTTCCCATATTGTTACACCTCGTCATGCTTTCTCCATCCCTCCCGTCCTTTACCTTGCTTCATTCCCTCACCTCCTCCTTCTTCCTTTTCTCCCTTTCCCTAATTTCTTTACCTCCTCCTTTCCCCTCCCTCGTATTCCCTTCCTTCCCCTCCCACCTATTCCCTTCCTTCTTTCCTTTACCTTCTCCTTCCTCGCCATTCATCTAGTCCCATTCCTTCATTCATCCACCTCCTCCTTTCTTTCCCTCTTTCCCTACCCTTTTTTCCTTCACCACCTCCTCCATCCTTCTCTTTTCCTTCCTTTCCCTCCAATCCCCTCCTTCCTCGCCCCTTCTCCTCTTCCCCTTTAGCCAGGTAGGGTCGTCTGGGATGGATTATTCACCGTATTATTAATATTCTTTTCTCTCTCTCTACTCCTTCCTTTTATTATGTGTCCTTTTTCCTCCTCCTCCTCCTCCTCTTTCCTGTCTCACTCCTTTATTTCCTTTTATTATGGTTCCTTCCCTTCATTCCTGTCTTTCTATGGTCCAACCTTTTATTGTGTGTCCTTTTCTTCCTTCTTCCTCCTGCTTCCTGTCTCTCTCTAGTTCTTGCTTTTATTATGTGCTCATCGTGCTCGTGCTCGTGCTCCTCTTCCTCCTCCTCTTCCTTCCCGTCTCTCTTCCTTTAGTTCTGTTACATCCTCCTCCTCATTCCTGTTGTTCTCTCCTTTAGTTCCTTATATTCTGTGTTCTCCTCCTTTCTGTCTCCTTCCAGTCCTTCCTTTTATTAGAGCTCCTCCTTTTCCTTCCTGTCTCTCTATACTTCTTCCTTTCATTATGTGGCCTCTTCCTCCTCCTTCCTCAGTGTCTCCATCCAACCCTTCCTTTTATTATGTGTCCTTCTCTTCCTCCTATCTGTCTCCCGCCACTGCTGCCTTATAGTATGTGTCGTCAGCCTCCTCCTCCTTCCTTAGTGTTTCCATCCAACCCTTCCTTTTATTATGTGTCCTTCTCTTCCTCCTATCTGTCTCCCTCCACTGCTGCCTTATAGTATGTGTCGTCAGCCTCTTCCTCCTGCCTTAGTGTCTCCATCCAACCCTTCCTTTTATTATGTGTCCTTCTCTTCCTCCTATCTGTCTCCCTCCACTGCTGCCGTATAGTATGTGTCGTCAGCCTCTTCCTCCTTCCTTAGTGTCTCCATCCAACCCTTCCTTTTATTATGTGTCCTTCTCTTCCTCCTATCTGTCTCCCTCCACTGCTGCCTTATAGTATGTGTCGTCAGCCTCCTCCTCCTTCTGTTCCTACCTGTCTCCTTCAATTTCTTCCTTTTAATATGGTTCCTCCTTCTCTCTCGCCCTAATTATAATTAATATACTAGACTCATACACACAGCAGACTATAGCAATCTAACTATTTGAAGATTGTGAAGCATTTTGATAGTTCTTTCTGGCTATTATTAGACGATCGTATCATTAACTCCCGCTCAGTCACCAACTCTCTGCAATTCATCTCTCTTCGCCGCAATGTTGCATCTCTCTCGCTATTTTATCGCTACTATAATACTCAATGTTCCTCACAGCTTTCCCAGGGTATACCACCTCCTCTACGTAGGGTTCGTAGTACCCGTCTTGCACCACAATCCCACCCCTTCTCTGTGCAACTCTCCAACCCATAAGTGAAACGTTATTCTGTCTTTCTTCTATTCAACAGCTGAGCTCTGGAACTCTCTAACAGAATCAGTTTTTCCCTCTTCCTATGCCTTAAATTGCTTCAAACTCCGTGTGTCCGGGCATTTTGGCTCGAACGTCCTTTGATTTTGGCCCTGTCCACTCTTTCAACTCTGGGGGAGGCACTCGATACAGGCAATTCTGCCTTTTGTCTCCCTCACTCACATAGAAAAAAAAGTTGAGGAAGGATATGTGGGAATTATAAGGGCAGAGATTATCTCAATTAACCCTTTGACTTCCATATACCCTTCGTTATCTAAATAAAATCGGCTTATAATAACCGGAAAGCAGAAGAGAATGCGTAACCTGATCTTTAAAGGGCTAATATAAGCGTTTCTAAACGCACTTTATATTATAGTGTACTAAATTTAACCTGACGAATTTGCACTTGGTTACTTTGAGCCAGAGAACTAAACTACGGGCTATGAGTTTATGGAATGTTTTTTTCTGGACTCTTTCTCCCTCATGTTTAGCCCAATTAGTTTTGATATTATAAGACGTAGCTCGATAACTTTGGCGATTCCAAGAGCTATCACCCCATTGCTTTGTACATTTTAAGAAACAAATACTAACGGAGCGTAACAGAGGAGGTCCAAATAGACTTTCGTCCCACACCTTTTCAATGTTAAGACCTTTCGTGTTACTTCAAGAAACACATTTCTCACACCGTAAAATACCTACGGAGCTAAACAGGGGAGGTCAAAAGAGACTACCTCGGACCAAATAAATTTAAAGGGGAATCTGTATGTTTCCCTTCTCCCACACTCCCTTCCATGACACTCCCCTTGACTTCGGCAGCAGGTATATCCCACAGTAACAGTGTTCTTTTCCCCCAATTAGTTTTGCGATGTTAAGAACTTTCACCCCATTTCTGTCAATTTAAAAGACCTTTCGTGCCATTTAGTTATCCATTATGCCATTATTTTTCCTGGCGAGCGATAGCGAGCCTGTCACTTAAGAAGACAAATTTACAAATGTATCTTGAAAGTGGGTCAAGGGGGTGTAATTTTAAGCTTGATGGAGGTCTAGGGAACTACATAATAAATAAAAAAACATAGTAAAAAGATACATAAATGAGAAATAAATACGCCCATCCCCACTTAAACCAGTATTTATATGTCTTCCTCCACCCACCCTCCCATCCATAACACTCCCTTGACTTTGGCAGCAGGTATCTCTAGCAGCAACAGTGTTCTTTGTATATCTTCTATGTCTTCCTCCACCCACCCTCCCATCCATAACACTCCCTTGACTTCGGCAGCAGGTATCTCTAGCAGCAACAGTGTTCTTTGTATATCTTATATGTCTTCCTCCACCCACCCTCCCATCCATAACACTCCCTTGACTTCGGCAGCAGGTATCTCTAGCAGCAACAGTGTTCTTTGTATATCTTCTATGTCTTCCACCACCCACCCCTCCCATCCATAACACTCCCTTGACTTCGGCAGCAGGTATCTCTAGCAGCAACAGTGTTCTTTGTATATCTTATATGTCTTCCTCCACCCACCCTCCCATCCATAACACTCCCTTGACTTCGGCAGCAGGTATCTCTAGCAGCAACAGTGTTCTTTGTATATCTTATATGTCTTCCTCCACCCACCCTCCCATCCATAACACTCCCTTGACTTCGGCAGCAGGTATCTCTAGCAGCAACAGTGTTCTTTGTCTTGTGCACGACACACTTGCCCCCTCTTTTTCTCCTCCCTCTCTCTCTCTCTCTTACTCTCTCTCTCTTTCTCTCTCTCGCTCTCTCTCTCTCTCGTCATTCTCTTGTTTTCCACTTGTTTTCCCTGTTTCTTCCCTTGTGTTTCCCTTGAATTTATGTTTTATATATCTTGTTTTATATATCTTGTTTTATATATCTTGTTTTATATATCTTGTTTTATATATCTTGTTTTCCCTTCCTTTTCTCTTGTTTTTCCTTGGTTTTCTCTTGTATTTCTCGTTGTTCTCTGTGTTCCCTTGATCTTCCTTTTTGTTCCTTGTTTTTCTCATATATAATTATATATTTTTTTACCGTTGTTTTTTTATGTGTTTTCTTGTTTTCCCTTTGTGTCTAATGGTTGTCTCGTTTTTTATAGGTTTTCCCTTGGTTTACTTGTTTTACCTTGTGTTTACCTGATTTTCCCTTGTTTTACCTGCTCTTACCTTGTGTTACCTTGTTTTACCTACCTAGTGATGCCTGTTTTACCCTTGTTTTTCACTCTTTCCCGCCGGTTTCCTCTTTTACCTTCGCTACAACGCCTGTAAACGAGGTCAGGTTGGCTGTTGGTGCGATCGTGTTTGTGCATGAGCTTAGGTGTGCGTGTGTGATAGTGTGCGCGCCTTTATGTGTGTATGCATGTGTGCTTTGTGGCCATGTGTTCTTGTGTGCGTGCGTTTATGCGTGTGTACATGTGAGAGTTTCGCCCTTACTTTGCTTCTGCCAGAGGAAAGCCAACATTATACTAATTCATGCTTTCACCAGGTAAGCTATAATATGGTTTCTCAATATAAAACAAATTCTTCGTAAATATCATAATATATATACCAAGAACAATATATTATGGTAAACTATATTGATAATGTAAAATAGTTAAAATACGATGTATTTTGAAAATATATTTTGACTATCATTAGACGATTTTAAATAACTTAGGAAGAATTTGTGGGCATCAAAATGGTACCTATTATCTCAATTAACACTCTGACTTCCATATGTCCTTCCTAATCTGAATAAACCCGTCAAATAATAGCCAAAATGTATAGTCAAAACGCGTCATAAACCACAAGG